>JAFJYI010000276.1:600000-1044423 GCA_019022655.1 Acacia acuminata | reverse complement strand
CTTAGGAAGTGTCCACAACATGAGCCGCAAGACTATGAGCAGTGAGGATATTCTTCAATGGGATGCTTCGTCTTCTAGGATGATGATTAACGGCGCACGGTGGTAAGTGAAAAACAAAACTCGAGAAGAAGCATTGGAGTTGTTTGAGGCTATGGGGTCCCTTGAGAATGAACCATCTCCACAACCAAAGAGGGAGTTCTTCATCTAGACTCTTTACAATACAATTTTGGCCCACAATGAGAACATTTCCCAACAGAACAAGGCGATCCAACGACGGTTAGTTTTGCCATCACTAAACGACACTCTTCTCGGGTCTCATCCATCACTTCTCGGCCTCCTTTGCTTTGTGATTTTTGCAAAGGGGGAACACGCTAATGGAGATTGTAGGCTGGTAGTACCTGAGAAACTTCGGTGAGGTTAATTACATGAGTAATCCTCCTAGGAATCAATTTAATCGATGCACCGCAACACGTACAATCGGTCAAATCTCACCCAAACTTTTCCTATAAACCCCAAAGACGCTCAAAATAGCTTCCACCAAACCACCACCGCCATTACTTTTGATGGGAAAAGGCTTTGACACGGTTAACCCATACCCAAAGGCCGAATACATACAAAGTTCAGAAGCTTTCCGAATGAAACAAAGTCTTCTCTCAAAATCGGAAGCTTCAATCCGAACTGGAGAATCGATTGGTCGCTTATCAAAGCAAATAGCGAGAGGAGCCATGGTCCTTCCCTAGTGATACCGTGGTTAATCCAAAGGAGCATTGTAAGGCCATATCTACAAGGAGTGGTATAGTGATTCAGCCCGGTTGAGAAATGCATTTAGGTGAAGGAAAAAATCTGAAAAAGGGTGGAAGAACATGAAAAGGGTTTAGAAAAAGAGGAGAAAAAGGATGAGAATGATGATGTGCAGCAGTTCCAAAGGAGATAGCTACAAAGAAGTCTCCCACTCCTTCTTATGCAAAACCTCCTTACCCCCAAAGGTTAAAGCGAAATTCGAAGCAACAAGATGCCGGGTTGTAGATATTTTTTAAGAAACTGCATTAACATTCCTTTGCGAAGCTCTTGAAAATATGCCTAATTATGCAAAGTTCATGAAAGATTTGCTTTCCAAGAAGCATAAGTTGCAAGAGGTCAAACATGGCATTGACTCAAGAACAGTAGTGCCATTATTCAAAAAAGTTGCCACCAAAGCTTAAAGATCAAGGCTGACTTTAGCATTCCTTGTGCAATAGGGAACGTCAATATGGGCAGAGCACTTTGTGATCTAGGAGCTAGTATAAATTTAATGCCCTTTATCTGTTTGAAAGCTCTCGGCATTAAAGAGATGAAGCCTACTATGATGTCGTTACGGTTGGCGGATAGGTCCATTAAGAAGCCGAAGGTGTCATTGAGGATGTGCTTGTGAAAGTGGACAAATTCATCTTCCTAAGTGGATTTTTGTGGTTCTAAACATGGAGGAAGATGCTGAACTTCCTTTGCTTTTGGGAAGACCCTTCTTGGCTACTTGCAGCGGTAATTGATGTAAAACTGCGGGGAAAAATGGAGTTCCAAATGAATGATGAGAAAGTCACTTACGATGTGTTTCAATCCATGAAATACCCGGTGATAATAGTGATCGCTAGCGGAATTGATGTAGTTGACGAGGCCATTCATGAAGATCTTTTCAAGAAGGTTCAGTGAGTCTATGGAGGATGATCTTGCGAATTGTTACAAGTAGAAAAAGAGGTTTCGCATATGAGAAATTCCGATTTACGGTTGAAGAGTCAAGAAGAAGGATTATGATGCGCCACCCGTCCCTCCTAAGGTAGAACTAAAGGAGCTCCTTCTAATCTAAAGTATGCTTTTCTAGGGACGAATGACACTTATCCCATTATTATTAGTGCCGAGTTGTCACCTACCGACGAAGAGAAGTTGTCTTTGAAAGTTTTGACTACCCACAAGACTCGCAATAGGGTGGTCTATATCTGATTTAAAGGGGATTAGTCCTTCATTTTGCACTCATAAAATTCTTATGGAGACTAAGTGAAACCAAGAAAGCGCTCCGTGAGGAGACTTAACCCGACTATGAAGGAAGTGGTGAGAAAGGAGGTGGTGAAGTCATAGATGCGGGTATGATTTATCCTATCTACGATTCAAAGGGTTAGTCCAAGTACATGTAGTACCGAAGAAGGGTGGAATCACAGTAGTGCGAATGAGAATAATGAATTGATACCCACTAGAACTTGCTACTTTGGAGAATGTGTGTGGATTATAGGAGGTTGAATGATGCCACTCGAAGGACCACTTTCCTTTGCCATTCATGGATCGATGCTTGAGAGGCTTGCGGGTCACTCTTATTACTCATTTCTTAGATGGCTATTCCGGTTATAATCAAATAGCGGTGGCTCAGAGGATCAAGAGAAGACGACTTTCACTTGTCCCTTTGGGATTTTTGCTTATAGACGGATGCCCTTTGGTCTTTGCAATGCCCTGACTACTTTTCGAGGTGCATGTTGTCTATCTTCTACGACATGACCGAGAGATTTATTAGGTATTTATGGATGATTTCTCTGTTTTGGCACTTCGTATGATACTTGCTTGGCTAATTTGTCTTGTGTGCTCCAAAGATGTCAAGAGAGTAACTTGGTGCTTAATTGGGAAAAGTGCCACTTTATGGTGAAAGATGGGATAGTCTTGGGTCATAGAATATCCGATAAGGGGATAGAAGTGGATAGAGCCAAGATTATAATCATCAAAGACTTACCTCCTCCCACCATGTGCGTAGCGTTCAAGCGATTTTCTTAGTCACGCGAGTTTTTATCGGAGGTTTATCAAGGATTTTTCCAAGATAGCCAAACCACTTAGTCGATTATTGGTCAAAGATGAAGACTTTAACTTTAACAATAATTGCCTAATGGCATTTAACTTGTTGAAGGAGATTGACCACTGCGCACCTATTCGACGATACCGATCGGGATTAGAGTTACCGTTTGAAATGATGTGTGATGCCGACTATGCTATAGGGGTCATGTGTTGGGCAAAGGAAGAACAAGTTGTTGCATGTTATTTACTATGCGAGTAAAGTTCGAATGAGGCACAACTGAACTATGCAACAACCGAGAAGGAGATGCTAGCAATTATTTATGCATTAGATAAGTTTAGACAAGTATTTGATTGGTTCCAAGGTGATTATTTTTACGGATCATCTTTAACTTCTAAAATACCTCTTGACTAAGCAAGACGCTAAGCCAAGGCTTCTCCGTTGGATGCTGCTATTCCAAGAGTTTGATATTAAAATCAGAGACAAGAAAGGGGTGGAGAATGTGGTAGCCGATCACTTATCTAGGATACAGGTTAAGGAGTTGCAGGATAATTCAGAGATGGAGATTCGGGATGAATTCCCGGATAGTCTGTCTTGGCAATCAACAATGTACCTTGGTTCGCGATATTGCTAATTATAAGGCAATGGGGATGATACCGGAGGGACTAACATGGCGGCAGAGGAAGAAGTTCATGCATGATGTTCGACGGTATATCTCGGGATGAGCCTTTCTTGTTTTTCGGGTGTGCGAGATGGAGTGCTCCGCTGTATCCCAGAGGAGGAAACTCATAAGGTCCTCTGGCATTGTCACGGTTCAGATTATGGTGGACATTTTGCTGGAGAACGCACCGCTAAGGTATTACAAAGTGGTTTTTATTGGCCTACACTGTCAAAGATGCTAGGAAGTTTGTGGAGCTTGTGATCGTTGCCAAGAACGGGAATATCTCTAGGAGACATGAGATGCCCCTTAACAACATTCTTGTTATTGAGATATTTGATGTGTGGGGGATTGATTTTATGGGGCCATTCCCAAGTTCTTTTAACAACAAGTACATTCTTGTAGAGTGGACTACGTCTCAAAGTGGGTAGGCAATGCTCTTCCCACTAATGAAGCTAAGGTGGTGGTATCTTTTCTCAAAAGAATATATTCAACAGGTTTGGGGTACCTAGGGCCATTATCGGTGACGGAGGAACTCACTTTTGTAACCGACGTTTCAATCGGTGCTTAGCAAATATGGTGTCACTCATCGTGTCACTACTCCATATCACCCACAAACTAGTGGGCAAGTGGAGATGTCTAACAAGGAATTGAAGCAAATTCTGGAGAAGACTGTTGGGAAGTCAAGGAAGGATTGGTCTAAGAAGCTTGATGATGCTTTGTGGGCGTACCGAACGGCATTCAAAACTCCTATTGGCATGTCACCGTTTCAACTGCTATATGGTAAGTCTTGCCACCTTCCAAATGAGCTTGAGCATAAGGCGCGTAAACTAAGTGCTGAATTTTGATGCTAAATCCTAATGAAAAGAGGTTACTTCAGTTGAACGAGCTTGATGAATTCAGAATTTTTTGCATATGAGAGTGCTAGCCTCTATAAGGAAAGAACCAAGAGATGGCATGACAGAGGATTATTCCTAGAAGTTTCATACGGGACAACGGGTACTACTTTATAATTCTCGTTTGAAACTTTTTCCAGGGAAATTGAAGTCTAGATGGTCGACCTTTTGTAGTCAAAGAAGTCACACCTTTTGGTGCAATTGCCATTGCACCAATAGGTTCAGATGAAGCTTTTAAGGTGAATGGGCAGAGATTAAAGCCTTACCATGGTGGAGACATTGACAGAGGAAGAACCTCTGTGGCATTGGAAGTTGAGAATTAAGGTGACATCCGTCAGGCTCGGGACGGTAAACAAGCGCCGATTAGGGAGGCAACCCAATAAGTTTTTCTTGCAATTATTAGTATTTTCTTTTTTTTTTTCTTTTTCTTTCATTTTTCTAGGTTTAAAGATGATCACTCCTCTTGTGGCTGCCAAGTCTTGCTAGGGCACTCTTTCTTCTCTTAAAATTTGAAACATCATGGATGGTACCAGATGAAGCACTCTACATC
This sequence comes from Acacia acuminata, assembly GCA_019022655.1. NCBI lineage: Eukaryota > Viridiplantae > Streptophyta > Magnoliopsida > Fabales > Fabaceae > Acacia > Acacia acuminata. The sequence continues at coordinate 1,039,513 of JAFJYI010000276.1, read as the reverse complement.
AGAGTTAGAGACCTAAAACCAGGGGAGTACTAGTTCTTTTCCCTCTTTATATTTTTGCAACATTGAGGACAATGTTTGATTTAAGTGTGGGGGAGGGATATAATTTCTTTGGTTATGCTTGTCCTTATGCAATTAAAAAGAATTTTTTTTTTATTTGATATTTTTGCATTGTTTATGATTGACCTTAATTTTGAGCTTTCCCCATCTTAGAGAATATTATCAAGTCAAAAAAAAAAAAGTTCTAATTAAGCCTCTAAAGTCTTGAATTTTTTTTTTTTTGAGATTGACTATGAGAATAGAGATTAGTTTGTAATATGATCAATGCATTATTAGTTTATGAATATTTTGCTACATGATTTCTTTAGAAAATTAGAGGGTGACCTTTGCCAGCTAAGTAAAACTGGTGTTTGGGGAAATGACTCAGGTAGTGTTAAAAAAAGAAGAGAGAAATTCACACACACACGTGCACACAACTCCAATGACTTCTCTAGACCTTACTTAGTAACCGGGGGCACTTCATCACCAATGTTGGCACTCGCGTCAAACGGTAAAGTCAAAGAGGGTTATGAGTTAGGCTAAAAGCCTCTTGAGGTGCCCGTTGGAGTAACCGAGTAACCGACTTGCATCACCCATGTGCAGGGTCGCGTAAAAAGGGGACCTACAACGGCTCAAGGTAAAAAACAAAAACAAAACAAAAACAAAAAAAAATTGAAAAAAATTGAGTTATTTCCTACCTGAGGATCCTTATTAAATTAAATGAAAATCTTGGTTTAGTGGAGGCATTTGAATTTTTAGAAGAAATTGAGTAGCGTAATATTCTTTTACTAATCTTATTGTTGAACTTATTGTGTGCCAATCTTTTGATTATGGGATGTTAAAAGATTGTTACAATTGTTTAAGACTATTGGCTTAGTGATCTATCCCTATAAGACATTCACTTAAATAAGATTTGATGATATGATCTAAGTGTGGTGGTTTATTGCTTTCTGTTTAGGAATTTCATGAGCAATGTTCTTTTCAAATAATAATTCTCTTTCTTCTGCTTGAGGACAAGCAAATGTTTAAGTGTGGGGGAGTTTGATAAGTAGATATGTTATGATTAAATAAGTATAGATTCTCGAGATATATTGGATTGAATTTATTAATATTTTGTACTTATTTAATTATCTTTATGTACTTATCTATCTTTTAATTAAATATAGGATAAAAGAACATTATAACAAAATCTATTGATATCCTATTTATTTGTGCGGGAGATATTATGTGATCTAAGAGAAGAGAAAATATAGGAAAGCCAATAAACATCACAACAAATTAAATTGGAAAAGTATTTAATATAATATATTATTATATTAAATGATATAATTGATGATGAATGGAAGAAGCAGAGAATCAGATTTTTGATTGCAACAATTGGATATAGACGCATGGGACCCAACAAGCAAAACAAAAAGGTTATATATATTATTAAAGACTCAAACCATCGGGACATGAGATTTGGATAAAGAAGAACTACGCACGCGAAAGAAAGGAAGAAAGACGCGAGGAGAGAAGGACGAAAAGCAAGAACGGCAATTCGAGAATCGGGAGGCATCATCTCAATTGAGGGAGCATCATCGAAATTGATTGAGACCACAATCGATCGAGGGATTCTTTAAGAGTTTTTATTTCTCTTTTCTTTTCTGTCTTCTCTGAATCTGATTTTCATCTTTTCATGGATTTTAGTATAGTCATGCTTGGCTAGTTTTCTTTTGTAGTTAGGGAGGAGGATGAACCCTATGTGAATTTAAAATATTTAGTTGGATTCTCTATTGATCTTTATTTTTCTTGATTGAATGAATTATCTGTGTTTAAAGCTTTCTTGAAGATTGATCACCTTTTAGATTGTTCATAGGTTGGTGTATGACAATAGAGATGTTGGTACATTTAACTAGATCCGTTAATTCATCGTAGAGTTGCATGACCTAGACATAGGCTTACGATTTTATGCGATCATAATTCGGTTTAAAAATATAATCTTTCCAATCAATACTAAGACATTAGGTTGATTTCAAAGATAACGACTAAGGTAGCATCAAGACATTGGGACTTAGTCTAACTTTAGAGAATTGATCGTCAATCATGAGAATAATAATCAATTAGGGATTCAATTCAAATTATTAGAGGAACATGGGGGATTCTCATCCCTAATGCATATTTCTTAATTGAAGGTCTTAATCTTGGATTACTCATATTTTCTCTCGGTTGTTCTTGAGATTCATATTTTGGATTCTTTATTTAATTCTTTAAATTCTATTTGGTTACAACTCACCCCATATTACTCATTCATCCAACTAAAGCGAAAATAGCAAATTAGTGATTGGAATACTATTCCTCGTGGGACGATCTTTTTCTCACTACTTTATTACTTATAACGATCGGTGCACTTGCCGAAGTCGCTATCACTATTATCCCCCTGAAGTTATATCAAGATGGAGAGTGGTACCTCGCAACGATGATGGCGGTGAACCGAGTGGTCATATATCAATATTTAATTATCCTGGCCGAGTTGTGCGAAAACATTGTAGGTCAACTGCGGAAGGAATAGATAAACAAATAGCGGAGTGGTACATTTTAAACAAGCGTGACGAGGCCGCCAAATACTTAAAGTAAGATTTCATCTTTTGTTATTCGTGACGGTAAAAATTAAAGTATTAATTTCATTTCTTTTTTGTTACGAATCCACTTCTCTAATTCGGTCCGATCGACAAATCCTCGAGATGTCGGATTCAGATGTTTATCAATTCATGAACGTTACGTTTTTAAATGGTTACGATCCTTCTTCGTGCACCACCCCGAGGCTCCCCAAGATGTTGTGTGGAGTTTATCTTACGGGCACAACAAATTACCCGGATCAAAAAATATGTAATCAATGGGTATCGGTTTGCAAGCGTTGAAGCGAACAAGGATACGGAATGTTGCAATTACGGTGTATGTTGTCGAGGTGGCCAAGCCGACGGGTCGAGGGCGACTACTACGGGATATTAATTGACATAATTCAGGTTGGATTACGAGCGGGACAATTCGGTGACTCTATTTAAATGTGAGTGGTTTGATAACACTCCGCGTGGGACAAAAGTGGACAAATATGGAAATGTTGAGATCCACTGGTCAAGGAGATATACGATTAGTTATGACCCATTCATTCTTGCTCAACAAAGCGCAACGAGGTTTATTATACATCATACCCTACATCCCGAAGGGTGGATGGGAGTTATCAAAACCAAAGCACGAAACATTATACCTAAGTCGAAAAAGTCGAAACAAATGACGATATGACCGAACCGTTCCCGAGCGATGTGGAACGTGTACTTGTAAGTATTGCTTGAGACGATCTACCAACCAATCTCTTTGATTCCACTGCGGAGTTAGAGTTGATTCCTATCAATATTGACGATGAGGAATCGAGATGATGATGAGGCACAAGAGATATACTCAACTAGTGAATCAATTCGACGACTATGAGACACCGAGGAAGGTGTGCGAGCGAGGGTTGAAGAACGGGATTCGTCCAGACGATTTAAGTTAGTTTTTTTGTTTATTCTCGATACTTTATTACTTCGCCGAGTATCATATTGAGTAAATTTCTTATATTTTTATATATACTTGATATAATGTTTATAAGTGTTCGAGAGATGGAGCATCGAGGAAGGCGTTCGGAGTGCGGACGTAGTAGTGGTAGCTCTCGGCCCTCTCCTATTAGGGGGGTAGGGCGATACCATCTACCTCTTCCATAAAGAGGGCTTGGCTCTTCCCCGCAGATGCCGTCATTTACTTTTCATCTTCACCGTCTACTACCGACTGTTTTTTGGGCGGTAGAGGTAGAGGTGTGCCCGTCTCTCCGATTGATCGACGAAAGAGGGCGGAGCGGGTTGAGTTTACGATTTCGACTAATTTACATATATTTTGTTTTTTATAAGCATCTATGTTATAACATTTTCAATACTTCTTCCTTTAGCACACCGAGTCGCCTCGAGCCGGGTCGGGGATGCTAGTTCCTCCCAGACACCCGGCTTGGGGAACATTTGATCCGAGTACGGGGAAGATGTGGATTCGTCTGTCCGGTGGCGCGGGTAAGTAATGTAAAGTTACTAGTAATGTTATGATTTTTTACCTTTAGCTTGTATGCTAATATTTGTAACATTTTCTTTGTTTTCGGTTTCGGCTGATAAGCCTATGAAGAAATTCATAAAGGATCAAATGTTCCGTAATTTCACTCGGCCTTGGGCCAAGTGGATGAGATTCCTCGGCTTGACCGGGACACTTGGTTCGGGGAATTCTTAGTAAGTAATCGAGATGATTTATGGTTATTAATTTCTTCTCATCAAAATACAAATTGATTAACTACTTTTATACTTTGGAGAACTAATTGTAGCATATTGTTTTTCGGGAGAGTTTAGTCAGTTACCTACATTGATTCGGTAGATTTAAAAAGAGCTTATAACTTCAAGGCCAGCAAGTGGATGTCGATAGATTTTATAAATTGAGAGAGGGGAAGAGGAAAGAAAAATTGGATTCAAGGCGAGGTCATAGAACAGTTATTTGAAAGATGGGCCACCGACGATAAATTTATAAAGCAAAGTGAACAAAATAAGTTAAATAGGGCCCAAATGGATGGACCGTCATATCTTTGTCGGCCGCATTCCATTAAGTGAGCATAAGCGAAAAATTGTAAGTATACGTTATTTTCTATTTTAGCTTTCAATATTTTATACTTTGAAGTAATTAATTGACGGTTATCAATTTTTATTATTTCTCTTTTAATTAACGCTTATCAATTTGTGTTTGCAGGCAGACACTGGGGAAGTTCTTGCGGATTCGATTTCTTGGGTTGCCTTTGAGCGGACCCACTCCAAGGAGATTGAAGGTGGGAGGCGTTGGATTAACACCAAGTCCCAAAGAATGCGCAATGAGATATTAACTAGATTTATTAGTTGTTTAAAATAGTAACATTTATTTTATTTTACATGTCTTATTTGTGATGTATTATTGTGTGTTTGTAGGAGACCTATCGGAAGCGACGCAAGAGAGACTCGCAGATTGAGGACGACCCGACGTCCTCTTATTCTCGATAACGAGTATCTTCATTCAGCCGGGAGGATTTGACAAGAAGGGAAGAGTCTTCGGGATGGGTGCCTCTCGCCGTGAACCGAAGTCTTCTACGAAGCGCTCATCGGGAAGTATTGGAGGTGTTTCTACAGGTAGACGTAATACTTTTGCTACCAATCGCAAACCATTATTCCTCGTCCATTTAAATGAAGTACAAAAAAATAAACTGACTTCGTAATGTTGGTTTTGTAAAAGATAAGAGGGTGAAGACGTTGGAATCAAAGGTGAAGGAGCAAGAAGTACAGATGAAGGAGCAAGGAAAGATGATTATTGAGTTGCGGGAACTTCTCCACTCCCTTTTGAAGGACAAGGGTGCGGGGCCGCCTCCCCGATGGTGATGGCGATACGGTGGTGACCACGACCAGGCTATCTGCCGAGTGTAGACTTTTTTTAGTTTATTTTGGTTGAAACATTATACTTTGTAATATTTTGTTATTTCTATGCAAACTCTTATGATTGTTACAATATATTTTTATCATATATAAATCTGTTTATTTGCAAATTTTTAATATTTTTTATGAAATTAATTAAATTTTTAAAATCATTTGATTTCTTTAAAAAATTAATTGGGGATTTGTGAGGAATCGAGATTCCCTCGCAAAATGATGCATTTTGCGAGAATCTCTTCCCTCGCAAAATGTTGGAATTTGCGAGGAGCATACATTTTGCGAGGATTGAGATCCATCGCAAAATTTCAAAAATTTGCGAGGATCAATTCCCTCGCAAATTTTTGATCCCTCGCAAATTTTGAAATTTTGCGAGGGAATTGATCCCTCGCAAAATTTCAAATTTTGCGATGGATCTCAATCCTCGCAAAATTTCAAATTTTGCGATGGATCTCAATCCCCTCGCAAAATTTGCGAGGATTGATTTTCCCTCGCAAATTTCAAGATTTGCGAGGAAAAGTGTTCCATCGCTAAATCCAAATTTTGCGACGGAAATTTGCATTTTTGCGACGGAAATTTGGTTTGCGTGAACGATTTTTGCGACGGAAAAAATTCCGTCGCAAATTCCGCCGCAAATCGGTTTTGCGACGGAAATTTGTTATTTTGCGAGGGAAAAATTCCGTCGCAAAAAACTGTTTTTTTTGTAGTGGTAGTGTTGCCCCACGTGATTTATATTTCTGCAATCTTGTTATGTTGAACTAATGTTTTATTAAAATATGTGATCATTTTATATAAAATAAAGCATGGTACAAATAAAACATTTGTTACAATACATACATATAATATGCATCATACATATTATATATATAACAATACAATTGAAAAATTGAAATAGACAACATTTTGATTTTAAAAAAAAATAGAAAAGAAATAGGCAATCCACAGGTTTTAAGAAAGAATAAATAGGCCCGAACCAATGATTGAAGGATCTACTTATCCTTCTTGATCGACTCGACAACATTGTGGCCAATGCGGTACGACGCGCTTCGATGGTCATCATTGGATTGATACCAATTAGAAGGAAATCGGGCCGCCCATCGGGCGCTTCAGCTCCCCCCCTGTAGGGCTCGGGCTTGAAAAATAGGCATGAAATTTGAAGTTGGCCTGCGGGGCGCCCTGTAGGGCCTCGGGAAGCTTAATCGGGCGGCCCTGTAGGGTTCTGCGGGCCCATTAGGCCATGGTTCTTTGTAGCATTTTCATTTTTTTTAAAAAAAATAGTCAAAGAGTGAAGAATAGTCTTATGCTTTCCAGAAAGCAAGACAATCAAATATCTATGAAATTGATGATAGTGATGAAGAAGGTGACAATTGACAATGATAGTGGTATCTTTTATATTTTATGTGAGTTATTTAATATTGCTTAGTTTAATCTTCTTATGTTTTATGTGAGGCAATTATGGACAATAGTTTGTTTTTTATTACGAATTAATGAATGCGTTTATTTGTTGGATGATTTGTATTGTTTAGATATTAATGTTGATAATATTTATTTGATAGATTAGAACTTTAATAGTTGCAATTTACTAATTATATTATATATATAACAAAAATCGAAAAAAAAATAGAAATATTTTGATTTTAAAAAAAGAAAAGAAAAGAAATAGGCAATCCACAGGTTTTAAGAAAAGAATAAATAGACCCGGCAACCAATGATTGAAGGATCTACTTATCCTTCTTGATCGACTCGATAACATTGTGGCCAATGCAGTACGACGTCGCTTCGATGGTCATCATTGGATTGATACCAATAGCGCTGGGCAAAACGCTACCGTCGCAAGCATACAAGCCTTTAGCCTCCCAACTCTCCCCATTCACATCAAGAGCCCCTTCCTCCGGTGTGGGACCCATTCTACAACTTCCAATTTGATGAGCGGTCGCAAAATTGGTCCACAGTTCACCATTTTCCATTGGACCCCCCGCCACGATGACAGAGTTCAAGAACTCCTCCACGTCATTCTTCATCACCCCTTTGCACTTCATTCTCTGCCCGTCGCTCCTTAGGGTTCCGACTTCCACAGCTCCAGCGCTGATCAAAATTCTCAGTGCAAGCCTCAGTCCATCTCTGAGGTTTCTCTTTTCATGTTCGTTCATTATGTACGAGACTCTCCCTTCCTTCAATACTTCACCTGTTCCTCTGTCTCTTGCCAGTATAAAGATGAAGGAAGTTCTTCCATACTTGAGCATCCTCTCTCTCATATCCTTCCCGGAAACCCAAGGCATAAATGCAGAGAATAAACCAGGATGAAATGCTGGAATTTCGAAGATGAATTTTGGAGCGTCATTCTCATCATTTGCTATATGGATTGAGGTCATGATTCCTCCTTCATGGTTGTTTCCCCGGTATTCTTTCATCTCTTCTGGGAAGTATCCCCATGCAAATAGAATTGGATGGACGTGGAGGTTTCTTCCAATGTTTGGATTCCTCAGGCCACTGGAAATCATCAATGGAGGTGTATTGAGAGCACCACATGCTAAAACGGTTGCCTTTGATTCGATATGGATTTTCTTTGACACTTTGCCTCTCAGTGCTTTTGCAATAACTCCTGAGCATTTCTGTGTTCTTATTCCATCTTTCTGATTTTGAAATGTTAACTTCTCGGCCTTACATCCAGTTATGATCACTGCACCATTTTGCACGGCGTCAACCAAAAAAGTGAGTTCTGTGCCCTGTTTATCCCCTGTTCTACAGCCATAACCGCAGGAGCCACAGTAATGATCCGTTGAGGAATTTCTATCAAGTGGCGTGATGTTTGTCCCAATATTCTGACCCCCTGTTCTCATAACGTGATTTTGGAAGCTTTCTTTGTTCCATCCCTGTGTTGTACCAATCCTCTTCCACATTCTTTCCATGGCAGATCGGTATGTGGAGGTTCCATAGAGTGGGATTTTGTAGTTTTGTGACCATTCCCTGAGAACAGAGTCAGGTGTTTTGATGCAAGCGGACCAGTTTACGGAAGAGCCTCCTCCTACAGTTGCGCCGGCCAAGAAGAACAATTTTGCATCAAGGGTTGAGTAGATTCCACCTGATTCATACATTTCGTTGAAGGAAGGGCCTTCGAGGGAAGAGTAATCTTCAGGCACAAAGTAGTTTCCTTTCTCTAGCACGACCACTTTAAGGCCTGCGGCGGCAAGAACGGCGGCTTGAACTCCTCCGCCAGAACCTGAACCAACAACTACAACGTCACATTTGATCTTGTAGGAGTCGGCAGTTTCAGTGACTTCAAGGCCTTTGCTTTTGAGGGCATGCAAAATAGTGTTATCACTTTCGTAAATGGTCTCAACAACTCCTTTCTCAAGAGGCCTTTCCTTTAGCTTCAGCTTTTCTCTTGAGTCCACTTGGTACTTAATAGCTTCCCATGCAGGGTTATGCCCATTTTCATCTACCTGTAGCAATGTAGCAATTGGAGAAAAAAAGACAAAGACACCATAGAGGTACCGCAAAGGAAATCGTCAAAACGAAGCATGCATGCATGGAAATGTCTTATTTTCGCTTAGATACCGTCAACTATCGCTTGTCATTATCCATTTTTTTCTTCTACGGGCACTGCCGCACATGTATCCCGTTAGTGGATCAATCCTATTCCTGTTGGACCCATTTATTCTCTTATGAATAAGCATATTTAATATATATATATATATCTAAAATATATTACTTTTCACTAATTTTATGTGCTAAGCAATTCAATTATTTGTATTTTTTTAAAAAGAAAGATAAGAGGATGTATTTAATTATTAAGACGTGTACTTTTTCAACAAAAAAAAAAAAAAAAAATCTATAGAATTTGTTCAGAATGTTGAGGGAGGTACAGAGAAATTTGTTGAAATGAAACCAAACTTTATTAAGTAGATGTGTGGGAAAAAGGGTCGGCTCGACCCTGATGGACCGGTAATTGACAGGTTTTGGTTTAAAAGGGTCAGGTTTAAAAATTCTGTTTTTATTCTAAATCCCCTTGGTTGAATCCTACTCTTGAACTCGCAGGCTCGAGATTGAGCCACATGTTTTTTATGCCCCGTTTTAAATTTTTAATATTTTTTACTTATTTTTAAATAGAAAAAAAAAAAGATCCAATAAATTTCCTATTATAGTCATTAATATTAATAAACTAGAGTGTCAAACCAAATCCATATGACAGCTAAAATCATAAAAACTCGCCTACACTATAAATCATATTTCTTAAAAGTTCGACCCTCAATTCAAACGGGTTTGAATGGGTTGGCCAGACATGCTCAAATTGACTTAATATATGATGTCAACATGAGCTTGTACAAGCATGCTTGACTCACTTTTCTATTCTAAAAAGCCAATTTGACTCTAGATGTGATGTTTGAGATGACTTTAGAAAAAAAGTGAGTTTTGAGGCAAAAATTTATAAGCTGAAAATCTAAATCACGTCACATTATTCAGTGTACAAAAGTTGATTAGCTTAAAATCCACTTTTAATCCAATCAATTAAAACCAGCTGGTACTTCTCCCTCGTCAAAATAATATTTTGATGAAAACTTTATTGCGTGATGATATGCCAAAAGATTTTGAGTCCAGATTCTCATGGCATTGGGGAGCATCCAATTTCTCAATCATTGTGAAAAGATCTCAACAGTTTAAATTTAATTTGAACTATTCGAATTTAAAAATTTAATTTGTGGTATTTTAAATGATAAATTTATCTTTATGAGATGTGTTAGTTATAATATTACATTCATCTTAAATTTTGCATATATTAAAATTAAAATTAATTGAAACTATAAAAAATTAAATATGGACCATCGGAAATTAATCTAACAATGTAGATGGGTGATGAGCATGTTTTAGTGAATACCACTTGGGTCTTATTTATAAGTATATTTTAAAGAGTGTAAAAGTGAGCTTATAAATATATAGGACCACAGTGATATATACACGCACATAAGTTACGTACGTGAATTTGTTCCTACACGTTATTGCATGAGTACGTAGCAATGTCTATGAACTAAAGCACTCTAAAAGGTTGGACTGAAGATTTAGAGAACAATGAAGAGAAGCATTACCCTGGAGAAGAAAGTAAAGAAGAAGCAGATCTTGAGGACCAAGAAGGTAAGCCTTAGAGGAAGGCGACGGTTTCCCTGCACCAGTTCTGCAGAATCTTCTCTCTCTTCTCCACCGATAACTCCGAGAACTTGTGAACGAACGGCCATCTCCAATCCAACGCTATTCTCCCGCACAGCCACAACGTCCCCAGTCTCCCCGACAATCTCCTCAGAACTGACCCCACCGCCGCCTGAGCCTCTGGCAGAATCCTCCTCTGCATCAGCTCCGCCGCCTATAATCCATTCAACCAACCATATTAGAAATCAACCAGAGAAACAAGGCAAAGAATGATTTGAGAGTGAGAGAGAAGAGACCTCATCGGGAAACGGAGCCTGAGAACCGGAGGCTGTGTAGAAGGATCGAATAGCAGGGGAATGAGAAGGAACTTCATGGTGAGTGATAGGAGGTAAAAATGCATCACAGATAGCAGCCAGAACTTGCATTTGCTTTGGAGATAAGTCATGTTCATATCCTCCTTCCCTTCTCCTTCCACTCAACAGAGGGTGACTCTCACTCCTTTTCGCGGCCATCTCGCTCTCTCTCTCTCTCTTGGTTGTCAGATTGAGGAAGGCGGGAATGTTATGAGTGAGAGAGAAAGGTGAGAGGCTTTTATAGGCGCGAGAGAGAGAGAGACAGGAGAAATAATTCTTTTTTTATATTTTGTTCGATTGAAGTCGTTAGGGTTTATTTTTTCACCAGCACGTCCTTATTTCGTGGAGGCTTGACTTCTGAGGAAAAAGGATGCTATGACTTCTGAGGCTGTATTATATCTTACGTACGTTAAATTGTTGCTTAATTAGCTGGATAATTATTTCAAAATCCGTATCACCTCTGCATGACTTGCATGTGTCATATTTTAAACACATTATTTCATATACTACTATTTTTCAATATCGTTGTCATCCATTCGAATAATATATATATATATATATATATGCCATGTGGACTATCTGCAATTTCTAAGAAGATTTTTTTTTATTTGCTGGGTTAAGGTGCATTTTTGCCCTTAAAGTATGTACCCAGGAACAATTTTACCCCTAAAGTTTTTGGCGTAGCAATGTTGCCCTTCCGTTAAAAACCCTAACGTCTTAGGGTTTTAACGGAGGGCAATATTGCTCCATTTTTAAACTTCAGGGGCAACATTGCTCCAAAAAAAGTAGCAATTTTGCCCCTGAAGTTTAAAAACGGAGCAATATTGTCATTCCGTTAAAAACCCTAACGGTCAAGGGTTTTTATCGGAGGGGCAACATTGCTCCGTTTTTAAACTTCAGGGGTAACATTGCTACGTCAAAAACTTCAGGGGCAAAATTGTTTCTGGGCACATACTTTAAGGGCAAAAATACACCTTAACTTTATAATTTTAGAAGATTTCAACGTACATTTTAACTTCACTACTACTGCTTCTACAACTCGTTGAGATTTTCCCTAATACCTCCATTTTGCTTGTGTGCCAAGCAGACCTTAAAGAAAAATCCTATCTGAGATATGGCTGAGTATCAAATTTAATTTAGACAGATATTCTTGGGTGGGCACGCATTCAATCATTTTAAATTTAAATTATACAGATATTCTTGGGTGGGCACGCATCCAATCATTTTCGACCAACTATAAATAATTAGTCAAGCTACCTTCAATTTTCATAGCTAGCGTATTTATTTATTTTTGTAATAGACCCGCAAGACATGTGATTTCTTCCCCCCCCCCCCCCCAAAAAAAAAATTAAGGGAGTCATTGGTTTTGTATTGCGAGCGTTTATTTTGTCCAATAATAATTGATTTCATTCATATTATGACGATGACGATGAGGATTCATGTCTGGGATCCCCCAACTCCCTCTTGCCCCCGGTTTCTGACCAATCCATCTGAGTATCTGACATGCCTTTATTGTTTGTATTGTAGGAGTAATAAACACAGGACTATTTTAAGATTGCGAATTAAAATTGTACTAGTCAATATGCGTGAAAAAAATGACAACATTTAGATGATATGCACTTATGGGCTGGATTCCTTATGATCATATTATTACAATAAGTGAATTTCATTTCCCTAAAAAACGTTTTTTTTTTTTTAAAAAGGGAGGTAAAAAATATAGGCGTGTAAAACAATTTTGACATATTAAATGTCCCTTTTAAGAATTGAGATGTCTAAAGTGCATTTTAGGTGTCCTAATTTAAATTTGGTAAATTTGGGACGCCTAAAATATACTTTTGGCATTCTAATTAGAAAAGAGACATCAAAAGAATTAAATTTTGGCGTCCCTTTTAAAGTTGGGGTGCCTATCTAGACACTATAGGAGTCCCAAATTTACATTGGGACGCCTATACAGACACTTTAAGCATCCCAAATTTACATTGGATGTCTATTTAGACACTTTAGGCCTCCTAAATTTAAATTGGGACACACAAAGAGTTAAGAAATCACAAAGTGTGTACACCTCCCCTTACTCTATGCATCTTGTTCCTTGCATCCCAAACACCACCAGTCCCACTATAGTCCTCCCACCACTCAGCCTCCCCCAACCCCTCAAGGCTCTCTGGTGCCGGTTCAGCAGTCTGCGCCTCCTCCGGCTCAGTCTTTGCCGCCTCCCCCCGCATCTCCCCCACTATCCTCCCCTCCTTCGACATCTTCGCCGCTCGCAACTCCACCATCAGTCACTCCTCCCCTGGCTCTCACACCCACTCTACTCACAACTCCTTCAACTTCTACTCAAGCCACGACTCCGACTTCCACTCCAACTTTGAGGAAGGCTCCGGCATTATTCCAGGTTCTTTGAAAGCACTCTTCACTAGCCTTTGTTTCCCTCCCCAAGGGTTAGAATTCTCACTCTTTACTACTTATCGTTTTAGGGTTCCTACTTGAAGTTTGGTTCCTCTTCACTCCGAACTGTTAGTCCTCATTGATTGGTTGTGTTTTATATTCTGGTGGCTTTTAGATCTAGTTGAATCTTGATAGATCTAGGTTTTGGTTGTGTCCTTGTAGATCTAGGTTTGATTGAAATTTTCGCTATGTTGCTTGGTTTTGTGCATCAAAAATGTCAATTTTGTCGAAAAGAGATTCGATTCAAATCAAGATTGATGAGCAACACACTACGACGATCCAGATGTTCAATTAATGGATAAATCTTGAAGCTAGAGTTGGAGCGATCCAAATGAGCAATGCCTGTAGCGCTGTTAGGCCTTCCATGTTTGGGGGGCTTTTCTTATATATAAAAAAATTCTTATGGCGTCCTATTTTTGGGGGTGCCATAAGTCTCTTATGACGTCCATTTTTTTGAGGACGTTATTCTCAGACTTTATTACGTCGCTCACGTAGATGTCCCTCTGAAAAAGGACTTAAAAAGACCCTAAAAACGGATGTTAAAAATGTTTTTTTTAGTAGTGTTCATGCCTATGGAGTAAGACAATTATTTTTTACCATCATTGAAAATGGTAGGACACAAAAATATTTAAAGCATTATTAAGTAACTTTCATTTTTGAATTTTAGAAATATTAAAAACTAAATTGAAAATGCTGAACAAATGAATACTAAAAACACATGGATGCTCTTTTATGTCTCTTTACTAGATGTTTCCTCTTATTCTAATTAAATAGCATAACTAAGGTTGAAAAATTATTAAACTTGATCCCATGTTCGTTTACCGTATGATGTGCCCCCATTATCGAGGAGAAGCACATTTATAGATGATCCAGTTTTAAAAAAGGACGACCAATTTGGGATTTGCTTCCAAGCGTGCTTTGGATCTCTGGATCAAATCTAATATAGCTAACCTAATTCGAAAGCCAAAAATTTGAAAAATTTTGGAAGAAAAAGAAAAAGCAAGGGATATTTTTGTCTTCTCCCTACAAAGCTTATTTTCATTTTGATTTTCGGTCCCACAGTAAAATTTTAAAATGTTTTGGTCTTTAACTGAAATAAATCTAGTCATATGGTCCTTTAATGAAATTTTCCATAAATGTTTAGTGTGATGGGCAAAAGTGAATTAATAAGATCTTATATATATAAGTTAATCAACGATCAACTAATTAAAATCATCTAAAAGCACTTCTTCTTTTTCGCCAACTAAAACCACTGCTACTACAAAATGTTGTATAGGTAGAACATGTTTTGTAGCATTTATTTGACAAAATGCTGCAGCTATCCTTCTTTTTTTTTTTTTTTTGGCTGAAGCAGTAGGAGAATAGTAACACTACCCAAAAAAAAAAAAAAAGTTATCAGCGTTATAGCTGCATTTTTATTTAGTAGTGAAGACTTGAATTTTGGAGCAGGGAGATGCTAAACACTCCTTGTTGATTAGTGGTTTTACTGCTACAAAATATGGATACTACTACCCTAAAAGACGTCCTTATTTTAAAAAGGAAGTAAAAGTCAAGAAAAGCGATGGCATTGTCGTAATTATTTACTTGAATTTGAAGAATTTTGGCGACTAAATTTTTATTCAGGTCGCCAATTTGAGAAATTTCAGGAATTTTGGCGCGATTTAAGAAATTTTGGCGCCTTTGAGGAATTTTGGCGACTGAATTTAATTTAGGTCGCCAATTATGAAATTTATGCGACCTGAATTAAATTCAGTCGCCAATTGAGGAATTAATTATTTGGTGCGATATAGGAAATTTTACGTGATTTAGGAAATTTTTGGCGCCCGGTGAGAAATTTTAAGAATTTTGGCGACCCGAATTTAATTCCACAATTGGCCACACCGATTTAATTAGGTCGCCACAATTAATCAATTGTGGCGACCTGAAGATTCAGGTCGCCACAATTGATTAATTGTGGCATGGACAATTGCCACAATTGAATAATTGTGGCGACACCGAATTAAATTAGGTCGCCACAATTATTCAATTTCGACGACTCTAATTTAATTCAGGTCGCCAATTGGTGAATTTAGGCGACTGAATCAAATTCAATTTGCCAATTTTGTAACATAGGCACCCTAAATACAAATTTAGGTTGTTAAAATTCATACCTATGCCTTTATCTCTCTTTTTTGTTTGAAATATTAATATATTATCCCTACGTGAACCCGTGACTCTCTACTTTTTTTGTTTGAAATATTATCCCTCAACCCGGATCTTCACTCATCGTCATTCTCATTGCTCAGCCTTCACATCTCTTCTTCCTCAACTTCATCGCTTCCTCTCGTCATTTTTGTTTTCACTGCCATAGCTCGTCGACTCCATCGCCTCCCCTGCTTACCTCGATCAGATCTGAAGGCAGTGAGATCTGAAGAAACTGAAGGCACTATCAGATCATATCTTCTTCATCACCGGATCTCCTTCAGATCTGAAGGCGACGAGATCTAGTTGGGTCACGCTGAAGGCGACAAAATCGTTCTTTTTTTTTTTTTTTCAATTTTACTTTGTGATTTGTTTTTAATGTTCTTCGATTGTGATTGTTAGATCGAAATTTTAGATGTTAGTCCTATTCTTAATTTCGTTAATCCTATTTTGGATCTGTTTTTTTCTTCCGATTTGTTTTCATCTACTTATTTTTTGATCTGTCGTGCTTCAAGAGTGCATATGTTGTACTTGCATCTTTTTGCATTTTTTTCTTCTCCTTGCTTTCTTCTTCGGAAGTATTTTTAGAATTTGAATGTTGATTTGTTGATCTGCTCTTCTTCCATAGCCACCCAAAACTGGGGGGTTTTTTTTTTTTATAGAAAAAAATGCAATGTGGCGTCCTGAATACATTTCAGGATGCCTTACATAAGGCGTCCTGAATTTAGTTCAGGACGCCTTACATGAGGCGACCTGAATTTTATTCAGGACACTAAAAATCACAAAAATAACTACCCCTTCTAGACGTCCTTCTGAAAAGGGATGTTAATTAGGTCGTATTTATGTCGTTTTTTAGGTTTTTTGTAGTAGTGTTTATTTTCCTTTTCTGAATGATAAATACAGTTTTATTAATAAAATAGGAAAGAAATAAAGGCAAAACACAAGATGATGCATGTAAATACTATTTTCTCTGATATATTGTAATACGAAGTTGGGAAATGCGAAAGTCAAATCAATTGCATGTGATGAGTAGGTTCCTATACCATACTTTGCTAATCACGGTGATTAAACTCATAATCAAGATGAAGATGAGAGTATCAAAATTTTAAGAAGTATGGTTAGGCAAATAAAACGAGTTTTTTATTTGTTGTTTGTATTAGAAGAGTGATTTGGCTAGTAAAATGGATGCTCTGAGAATATATTATCTCCCATTCCAACATGTTGACAGGATAAATAATTTTTCAAAATTGGTATTGTTGAGAACTTGAGATATATATATATATATATATATATAAATACACTTCTTATGTTGTAGGAGAAGTGTATCGTCATGTCATAGATGCATTGATTTCCATGCTTGAGTTTTTTTTAATAAATAAATAAATATGTGCATGGGTCCTACCATTTCATGTGTGTGTAGGAATCTTCTTCTTCTCATGCAACATAAGAAATTTAAACCTCATATATATATATAGGGAAATATACTTCTCATGTTGTAGAAGAAGTGTATTCTCATGTTACACACACATGAAATGGTGGGACCCACATATATATATATATATATATATTATGTGGGTCCCACCATTTCATGTGTATGTATGAATCTTTTTCTTCTCGGGTAACATGAGAAGTTTAAACCCCATATATATATATATATATATATATATCTTATAAGTATAAATATGGGATCTTATAAGATTTAATTATGATTAGATTATAAGGTTAGACTATTAATTTATGATTCACCTATATAAAAGTTTTTCTGAACCATCTTTCATTTGAGGATTAATAATATTTAGAGGCTCTTGTATTTCTTCTATGTCAATCCTCAAAATTTCCACATCATAAGTGATTTGAATAATATATTTTATATGTTCATGACTTGATCTCTTATTTCAAAATCTTGTTTCATACATTTTTAAATTAAGCTCATCGATACGGCTAGTATTTGAATAATATTTGCCCAATGATTTCCATGACCAACTACGTACTTCGGTGCCCAAACATTTATTTTGTTTTTCCCCGCAAATCCGCAAATGGTCTTTTTGCTTGTGCCTTCCTTCTGCCACATCATGTCATTTCCTTTCATTTTGTTTAAATAATTATTTATATGTGTAAATATATTACTTATTTGTTTGGCAAGCTTGGCCTGTTAATGCTGGAACCAGACGCCTCTTACAATCTACACAACAAATTTTCGTTTATTTGTTACAAGGACATACATTTGAGCATGATACTTCATGTGTATAAAATTGTTTAGAAAACAAATGCTTTCTAGTATATGAAAGCGTACCAGGTAAATTAATAAATTTTTTAAAGAGATACTCCCGTAAATCCTTAATATAAGACATATTTGAAGAGTTGATTTTAATCTTAAATATAAGACATATTTTTTAATGTTTTACTAATTTATCCATATTGATGCTCTCTCAATAATAATTAAAGATGATGCATGAGATAATTAAGGAAGATGACTAGAATATTTTAGAAAATACATGTTATATTAACTAAGCGGTGAGGTAAAGAAAAATAAGTGGAATTCACTCATGGTCACAAGAGAAAGCTGTTCTTGTTCACGCCTCCGCTCTTCTCTTTTCTGGTATTGGTCCTTGAGTAAGGGCATTGGGATTAGGCCTCAAGCATCCCGAGGGGAAAGAAAGAAAGAGATTAGAAAGCCATAAGTCGTGCTAGCAACCGTCCTACTGTCTTGGCTCCTTTGCTTCGCTTGGAACGCTTGCTTCCTTCTTTCCCGAAGCTGATTAACTAGCCTTCTTCCCTCTCCGTGGGGTATCCTAAGAGAGATCTCTTATATTATATAAGTCATTCCATACCTCCCAGCCAACAAGATGACTAAAGAGGAGGCGTAATGATCTTAAAAGGAGCATGGATTTCAGTTTTACCCAAATCAGACTCAAATCAAAGCCGAGTCTTTCTCCTTAGGCGCATGTCTCAGCAACACAAAACGAGGGTTTCGCTCGTTATAGGACTTGACCAAACATCTCACGACACGAGCTGAATGGATGAAGGGTCAATGTTCTGCTGGCGATAGCGGGTTAGTGCACAAACGGTTTTATTGTGGCTAGAAATTAAATATGATTAAGGTTCAAGAATCCTTAAAGTTAGTACAATATTGTTTCATGACCATGGGAGGTGCCACCATTATTGGGGAGAAACACGCTTTCAGATATGGAAGCTAATTAACAAAGCCAAACGTTGAATGTCGCCACCGACCGCCCGATGTGATTGGACATTTTTATTTTTCTCCCAGTTGGTTTTTTTTTTTTTTTTTTTTTTTTTTTTTTTTTTTTTTTTTTTTTAAATTGCCTCTGGCCAGTCAACGTGATAGGCCATTTTTAATTTACTAATTCCCAGAGTGTAAACAAGGGAACTTTAAGGTTGTTAATTGGAAGAATTCTGTTTTGTTTTTTTTAAGGGTTAAGCCATTTTTACTGCTTTAAGGCTTGCCACACTATGTCTTCTAATAACTGTCACGCTATTTCTTTGAGGATCGTCTGATGTCGATGTTGTAGTGATGGAGGTGACAATAAGAGTGATGTGGCGGTGGCAATCGCAGGTGGTGATTGCTACAACTGTGGAGGAGGAGGTAGTGGTGGTAGTAGCAGTGACGACATTGGACAAGGAGGAGGTAGTGGTGACGGTGACGGAAATGGTGGAGGTGGCAGCGGTGGAGGAGGTGGGAGGCAATAGTGGAGGTGGATGTGTCGGTGGGGGTGGCGACGAGGCAATGGTGGAGGAGGTAGTGGTGGCGGTTACTTTGGTGGAGGTGGCGGCGGGGATCGGGGGGTGTCAGCGACAATTGTGAAGGAGGAGGAGGGAGTGGGGGTGACGGCCATGGCGTGGTGTGATAGGTGAAATGAAACATGTGAAACAAAGACTAAAAAAAAAAAAAAAAACTACAGAATAAATTGAACTTTTTCAACCATGCAATAAGGTGGTGATAAGTATTTATAGAGAGGAGGTATGAATGAAGATTAGCAATTTTTCGGTAATCATTATTACCATGATAAACTCTATTACCATGCTAGAAAACAACTAAACACTCTCATCAATTATGATTACCATTGCAGACGTGTAATGTAATTGAACCAAAACGGCTCTTAATCATTCACATGATTTTTTATTTTTGAGATAGTCTTTTACAAGCATATGCATCCTCTAATGGAGTAATTTAAGGTAATTATGTTCCGGTAAAGGTAGCTACTTCTTTTAGTGTAGACTCCAACTTTGATTCTCCACATTATAAGAAATAATCATTTCCATTAGATTCAACATTTGTTAGTTTATCGAGGGTCATTATTTTTGTATTGCGAGTATTTTGTCAAATAATAACTGATTTCATATGATAATAATAGTAATTTGTGCCTTGTATGTCTATTATAAAAATTAAGAGTAAAATATTCTAACCACCCTCCTGTTTTGCCTTAATTACACAAACCTCTCCTCTATTTTGAAAACCTATAGAAACCTCCCTTAAAATTAAAATGTATATTACACAAACCTCCCTTATATGAGTAAAATACTCTGACCACCCTCTTGTTTTGCCTTAATTACTCAGATCTCCCATATATTTTGAAAACATACACTTAAGTCTAAATAATTAACTCTATTAAGAATATTCTAAAAAGATTCCAAAAATATATTTTTAATTAAATTTTATATAAAAATAAATTTTATATATTATGTTACCCTTAATACTTAAACCCTAGTTTTACTTTTATATTTTGACTAATATTGTTTTAAATAATTTAAGAGTTTTTTTTATCTTTATAAATAGTAATCTCTTTGATTATTTTAGCATTTTTAAATGTAAATATCACATAATGTTGAATATTCAAATAAGTTTTTAAATAAACATGTGCTTGATCAAATGTGTTTATAAATATTTGTCAAAAAATTATTAAATTAGAAATTTAAATAACACATGAAATCTCAAACTTATATAGTTTATTATATTTGATAAAAATATGTGTTTAATTTATATTTTTAAGTCAAAATTAATTTATAATATCAAAACTAATAATTTTTTTAACAAATTACTCTCTTCGGTCTTAATTATAAGACATAGTTAACTTTTTTGGAGAAATTAAGGAAGCCAATTAAATTACTCTTGAGTATTTTTTTTTCAAAGTAATTAGTTTGACTAATAAAATAATATATAATCTAAAGATACAAAACATATAAAATGATTAAGTAAGTTATTTAGTTTCTTTAATCTCTCCAAACAAAGTCAACTATGTCTTATAATTAGGGCCTAGAGGTAGTAGAAAGTTAGAAAATCTATTAGAATAAATTTTTGGCTGTATAAATTTGGTTTTATATACTTAAATAATTCTAATACTGGAGAGGGACATTTTGGTATATAAAAAAAGTTCAAAAGTCAAACTTAACGCTTAACTAACGGTTTATGTAGATGGAAATAGAATCTTAAAATATAAGGGAGGTTTGCGTAATATATATTTTAATTTTAAGGGATGTTTTTATGAGTTTTCAAAATAGAAGGGAGGTCTCTGTAATTAAGGCAAAACAAAAGGATAGTTAGAGTATTTTACATTAATTTTAAAGGAGTTTTCTATGGGTTTTCAAAATAGAAGGGAGGTCTGTGTAATTAAGGCAAAACTGGAGGATGGTTAGAGTATTTTACTCACAAATTAAATATATGCTCTGGCGAGACAAAAGTTGATTTTAGCCAAGTAATTATTCATAGGGTAAAGGTGCACTCGGCACCACGAGTTTGCCTCTAAGAGCGCCCGGCACCACGAAGTTTTTTGGAGCGTCGGCCCACGAAGTTACGTTTTTGGAGCGTCCAGCGTGCCATGGCGGCCGTTAGTTGACCATTAACGCCGACATGGACCGACGTGAACCACACACATGAAGATGGTGGCGACACGTGGACTTTTTCTTTGATGTGGAATAAAAAAATTCAAAAAATTAGGGAAAAAATAAAATAATTAGGAAATTTTTAAAAAATTAAAATAATTAGAAAAAAATTTAAAAATTACAAAAAAAAAAAAATCAAAAAAGTGACGAAAAAAATTAAAATAATTAGGAAAAAATTCAAAAAACTTAGGAAAAAAATTCAAAAAGTTAGGAAAAAATTCAAAAAAATTAGAAACAAAATTCAAAAAATTAGAAAAAAATTCAAAAACTTAGAAAAAATTAAAATAATTAGGAAAAAATTAAAATAAATAGAAAAAAATTAAAATAACTAGAAAAAAATTCAAAAAAATTAGGAAAATGCCCTTATATAAATTTTGCACCTCAACTACTTTATTGATTTCACATAATCTCTCATTTATATCAATAGGCATCTTTTAGAAAAAAACTGGCAAAAAATTATGTTCTTGCGGCATGATTTGCTCTCTCATTTGGGGAAATGACAATGACAATTTATTATATACTCCCTCCATCCCTAATTATAAGACAATATTTGAGAGTTTGTTTTGAAATCAATAAGGTAGTTGAGGTACAAAATTTATATAAGGGCATTTTCCTAATTTTTTGAATTTTTTTTAATTTTTAAAAAAAATTTGAATTTTTTTCTAATTATTTTAATTTTTTTCCTAATTATTTTAATTTTTTCGTCATTTTTTGATTTTTTTTGTAATTTTTATTTTTTTTAAAAAAAATTTCCTAATTATTTTATTTTTCCCTAATTTTTTTGAATTTTTTTATTCCACGTCGCCGTCAACATGTCGGTCCACGTGTCAGTGTGTCAGGCCACATCAGCGTTAACGGTCAATTAATAGCCATAAGTACAAGACTGACGCTCCAAAATGTAACTTACAGACTCTGACGCCTCCAAAAAAACTTCATGGTGTTGGACGTTCTTGGGCAAGAACTTCCGTGGTCTTGAAATAAGATCTTTGCCATTATTCATAATATGACGAAAATGATTGAGTCCCTGCCGAAAAATACGCATAAATTTAACAGTTGACTCAATCATATCCGTGTCGGATTTTTCTGGAAAAAAATAAATAAAATAAAAAACTCGTTTCCGGTACTTGGAAAAAAATTCTTAAGTGAAAGAATAGTAATGAGCCACGTAGCCACGCCCATAGTGATCGGGAGTTCAGGACAACCTGTTTTTGACAACTCTACTTAATTCAAGCAAATCTAATCAAAGCCATTAAAATATACTCGTGTCTTGTACTGGAAAAAAACAAAAATTCTTAAATGAAAGAATAAAAATGAGCCACGTAGCCACGCCTATAAGTGATACGGCACAACCTGTTTTTGACAACTCTACTTAATTCAAGCGAATCTAAACAAAGGCATTAAAATAAAGGGTAAAGGAAAGAAAAGACACATGTGTTTTACCGTTCTGAGAAATCGAGCTGCTCAAAGACCATATGTTTTTTTTAGGAGTAAAAATACACATGTGGTTATCATTTTAGAGCAAAAGTCACACCTAGTGTGAAAAGAAAAAACGTCTGTTTATTTTGCCGTTTCCACTGTGCATGTTTGAGTAATACGTGGCTTAGCTTAGGATTGAGAATTTGTCTTTCAAGTCACTCACCTGCGTCTACTTCTTTGACAAAAAAAAAAAAAAAAAAAAAAAAAAAAAAAGCCTGCGTCTTCTTCAACGTGAGAGCGAGGAGGATCGGATCTTTCCTTTCATCTCTCTTTCTCTTTCCCCCTCCCTCTCTACGCATTTATTTCCTCAGATTTGCTCAGCCTTTTTCATTGAGTGTGAGACCTGCCTCCTCTCCCGCCACCACCCATGCTCTGCTTTTGGAATTGGCTAACAGAGGAGGCTAGATCTTGGTTATGGCCAGTTTTTTTTTTTTTTTTTTTTTTTTTTTTTTTGAGCGAAAAGGAATTCTATTAAAGAAACTGACAAGAGTATTACATCAGAGAGGGGTAATTGAAACAAGGAGTAAATCTAAAAGGTAGTACTGCAGATTTGTTCAAGTCCTTTGGTGGTGGTTATAACTATAAGAGGAAACATTTGTCCAAAAAAAGTAATTGATGATTGTTTTGTTGAAGAAGCAATACTGTACAAACTTCATGACATTATATCAAAGGTATGGTGGAGTTGTTATCAGTGAACACTTTAATAATTATTTCCTTGTACACTTATTTGGACACGAGTGCAATCTCAAGGCTTACCTTTCTCTACAGTTGGACATCAAAACAAGACTCTGTATCAGAGATAGCTTGTTCCACTTGGCATTTAGTGCAATGGAAAGGCATCCTGCTAGTGACAGTAGCAATACGAACAAAAATAGCAGAGAAGAACATGATGGTCTTCAAAGAGAAGAAATTAATTTCCAAAACAAGTTAGGAAAGATGTTATAATACAATGCTCCTTTAACTTCCACTGCTATATTACTTTATATCATTTATAAGAGAAGCAGAAATGGTGGATGAATTTTTTTTGACTGCTACTCCCATCACTTCATGAGAAATATTCAGTGCTCAAGTAGGTTCAGTATATTTTTATCTCTAATGCACAACATCAGAAACCGACAGTGGTAGAGTCATTTTACGGTGAGGGTGACCACTCCCATCACTTCATGAGAAATATTCAAAAAAAGGTAATTGATGATTGTTTTGTTGAAGAAACACCACCACTAACTGCCTGCGTTCTGTCTTTCGATAAATCCATTGGCATACCAGACATTGTTGATCCTAGCAGTTATTCTTTGAAGCTCAAACGGCGCACTGAAGCAGCTAACGATGAACCGCCGCCGGTGGACGTCGTCAGAGGAACAAAGAAGACTAGAAGCGGTGCTGATGCGACGGATCAAATAATGACTGAGAGAAGAAGGAGATAGGAACTCACAGCTCAGCCACCATCCCTGCTGTCCGACTGGGTTTTCTCACGTTGAAGAAGCTTGAATGACAAATTCCCAATCCTTAGCTAAGCCATGTATTACTCACACATACACAGTGGAAGAGGCAAATTAAACCGACGTTTTCTCTTTTAACATCAGGTGTGATTTTTGCTCCAAAATGGTAACCACATGTGTATTTTTGCTCCCAAAAAAAAGCATATGGTCTTGAAGCTCCCGAGGATAAAGCACGAGTATTTTTGCTCCTTTACCCTAAAATAAAATAAAAAATGATAATTATTCGTGAATTGAATGTTTGATGTCACTTGAAGGAATGAATATTTTCTTGAATCTTTTGTAATATAAATTAATCATAAATATCAATTTTGAAGAAAATAAAAAACGATTCATTTTTCCTTCTTTTGCAAAATTAAGGATTATGTTTTTAAAAACAGTTTTTTTTATTTTTAAAAAAATTGTTTGTAAAACTATTTTTAAAAACGAAAAAGGCAAAAAAGCAGCTTTTATGTGTGTGTGTGTTTTTTTTTTTCTTTTTTTGAGGGGGTCACCTATTTACCATTGATATGACACTACTGACAACAGTGTTGTCAAAAACTAGTATAAAAAGGAAAAAACTTACGTTTTAATGTGGGTCATACGTCTTTGAAACATAAGTAAAAACTCTCATGAGCAAAAACTGATAAAAACTCCGCTCAAACATATAGAAACCGTAAAAACTTACATTTTTTTTTATCATTTTTTCTTTAACAAAAAAAGGGATGTTTTTTTTTTTTTGCTCGAAGAAAGGATGAAAAGTTAAAAACCCTATTTCTATCGTGTATCTTGGACTCGGAATTACTAGATAGTTATATATAGTTTTTAACGTAAATTTTTTAACATAAGTTTTTTTTTTAAATGTTTTATATAGATTATATAACTTATATCTTTTAAATATGAAGTTGTTCGTTAAATTTTGAGTAGTGAGTTATGATTTTTTTCCCATGTGTATGGTATATATATATAATTTTGAGCTCCGACCTTAAGTAGTGAAAAGTAAAAACTTACACTTCGTGCCGTTTCTATGATTTACGTTTCTATCACCCCCTTCCATGTCTACGTAGAAACATCATTGCTAGCGACAACCAAAACTTTTAGAAATTGCCATCAAATATATATATATATATATATATTTTAGACACTATCTTTCAAAGTTTTTTTTTTAATAAAAAAAATACTTTTATAAAACTATTTTTAAGAAAACTTAAAAAAAACAGAAACAAACATCCCGTTAATTTCTTAACATGTTATTTTGTATGGACGACAAGGCGAGATAGAATTTCGAAGAAAAAACCACACTTTATATCAAGTAGGAAAGTTATTTTTATTTTCTTCTAAATTAATTAGTTTGACTAATAAACTGATATATAAGCTAAGAATATATAATATATGATATAATTAAATAAATTATTTAACTTCCTTAATCTTCTTAAAAATAGTCAACTGTGTATATTTAGAACCGGACGGAGTATTTAACAAAAGAGCCTCGTTCACATGTGAAATTTTTTTAAAGAAATTATATAAAAATATTGAAAAAAATATTTATCAATTAAACATTAGAAAGGCCATTCAAGAGCAGGGGATACTTAAAGATCCATAGTGGATGATGGGAGCATTTGTGCCACCATTGAATGAAGATCGAAATACACCAAAATGAAGCAAACTGGTTGAGGGCGATGCTCATTTCTGTCATCCTTAATATAAATCATTTTCTAAACAAGTATATGATCCTAAATATAAACTCATTTGTAAGAAAAAATCAATAGCTTTAAATTCTTAATTCACACAAACACCCTTAGTAATGTATTATTTGGAGAGATCATACAACGTAAAAATGAAAATAACTAAGATGTACTGTATTAATTTTAATTACTTTGCAAATTTTTTTTTTTTCCCCAAAAAATTGTGAAGTAATCACAACTTACAAGTAACATATATTAATTTATAATGATGTAAATGATTTAATAGAAAGCATTAAATTCAATCCTAACATTTCATAATTATAGGATGGGTTTAAGTCTTTAAGGTGAAAAATACCCATCTTCTTTGATCAAGGGGCGTTCAGTATTATATGTTTTTTTGGAGGTGTACAAATATAAAATTGAAGTAAAAATACTAAGACATTAAAAATAACATAACACTGTTATGTATGTACCACTCATGTCTTATTTATAAGTTCATTTTGGTCAAATCTCATATACCAAAGAGAGGTAGTAATTCGATGATTATGAGCTAAATTTTCAACTTTGTCCTAATTTATGATTGGGTATTTTTCAACTGTTTCTTCTCTCTCTATCTTTATGAGTACAGCTAATATGGGTAAAATTGTCATAATCTCATTTATTACATGAAAAGCTGACTTATAAATAGGACCAGTCGTATATGAAAAAGTAATGTGGGCCCACTATAAAAAAATAAAGGTTTTTTTTTTTTTCCCGTAAACGGTGTCGAGGTTATATTTAAACGACATGATATTTTTCACTCCTATTATAAGTATTTTGACGCATGCAAAAAGTATATAATGTTAGGTGTACTTTAAGTAAAAGGTTAGCGATATACCACAACGGGTCCTAGTTTCCATTATTGGGATTTGGGAAGAAGGGTTTGGAAATGAATAAAGCACTCTTTCTAGTCCTTATTATAAAGCACCAACTAATAAATCTCACAAATCAATAAAAACAGTTAAAATCAATAAAGTTGCCCTACAATTTAAGTAACTTCCAATATTACCCCTACCTAAATTCTAATATTATATTAATTATTACTCTCACCCACTACCTTCATTAACCATGGGCAGACATGGAAACAAATAATTAATGCTCATTGGGAACAAACAAGTGCTTTATAAAAAGGACCAAATGTACTTGTTAGTTGGTTCCTTATAATAAAGACTAGAGGGAGTACTATATAAAGCCAAAACACTGGGAGTTTCACTTTGTGGAGTCATTAGTGTATATAAATATTGTAATATTGTGAATATTGTGTGTAATTCCATTTTAGGTAATTAGAATTAGGCATGCGGTGTACAAGACAAATAAGTAGTTAGGAATAATCTTTGCCTATAAATAGTCTCTGTGTAATATCATTTGTAATAATGTGAACTTCTATATTCATGAATAAGAAGAATTCGATTCTATCTTTGCCTTGTTGTATAACCCTAATGCAAGATTATTATGTTGATATATTCAACATGGTACCAGAGCCATAATTTCTCCATGGATTCATCTGTGTCACTGTGATAGAGAGGCTGGATATCAAAAACCGGCCCAAGATTCCTTATCCAGCACCAGATTCGTGGTATGATTGTAGCATATGGTTGGGCTCCAAATCAAGAACTGTCCCAAGATAGCACCGTCCATAAACCAAGATCCCTGGATCCTCATTACCCGACCTGAGAAACTCCATCTACCGTTAGAAGCATTCCATGAAGGGATTAACCCAAATTTGGATCTCTAGCTCTTGCGATTTTCTCGGTGTTCATCGTCCCCAATTCCCACCGTCACTTCCGCAAGCTCTATCATGGTCTTTGTCGGAGCTCTCTATGGCCGATAAGGACTCGTCCGCCAAGACCACCCCCAGATCCATTCCTTTCTCCCATCCATTGTACCTTCATTCATCCGATACTCAAGGCTCATCTATCGTCTCACACACACT
This sequence comes from Acacia acuminata, assembly GCA_019022655.1. NCBI lineage: Eukaryota > Viridiplantae > Streptophyta > Magnoliopsida > Fabales > Fabaceae > Acacia > Acacia acuminata. The sequence goes on along the minus strand of JAFJYI010000276.1, from coordinate 1,011,352 downwards.
CACAGGTTTCAAAAACTATACTGTATGGAGTCGTGGGATGCCAATCGCATTGCTTGGCAAACACAAGCTCGGCTTCGTCAATGGGACTTGTCTCACAGAAGACCAAGACCCGTCGCTGCAACCTCAATGGGAACCCCACACGGGGTTTGTGAATAAGTGATTGTCGATAATGAGCAAAGAATATCCGTCTTTCTGCTAAACAGGATGTATTGAACTCATAATTCATTAGATACTTTTTATGAATGTCAACTAAGTGCCGTTGTGATTTCTTGGCTTCTCAATTCGATTAGTAAGGAATTGGCTAATGGTGTCATATTTTTCCAGAATGCCTACCACGTCTGGGTAACAATATGAAATTTGCTTATGTATGTTTGTGGCATAGGAGATTAGGCCACGCCCCTTTTTTTTGTAATGAAGCGTTTAATTTTGCAATTAATGACACTGAATTGATAAATAACAGATGTGATATATGTGTTCAATCTAAGCAAACCAAGTTTCCATTTTCCTCTTATTGTATTAAGACCACTCACTATTTTGAGCTCATACACATAGATATATGGGGTCCATATAGGACACCCACTCATCAGAGATTTACATATTTTCTCATAATAGTGGATGACTATTCTACAGTTACGTGGTTATTTTTAATGAGACATAAATCTGATTCAATTACTTATTTTCGTCATTTTATTGTTTATGCGATGACTCAATTCAATGTGAAGGTTAAAAAGATTAGGAGTGTAATGAGAGTGAGTTTCTAAGTAATTCCTTTAAAATGCTTATTCAAGAAAAAGGTATTGTGCATGAGACTACTTGTCCTTATACACCACAACAAAATGGAGTTGTAGAACGTAAGCATAGGACGATTATGCAAGTTACTAGGAGTCTGATATTGCAGTCAAAGCTTCCAGTTCAGTACTGGGGTGAATGTTTAAAGGTTGCAGCACATTTGATTAACAGGTTGCCCTCTAAGGTTCTTGATTTTCAATCCCCATTTGAAAGGGTTTATGGACATAAGGCAGACCTCAAACACATGAAAGTTTTTGGCTGTCTTGCCTATGCCACATATCTTAAAATTCATGATAAACTACAACCTCATGCTCTTCCTTGTGTGTTTCTAGGCTATCCAGAAAATCAGAAAGGTTATTTGTTATTAAATATGAAATTTAACATGTTATTTGTAAGCTGACATGTCAGTTTTGCAAAACAAATATTTCCTTTAAGACATACACACTCACAACAGCAGCGGGCAATACATCCCACCATCAAAGAGATGTTCTGGTTTGAATCTGACACATCTTATATACAATCTGATTTGACACAGGGTAAGTATGATCTTCCACAAATACATGATACAGAACAATCCTATTAGGAAATTCCTGATTAGATTGCTGACATTCCAAGTAATTTAGATCAATCACATCCTATAAGGGATAGGCGACCACCGATTTGGTCTAATGATTATGTGTGTTCACTTTTAATTTCTGAAACAATTATAACACATGTAACCAAATGTTCCTATCCCATAAGTCAGTTTGTTTCTTATGATGGTATTTCTGCTGATCATTTGGCTTTTCTATCTTATATTGATGCAGTTCGTGAGCCCTCTACATACAGGCAATTAGCAACCCTGAATGGGTAAAAGCTATGAAGGCTGAAATGGAGGCTTTGGAACAGAATCAAACATGGGAACTGGTGCAGTTACCCAAAGACAAGCGGGCAATTGGTTGTAAGTGGGTATATAAAGTCAAATATAATTCTGATGGTAACATAGATAAATATAAAGCTAGGTTAGTAGCAAAAGGATATAGTCAAAGTGAAGGGATTGACTGCCATGAAACTTTTTCACCTGTTGTAAAAATGTTTACAGCTAGGTTGGTATTGAAATTGGCAGCCACATATTCATGGAATCTTTATCAAATGGATGTCTATAATGCCTTTTTTTTTGCAGGGTGATCTCCAAGAAGAGGTATATATGAGATTACCTCGAGGTTTTAAAGGTAAGGGGGAAAATGTTGTGTGTAAGCTTAAAAAGTCCCTTTATGGACTTAAACAGGCTTCCCGCTAGTGGAATCAAAAATTATCTCAAGCCCTTATTAAGGGTGGTTTTGTACAAAGTAAAAGTGACTATTCTCTGTTTACTATGGATTGGAATAACCATGTGGCATCTGTCTTAGTATATGTAGATGACTTGTTGATTACTGGTAGTTTTGAAGAAGGTATTAGTTATGCCAAGGGACTGCTGCATGATAATTTTAGGATAAAAGACCTAGGGCATATGAAATATTTTCTAGGCATTGAAATAGCTAAGTCTGAAAAAGGTGTGGTTTTATCTCAACGAAAGTTTGTATTGGATTTGTTATCTGACACATGTATGAGTAGATGGAAACCATTGAGTGTTCCAATGGCACAGAACTTGAAATTAATGCATTTTCAGGAAGGTAGAGACAATATTCAGGATCTATGTAAGAATGCAGAACAGTACCGTCGGTTGGTTGGAAAATTGATTTACTTAACCATGACAAGGCCTGATATTTGCTTTTGGGTGCAGACATTAAGCCAATTTATGCAACAACCAACTAAGTCACAGATGGCAACAACTAGAAATGTTCTTAGATATCTAAAGGGTACCATTGGACTTGGTATAAAACTGAGTTTAGATGGGAATTTTGACTTAGAATGTTTTTGTGATTCAGATTGGGTTTCTTGTGGGATTACACGACGCTCGTTCTCGAATACTTGCTAAAATTTGGAGCTTCTCTTGTGATGTGGAAGACAAAGAAGCAAACCACAATGTCAAAGTCATCTGCAGAGGCAGAATATAGGGCGCTCAGTATGGCCAAATCTGAAATAGTTTGGGGACTTGGACTGCTTCGTGACTTGTGGAATCCACAAACAAAGCTTGTGTCGATCCATTGTGACAGTATTGCAGCTATACACATCGTTGCCAATCCAGTTTTCCATGAGAGAACGAAGCACATCAAAGTAGATTGCCACTTTATTCGTGATAAGTGGCGAGAGAAAGTGATTGACCTTGTACATGTTCGTTCTCATGAGCAAGAGGCTGATTTGTTAACTAAATCAATATCGGGAGATGTGCAACACAAATTATTAAGCAAGTTAAGGTCTATTGACATATTTGCGCCTCCAACTTGAGGGGGAGTGTTAGTGTATATAAATATTGTGAATATTGTGTGTAATTCCATTTTAGGTAATTAGAATTAGTTGTATAGGTGTACAAGACAACTAAGTAGTTAGGAATAATGTTTGCCTATAAATAGTCTCTGTGTAATATCATTTGTAATAATGTGAACTTCTAAATTCATGAATAAGAAGAATTCCATTCTATCTCTGCCCTGTTGTATAACCCTAATGCAAGATTATTAGGTTGAGATATTCAACAAGTCAAGAAAGGTGATCATGTGGTTTTGTAACCTAAACGCACATGGAAAGGCGAAATGGGATTCCCATGTACGGTCCTCGTTTCTTCGCCTCACATAAAGTTTTATTTTGTTCTTCGCCCAAACGGTCCTTTTCCTTGTCCCTTGCTTCTGCCACGTCGTTCTGGGAATTCGGACGATCTTAATAATATTAACAAGTCAATTGACCCAAACTCTACGGCGTCCTCACTGCTTCGTGTTTTTTAATTACTCATATTTCCTGTATATAAAATATTTCAAAATATGATTATTTTTTGTGTGTGAAAACATATAATATCTATACAATCAATAAAATTCTTAAATAGGTATTTTTAACCAATTTTTTCAAAAGGAAAATAGAAAAGAAAACAATGAATGAAGGGTCAAGGTTTCTCAAATTGTACAGGCGAAAGCGCAGGGCTTCCCACACCACACAAATGGTTTTACAGTTACTATAAAATAAAACTATATCTCCTAAATATAAAACTTAGTTAACTTTTTTAGAGATTAAGGAATCTAAATAAATTATTTAATCATATTATATATTGTATATGATTAAATATTTAAATTATATGTCACTTTATAAATTAGATAAATTAGTCTGGAGAAAAAATGGTAAATATAAATACTTTGAAATAATTTAATTGGCTTATTTAATATTTTTTTAAAAACCATTTTTTTTTTTTTTTGATATAAGAATTTTAAGAAAGGAGTTGGATTCACCCACAATCCAATGGCAAGACAAAATTCCCTTCCTCCTAGGTGATACCGATGTTGGGAAAGGCGAGCCGTCTATTATCCTTAAACGTTAACCTGCAAGACTTTCAGGAGAATAGGATGTCCTCACTAAGTTGACCAACTTCATAATCAAACCCTTTCCTTTTGGTGAGAGTCCTCTGAACCCCATAAAAAAACCAATTTAATTAGTCTGGAGCCGTGCTTCTTTGATGATCTTTGTGTTCGTGTGGGCCGTGCGGTATATGGCTTTGTGGTTTTTAGTTCTCGTTAATGGTTTGTTTCTTGTCTGCCTTCCTTAGTAACAGGCTGCTTGGATCGTTATTCCTTACTGGGCTGCTTGGATCAACAACAACAAAATGAGTTACATTATATAATGGGGTTATTATATCTATATATATATATAATGGGGTTATTCCTTTCTCATGCAGTGCAGCCCATTATATAATGTAACTCATTTTGTTCTTGTTTTTTTTTTTTATTATTAATAAAAGCTGATATTTTTATCAAAAAAAAAAAAAAAAAAACCACACCAAGCTAGTAATAAAAGATATTTTAAAAGAAATATTATACTACTCCGGTTCTAAATATATGACATACAAAAAAAAAAAAAAAAAAAAAAAACCCCACACCAAGCCAGTAATAAAGGATATTTTGAAAGAAACGTTATACTATCTCCGGTCCTAAATATAGAATATAGTTTGTAGTACAATTTATACTACAAATTATGTCTTATATTTACAACCGGATGAGTATTACACTCTTGATCAACCATTCAAGCAAAATATTGTCAGAGAGAGCAGTCAGCTAGTCAAAATCTTCTTGTATTTGAAGCATATATCATGTGTTAACGTATAGCAATAATAAATTAGTGTCAAATTTTACTAAAAGATATCTCCCGTGATGAGAAATATTAAATAGTAATCCAACATCAGATTCTAACAAAAAAAAAAATGCTTAATTTCAATGGAAACTAAATACCCCCACCAAGGGGTCCTCCTTTTACACAGAGGAACACGAATTATCCTTGTACCCCAACCACAGTCTGCTTTTTATTCTTGATGAAGGGTGGAGGAAGGAGGAAATACTTGAAAGGCCGAGGCACTGTATTGATCCTGTGTCTGATGGCATGTCTAAAAAGACTAATCAGTATCTAATTGAATCATATTTAGTTGTTATGTATCATGATGAAGGCGAAGCACCAATATCATTCATGAGAAATTTGAGTTGCCCTCGCAAGAACAAAACCTGCAAGAATTCATCTATGGCTAGCTGAGGATAAGTTCACTCTCAATTTACTCTATGATTAGCTATTAAATATAATACTACTAATAGAGAATATCTCACCATAAAAAGGCAGCAATTTTTTACTTCAACAAGGGAAAAAAAGAAAAGAAAAGAAGAAGCAAAAGTCAATGGTTCTATCACAAGGGCCACAGATAAGCAAATATACCCAGACATGAAATTAACACTTGAAAAAGAAGAGAAGGTTATTACCTCTTCCTGAAGCAGGGGAGGGAGGTTTTCAGTAGCTGCAAGGTCAGTAACTTCCACCCGCAGCTTTTCTTCTTTAATGCCTGACCATGTCTGTAAGGGCAAGGCCAATAAAAGCACTGTCAAAACATCTGCAGTGGATGGGTGCAATCCAACGCAGCGTCCTTCATTGGAAATGCACAAGCTATTTGGCCCCCCCTGACACAGAGGGACCAACACATCAACTCCTTGTTCACTGTTGCCAGTTTTGATAGTTCCAGAAATCAATGCCACTGTTGGATTTTCAGAATCGGCATGTAACTGTTGTACATTTATTTGACTGCAGCATTTTCCACCTGACGAGCCTAGCTTATCACAACCAGTCAAAAGATCCACCCCTTGGCAACAAAGACGTGCAGTGAGTGCAGGTGACATGTCCTTGTCTTTAACATCAAGGTTTGCATAAGGACTGCAACATGAAATTGCAGAATTCAACCATTTAGTTATGTGTTTGAAGAGTGCAATTGCTCGGATTTGTTCCAATATCTCTGCCTGAAATTCCAAAGCTATCAGTTATTACAGTCTACATGTTAAATTTTTTCTTCAATATATAAAGGTTCTGATCAGAAAATGAAGAATTTTAAGATTTTTCATTAGAGGAAAAAAATTCTTCATCCGTAAAGGAAGTGATCACTGATCAACAGGTCAAAAACCTTGACAGCGAGCCTTCCTCTCTCTTCTTCACTTAAGGTGAGATTTCCATCCTCTTGTCTACGAACTTCAGCAATCCATGTGATAAACCCCCTCAATTCAATAGGAGGAGACTTGAATACAACAGACAGTAGTTTCTGAATATCCTCTAAACCCTCTGACTTCAAAAGGAGCGGGACGTCTTCGGTTAAGTATTTAGCAACAATGTTCCAACCTTCATGCCTACAACTCTGCAGACAGTGTCAATTGAATAAGCATTTGTGGTACACCAGGATAAATGGTTTGCATACCAAAAAAATGAACATACTACCAAAAGATTGAAGAACTAGTAGAAGTAGAATCATTAAAAAGTAAAATCATGAAAGAGTTCTTTAAGAAATATAAAAAGGGTCAATGAAACATAGATGAATGACATTTAGCATAATCCATGCAATTAACAACAATACATGTAGAAGGCTGAGACTTCTTATAGTGCAATATAATTACAGAAGCAAAACCTACTCGTAGTTGACTTGACTTTTACTATGGTAAGTGAAATAAAATTTCATCAACAGTTCATATCAATTCATCAGTTTAGAAACTTAGTACGCAGTCTCAAATGGTTAGACAAAGGATAAATTAGTCACAGTACCACAGTATAAAGTATTGATGTTGCTCTGTCAAATCTTGAAATAACCATATACCTGAAAATTACACATTTCCAAATGTAAATGGAGGAAAACAACAAAGGCATAACATTTTCATCGCAAAAACTAGTACACCTTGGCGATACTGACATTATCTTAAAATACAACTTTCAGATAGTGATTTGAGATAAGCTAAATTCAGTTCAGAACTGCTAAGCAGGGAGATATCCAAAACCACTTTGGTGGACAGAATACAGAGATAAATAGAAGTTAAAAGGATTTAAAACATGCAACATGAGCAATACATACAACAGATGACATAAACATTTGATTTTATGTAACTTCCGGCCCTCCTCCTTACAAATTAAATTCTATAATGCGAATATGACAAAAAGATTGGTGAATACTGTGATGCCGCTTACAGACAGGTGCTTTAATAAATGAATCAAGCTAGTGCATTACAGCCTGAAAAAATCAAACAGAAAACACCCTACAAATTTTTTCTTATTTTAATTTCTTTTTCATAATGGGAAGACTTTGTCCATCACTAAGAAGAATAGGCAGGAGCATACATCATGCATATATGAAACAGGGATGAGATCAATGTCAAGGTGATCTGACCTCAAATATTCAAAACACTTGAGTAAGTGAAAAGGTCCCTACGTTGAGTTCAATATTAACACAGGGTGCAAACTGCAATCTTTACTTCAAAACAGAGAAACGAAAGACATGGTAGGAGAGAAAATTATAAGGATCTTGGCAGAAGCATACAAGGAGCACTATCACAACACAAACCAATAACGAATTATTATACTTCAACAGTTCAACCAGAACATTGATGCAAAAAGGAAGTTTAGGTACTAGACTTTACCCCCTACAATGTCCAGTTGCTTTATCAACAGTATTCATGGCCTCCCAGAGAAGGGTAAGCGGGACCCAGTGAGGAGGATACTTGAAACGTGCAACATCCAGAATGAGGACCATATCTCTTTCCGCATGGTAGCCCCCTAGTGGTGAAAAATGACCAGTTCCAGTCTGTTGCAAAACAATACGGTATTTCACATAATCTCTATAAACATTAAAGTTAAGATATATTTAGCATGTCATTGACAATGATACCTGTTTAAACACTCCTCTACTGTAAGATACGATTAAATGATAATCCTCTGAAGTACTACATGAAATTACATTCTTGCGAAAATCATCTATTGTGCTTTCATTTGTTCGAAAAGCTTCAACTTTAGCTCCATTGCATTGAGCCAAACATGCAACTTTTCCAAATGTAATGCCTTCCTCTTTAATCTTAGCCAAAGGCTCACAACAATCCAACATGGAATCGTCAAACCACCTCCAAGGGCCTGTTAAGAAGCAATGTAATTGCACTTAAGTTGAGACATAATTAGTATTGGCTACAGGAACAAAAGTGCCAACTGTTTAGTGACTTCAGTCTAACAACGCAGCCAGCATGGTCAAAAGAGCATCAAATAAAAGCCTATCTTAAGAAGTATCTGAAAGAGATTCAAGATTGAAAGAAATGTGAACTCCATACAAATATACACTGATTCATCGAAGCCTCATGAGATTAAAAGTGAGAAGTGCACATAGAAATTAAGAGAGGAAACCACGGTTATCCACTGATTCATCGAAGCCTCATGAGATTAAAAGTGAGAAGTGCACATAGAAATTAAGAGAGGAAACCACGGTTACTATGTTTTATTGGCCAGTAGGACTGCTATCTGACAATGGTGTGACTTGTTAGTAGATCTTAATACTTCATGTCGCATATATCTTTGAACATTAAAGACACAACGAATATGTGCCATAAAAGCAACGCAAGCCAAGCTAGCAGCAAATCTCAAACTCTGACACAATTCCTTTGTGGCAAGAAAAAGAGGTACAAGTGACGCAGCATCCAATATGAGTAAGGAATTAGTGAAAGAAAGTGAATTCCGTTCCTTTTTGACATTCTAATATTTTTAGGAGTAATATGCAAGTGAAGATTCTCTAGAGGATAGAAGCTCTTCAGAAGACATTACCATACAAATTGGATATCACATTTGATAATCCTTTCGTAACTTTAACGTAGTCTAGAAATCATCGTTATAATAGAAAAGGAAAGGAAAGCATTGAAAACACACCTTTCCATTTTCTACCCGGGTCAATGGCAAGTGCATTAAGGACGACCGCAAGCGAAGCTAGTCCACAGAACGCAGGTTCAGATTGCGTTTGATAGTACGAAATTAACTTAAAGAAGCCTTCCATGGTTCCATGTGCAAGAGCCTCAACAAAGATTTTCTGCATAACCTCATGATTATTCATAATACAAAATCATTTGAAGAACCCACCTAAGGTGTCAAAATTAGGGATTTGATGATTCTCTTGGGATGAAGACACGATATATACCTTTCCTTCGGGTGAAGCAAACTCGATTGCTGGGGGAGAAGGGAGGACTCGTCGGTAGAGACCTGGAGTTGCCATCGTAAATGTTGAGAAGAAATACTGATAGTAATTTCGGCCTCTCCAGTCTTGCTTTGTTTTTAAGCTCGTCTCAATTTATTCGAATTTCGACATGGAGGGCGGGTCCGTCTTACGTGCATAAGAATCTAGTGTTTAACTGTTTACCTGCTTTTTTTTTTTTTGGGCTGGAAACTGTTTAATTGCTGATCTATTTCCTGTTTTTGACTCCACAAACACCGGCAACATTTATGTCAGTCAGTGAAAACGAGGGTTTTAATCCATGGCAACTAATTATAATTATCTTTTCAATAAAATTATAATGAAAAAATCTTTAAAAAATACTACTTAAATTTTAAAATCTCAAATAGTTGATTTCACAACAAAATAAGTTGTCAATTGCTTTATTATTTTTGTTAATCTCATTACTCCTATTGTTAACAGGATTTTAAAATTTAAATGATATTTTTTCTATTATCTTCCCAATTATATTTATCATTGAAAATATTCTAAAATCATTAATAATTCATTAAAAATCACCATAATCTTTTAAGAATCATAACATTTTCTTCCAACCTGATAAAATTACAAATATTTCTAATTTTTTTGAAATGAAAAATAACTTTAGATTTTAGAAGAGTGAGCTATGATTTATCTTTACACGCATTTTAACTTTTAAAGTACTTATTCTCTTTAGTACAATGTACACTTCGTCTTGCCTGGTCATCACATCAAATTCTATTGACTTCCATTGGGATAAAATACAATCATCCAAAAATAAAGACAATATTTACTTTGATTTGGTCGGTTGGTCATTCACCATGATGTTATTGTTGTCTTTGCTTGATATAATTTATCTGTTCATTTCACAACAATTTTATAACAATAACCTCCAAACTATTCCTCTCAAAGGAACTAGAAAATTATTTTAGCCGGACCAAAAAATAAACATATTGAACTATTTACTAAATAAAATCGCATAACATTAAAAATACAAATAAATAATAATCCACAATTAAAAATCAAAAGATAACCTAGTAAATAAAAATTCTATGACGTTTAGGAGGAGATTTATTAAAAGGTGCATCACTTTCGTAAATTATTTTCTTAGAAATATCACTTTTTGAAGTTATTTTCTTCTTAAAAAAGACATTTATACTTTTACTGTTTATCTTTACTCATTTTTTTCAACCTACAAAAAATTTGGTGAATATATATTGATGTCAATGTTAATTGGGAAAATCCTTGTGGAGGCCCATATTAGCAAAATAATCCTAAAAAAGGCCCAAAGAGTCCGCAAATACAAGAAAAGGCCCCCGGGCCCTTATATGTATTAACTTACAAGGCAAAATTACTAACACACCCACTACTAGTTAAAATGAAAAGGTCGGCAGCTTAAAGGCGCTAAAACGAGACACGAGACGAATGGAGAATTGGCTGAACGTGGGTATCGTCGGACATTTTGGTCACCTCCTTGATCGTTGATCCTTCTCTTCCCTCTTCCCTCTTCCCTCGTTTATCCTTACGGTGTATTCTGATCATCCATTGCGTTAAAGGGTCTGAACTCAGAAATTTGTATTTGATGTTCCTCATCGTTTTTTTTCAGTCAGAAGGTTTGGTGACTGAAAGGTTGGAGCTTCACCTCATTTATATTATTATCAGGTAGGAGATAGGTAAGAAATGCTAAGATTTTGGTTAAGATATCATAATCACAATGCTACTTTGTTTTTAATCAATGTAGGGTTGGGTTAGTAAAATCTTGCTCGTTTTTTTGGGCCTGAAAAAAGAGGCAAATGTCTCGTATATGAGTGAGAATGGTGAAAGTGATCAAGGAATGAAGGGTGAAAAACGCTAAGATTTGATAGTTGTTAATACCTACGGTTTTAGTTGTTAATACCTTCGAGTTTTAGTTGTTAATATGGTCATTGAAGTTGTTAAGACGAGATGAAAGTGAAAACGTTGTAGGGTAGGTTGCTGTTTTTGGGCATGGAAACGAGAGGAGGTTTGTCTCGTTAGTGGGAATGATAGGCTGAAAAAACGCTGAAATTTGATAGTTGTTAATACCTACGCTTTTAGTTGTTAATACCGTCAGTTTTAGTTGTTAATATGACGATTAAAGTTGTTAATACTAACTTTATGTTGCGAGATCATAGTTAAACATGGCTAGTACTTCGGGAAGAACCTATTATGTTTCTTCCATGTAAGGGTAACTTTGTACATGGGGAAGGACAACAAAGTGATTATGTTGGTGGAATGGTAAGAACAAGAGGCATCAAAGAAGGAACAACGTATGAGGAGTTGCAAAGAATCATAGCGTCTTTAATTGGACAAGAAAATACGAAATATGCGTGAAGTTCAAACTTAGCATGGATACATCTACATTTGTTGATCTTGTACATGATGAAGGGTAGAACATTTAATAAGGTATAATGAAGAATATTGTCATGTGTATGTTGAAGAAAGTGAGAATAATGACAATAGAGCACAACAAATGAATGTTCAAATGGAAGAACAAGAAGTGTAAGTCTTGTTGTGTTAAGAAATGTAATTAGTTCATATATAAATTGTCATTACTTGATTCTCATTACTTGCACTAATAATTGTTGTTTGTCGCGGGGGATGAAGCGGAGGTTCAGCTACGGTGTCTATCTCACCCCCTCAAATGTTCAATGAAACGCAAGAGTTGCCATCATTACCTTGTAGTTCGCAAAGTGTGCCATTAAGCGGGCCTCAAAATGAATCATTCTAAATGGAGGGATTTGATAATGGGAAAAAGGACAGATTTTTGCGAATGCTGTGACCCTCCGTGAGACGTTGTACAAATATAGCATCGCACACAAGTTTTCCTACACATTTGTGAAGACAAGCCAGACAAGATAATAGTGAAGTGTAAGGTTGATGATTGTCCCCGGTACATGGGTGCATATTCAACGGGACAACGTCAAGATACCGAGTTCCTCATCATTAAAACATACGAAGTGAGCACATACATAGTGCACAAGATAGCCTTATCGTATCTCATCCACCTATGTGTAGCTTGACATCATCAATTCTAATTGATGGTTTGAGAAATAATACTGACAAGACAGCTAATGAAGTTCGAACTGAATTGTATAGTAAGTATGGGTACGGCTAAACTATCGGCAAGCATATGGTGCGAAAGAAAGAGCATTAGGCAATTACACGGACGAGTAGAGGACTCTTACAAGGTTATTCCTTGGTTGTGTCGCGAGACTTGTAGAAGTGATCCGATTACGGTTGCAAAATGGGAAGGGTCACATGATAACAAATTTGTGAGGCTATTTATTTCCTATGGTTGCTCTATTAAAGGTTTCGCAGAGATGGTTGTCGGCCAATACTCTATATAGATGGATGTCATCTCGAGTGGCCCTTATAGGGGAACAATGTTGTCGGCTTGTGCGTATGATGCGCATACAACCAAATGTTTCCCTTAGCATATGGCATTGTCGTCTTGAGACATATGATGATTGGGCTTGGTTTCTAAATAATGTAAAACATATTACAAGATCGATGATGATAACGGTTGTGTCGATCGGAATAATTCCATTATTGGGGTCACATGGCGAGATATATTTGGCGGCGATAGACATGCATTTTGTTACGAGGCATGTCAAGGAAAATTATAGTGCGAGTTCCTCAAAATCATGAGAGGGATGCCACGTACCTCGCAAATAGCAAGGATACTTTGCATTGCACCTTCTCGATGCAATTGCGTATGCAAGGTTTGGGTGAAGAATTCACTCATTGCGATGGGAACATTAAAAATGTTCAGTCCACTTTTGGCACAATGGGTTGAGACCCATGGGGACGTTGATCGATGGGCTTTAAGTAAGTTTCCTTTGAAAAGGTGGGATAACATAACCACTAACATTGCTGAATCGTTCAATTCATGGATGGTGAAAGAGCGGACGCACACTGTGTCAAGGTTAATACATGAGCATAGGGAGAAGTTGGTCTGCGAAGTTGCTTGCAAGCAAGATGGCTTTAGTGAATTGGAAAAATGGTGTAGGACCTAACATAGAAAAAAATTGCAGCAACATGTGAACTTTGCGAAAATATGCATGCTACATATTATGGGGAGGACCAGATTTTGGTTGAGACTAGACGCGGTGATGCTTTAATTTATGTGAAAGTTCATGTGGGTGCAAAAGAATGCTCTTGTTTAGCATGGCAAATGAGTGGACTACCTTGCCCACACGCATGTGCAGCAATTAAGGCACTTAATGGTAATGTGTACACATTCGTAGATGATTGCTTTACACTTTCAAAGACAAGAGAAAATTTATGCACATAGCATGCGGCGGTTGCAACACATGATTGTCCAGATGTTGATGCGCCGACGGTGACACAAATGCTAACAGACACTTTCTTGGAGCCTCCAATTACTACAACGCCACCCGGTAGACGGAAAAGAAAAAGAGTGGAATCTCAGTTTCAAAACAAGATGGTTTATCATTGTGGTAGATGCCATGAGCCAGGGCACTCCGTCAAGACTTGCAAGAATCCAAATCCAGGCTGATCATTGATGGTGCCTTGTGTTTTTCTTTTTTGGGCATTGCGTCTCACACTCTTTTGTTGTATATGGCTTTACATGTTCAATCCACACCATATTATTTTTGGAAATGGTGTGTGATGTTGTTATTATGAATCTATAGATGCATTTGGTGTTGTAAATGAACGTTGGATATTGTTGTCACAATTGTATCCAAGTCTCATTTATGTACACATATTCATGTTGTGTTACAAATGTAAATGACGCTGACAAATATATGTTAAAGGGGCCTGATGTAGTGGTTATTGTATTTCTGATATTGATGTTGATGTCAATGGGGGCTGATGTGGTTGTTATTTTTTTTTCCTGATGTAGTTGTCAGATTTTATTGATATGGTTGTAATTTTGTTTGCTGATGTAGTTGTCAGATTTTGCTGATATGGTTGTTAGTGAGAGCTGATGTGGTTGTTAGTGGGGGCTGATGTAGTTGTTATTTTTTTGCTGATGAGGTTGTCATTTTTTTGCTGATGTAGTTGTCTGAATTTACTGATATGGTTGTTAGATTTTTCCTGATGTAGTTGTTAGATTTTACTGATGTAGTTGTTAGTGGTGGCTGATGTTGTTGTTAGTTGTGGCTGATGTTGTTGTTAGTTGTTTGCTGATGTAGTTGTCATTTTTTGGCTGATGTAGTTGTTAGTGGGGGAAGATGTTGTTGTTAGTTGTTTGCTGATGTAGTTGTTAGTGGGGGCTGATATAGTTGTTAGATTTTACTGATGTAGTTGTTAGTGGTGGCTGATGTGGTTGTTAGTGGGGGCTGATATAGTTGTTAGTGGGGGCTGATATAGTTGTTAGATTTTACTGATGTAGTTGTTAGTGGTGGCTGATGTGGTTGTTAGTGGGGGCTGATATAGTTGTTAGTGGGGGCTGATATAGTTGTTAGTGGGGGCTGATGTTGTTGTTATTTGTTTGCTGATCTTGTTGATATGGGTCCCTTATTATATCCCAATTTCCACCTTCTGCACATACTAATAACAATGAAAGAGATGCAGGAAACAATTGCCATTCTCATTCATATTAAAATGTCAAAAGGATACCTACATCATCAAATTTACTAAACTTTCACCTAAATATGAAATCGGTTCGGAACAATTGCCTTAATAAAATCTGTCATACAATCATTGAGATTTATATACACTTAAAAACAAGTCAGCTTATCTAAATTATATGATTGCTTCCTAACGGCTCATCTTCCGCTTTTGGGAGTCCTCAATCATGGACAACACTTTGTCTCGCTTGTGTGTTGTTTTGATGATTGACCAACCACCACAACAGCCAATCTTCACTTCTCGGATTTCATCCATAGAGTAGTAAGGCATTGTGTATCCATCCTCTTGCTCCTTGCCGTCCCACATTTGCAACCACGTAACAACATGAACACCACACGAGTCCCTAAAACAAGAATTATACAGAGGTGTTAACAACACTAATCATGTAACCTGTATATTATATATATGAGTGTTAAACAACTTTAGACACTTACACATCTTTTTGGACATGGACTTTAGACCATGTGACCCCTTGGGGATTCTATCCTCGTGGTCGAACAATTGTGGCTTAACCCTTCGGAGTATGTCCATGAAACGATTTCGCTGATATTAAAGTTGACACAATTAGATGACAATTATGGTGACCGTTTTCTAACATAAGTACACATTGAAATTCGGTTCAGCTTACCACACGAGTTGCCAACTGTTCCTTTTCCTTAAAGGATTGAGGTTTTTTTGCCTTCTTTGTTGACTTGGATGGCAATATATTTGCATCTTCCATTTGGGCCTGTGTGCGTGAATATGTCCATGTGTCGACTAACGAATCTAGGGCGTAGAAGGTCATCGTTGTCGTGTCTACAACATAGCAAAACCAGTGATCCCACCTAAGCGACGGTCCAAAAATGAAACGACAGTCCCCGATGTTATATCTTATACGCTCGGGCAATATTTCCGATTTGTTGGCTTCCAATGACCAATTCAGCGGAGATCTTATCATTTTGTCCATGAAATGCGCAGTGAAAATGTGTCGAGTAACTGTCCCTTCGTTCTCCACTTGATCAGCAACCAAAGTCTTGGCTACCATACTCATGACCTGAATATGCACAAAATGTTAGCATGTGAGTACTGTATAACACATTTATCTAAGCGCAAGCAAATATCAAAATATTACTAATGCACATCCATTTGTACTAATGTCTTTCAGCAGAACAGAAGTGCACAGTCCATACCGTATCATTCATCCAGGCACGTGGTTTCAGACAATATAGCTCTTCCCTTGTAAGGTGCCACCGTTCATGTCAACAAATTCCCTAAATGCCAACAAATGACAATTTTAAGCATCGTATGCATTTTTTATAATATGCGTAAGTCAATGTGCACAAGTTACATATACTTACTCATCACCTCATCTTTCGTTGGATGAGTAGTACACAACTGATACAACTGCTCCTTCACATCATAGGGCCTCTTTCCTTTGCACTTGCGGTTTAGATCAATCCAAGGAGATTTTAACACACTGCTCTGGGTTATCACCCTCTTGGACCTTCTAATTTGTTTGTCACTTCGTTGTCCCTCTTGTGCTTCCGGTTTGGCCACTTCTTCAAAGCTGGTTCCACGTGAAGACCATCTTCAAAAATAGCCGTGTTGTGACGATGGTCGTCGTCATCATCAAAGTCTTCAACATTTTCACCCTCATCTTCCTCATCACTCTCTTTATCGAGTCTTTCTCGAGACTCCCCGGAACTTGAGGGCCGGTTGTTGGCGATTCGGGCCATGCAAGCCTTGTTGAGGCCCTTCATCTTTATTGGTGTCGATGTTAATCTATCTTGAAGGGCCAACATCTCCCGTCCCAACATGGACACAAGCCTGAAATATGTCATGCGAACTTCCCGGAGAATCAAAAATCGGTTGTTAAATCATCAATCACAAAGAACAACTTGAGTAAAGGACAATGCAAGAACCGACCAAGCAACCAAAGAAAATTACATAATGTACAAGAAATTAAATTTTCGCTGCACAATTGTTGTCACACATTACCGGGTGAGTGAGCATCGTGTTAGGGTCAAACGAGGCCAACGGAGTGACCGATGGCTAAGGACGATAGGCGCGAGCCAGCAAGCCATTTTGGCTTTTTTTCTCGAGCACCACTTTGCTCTTAATCTTGTCATCGGTCCAATAAGCCATGGCCGACTCATGCTCAGCGGCTATCACATCACCCAAAGGAAAATTTTGCAAACAAAACAGCTGAAAAAAAAAAAACTTCAATGCATTAATAACAGCACTCAGCAATTGATGTATAACGTTTACATACTATCTTAGTTAA
Source organism: Acacia acuminata (assembly GCA_019022655.1). NCBI lineage: Eukaryota > Viridiplantae > Streptophyta > Magnoliopsida > Fabales > Fabaceae > Acacia > Acacia acuminata. Next base: position 994,052 of record JAFJYI010000276.1, on the reverse strand, counting down.
AGAGAACTTACCATGAGGAAGTATACACATCCTCCAACAGTTTTCCTCTTGCTACCCTTGGACTTGTGGGAGTCTTTCTTGAACTCATCGATTTGTTGGGTGAGTTCTTGAAGAATAAATGAGGACCAATCAAAATTCACAATTGCATCCTTAGTCGATGTCATGACCTTCAACATACGGTCACTAACATCAATGCCTCGCTCTTGGAGCCAAAAGGATACCCGAAATTTGAATAACACAAAGAGAGACTCAAAGTTTTCATCTAATTTTTCTAACAACGTGTCACCAATTTTTTTATACCTTACATTCTTGTACACACGCCTAAAGTCACTAAACACTTTGATCGGGACGGTAACTTTAACTTCTATGCCCTTACCCCCACACAGTAGACCCATAAGTTGATGCACATGTTCAGCCCCTATGACTCGGGTCTCCCCTCTAATGGACACTTGCTTTGTTGGGGGGTCAAAACATGCCATATATTGTGCAATTAAGGAACGGTTTATTTTTCGGCAACTAATTTCCACCAACCTATCAAACCCAATGGCTTTCAGCCTTGCCATTGCCTCAGGTCGCTCCTTTAACTTATGGCATACATGAATGAAAGTGTTTGGTGCACACCTCGTTAGGAATGGGACAATATACTTCTCTACTTTAGCAGGGCCTCTTAGTTGTTTAGCCCTCTTGGTATATTCAGATTTTTCGGTTGAACTCAACCTTTTCCATGATTCTCTCATTTCTACACTTAAGTCATAAAATGTGTCGTCGCCTCCTATAGCTTTCTTCCCCTTCCCCTTGCCCTTCGCCTTTTGTTTTTGTACATGTTGCTTGAAGAATTCTTCTCGTGAACAAGTTATAACCGGAGAACCTTGGGTCCCTTTGACAATGCTTCATTGTTGTTAAAGCGTTGATTTCAAAGACTCGCAATATGAAAATGGAAGGATGTTAAAGCGCAACACATGCAAGTTGTTTTCAATCAAGTGTTGTTAGGCATTCACCAATGTTTATAGTTATGTGGCCCATTTAGAAACTTCAATAAAACTGATATGCGAAGTAGTAAATCCCAAGCTTTCAAGGTAAAGAATGAAGAATGATTTTTTTTTTAAAATAAAAAAATAAAATACAATAATTAATATAACAACTAGTTTTGTGTTCAAACAACTCAATTAGAGATATCTTTATGCTTGAAGAAGAACTAAAGCTTTTATGGTAACAAGAACAACTTTTGATAAATTCAAAGGCATGGTGATCATTTCTACACACAAATAACACCATATGTATCAAAATCTAATTTAGAAGAAACTTTACTCCTTAAAGCTAAAAGACAAACTTTTGTAGCTCAACATTTCGAATTCATACATTTACAATATCACCAAAATTTTAGTTTTTCTTAAAAGTGATGATAACTTTCAAGAGACATGTTTTAAGGAAACTTTAAAAATTCCACCCAAATTCCAGCTGTACCAATTCAGTTCAAACAGAAGAATTCATCAATTTACAAGTAAATGCACAAACATTTGAGGTCAGGGACCATACAAGAACATGTAAAACACTCTAAAACAATATAAAAGAGTCATCAAACCAAAGCAATGCATGGAAATATTACATCAAGTATCCTTTATTCATAAAATGCTCCAAAACGTACCTCTATATTACATCTATATATGTAAATAGGTTCAAAAATGCGAAGAAACTCACAAGGCCACATATTACTCGAAAAATACAATCTTAATATACAAAATGCACTAATGTAGTGAATGTAAACAGGAAAATCAATTCAACAGTAGCCTTATCTAAGAGTAAGTAATTCTTGACTTTAACACAACATTGAATTCTAACCGTTTATAAACAAATTTTCTACAGCAATTTAATGACAGAGGCTCAAAACACGCTACATTCAACTTGTAATCAAGTATAACAATGACACATGTGAAGCGAGAATAATTCACATACATCTTGAGAGGTAACAATCTATGCCGTGGGAAAACATTTTTCTAAGTAATTAAACAATGATAAGCTCATAATGATGCAACTCAATTCAAGCAATGAGTGTTTTAGCTAATGAACTTCAAATAACTAGAGTAGGTTTTTTCCACCCCCGTTTTTCAGCAACAAATTTGGACCTGTAGCAGTGACTTCTACAAATAATTCAGTTAAGTTTACAACTTGAAACTCAAACACTCAGCATAAGAATGCAAGGATATCAGCACTCGAAGTGAGAACTTCAACTCCAGTGTCAAAGAAAACAACAAGTTCAAATACACTTGATTAAGAATTAAAGTGTAGTAGTGATAAACTTCCAGCCAATTCAAGAGGCATAAATTCCAACAAGTTTGAATTAGATTTAGATCACAAAATCTGATCCAAAAGAGCAAATGAGACCCCAAAATCAAATGGATCTACGCTCAATGAAAATCTCAAAAAACCAAGGACCAAAATTGTCATATGTAAGGAATAGCAAATCAGCAAATATATCAGCATTTTATGAGCAAAACATCGGAGGAATTTCGAGAAAAATAACTCAAACCAGTTGCCAAATTCCTCTAAACAATATCTAGTCAAGTTTTAAGTCCCACAATGCCTCAAAATCAATCTTTCAACCGTCAATTCAAATATGACAACATAGGCTTTTTAAAATGAAAGCAATCCAAATGCAATAATTTCCACACATAATGGCAAAGCAATGACTATTGCACACAAATCTCAACAAAAGTTTAAGGTTTCAAGCAACACTTACCAATTTCTTTCAAAATCACATTCAACAAAGACAACTCAAATTCTGCATAACAACTACCAACCTATAACCGATATGGAATCCAATTACGTACATGCAACTTCCAAACAATTCCATATTGCAATTATCCAACAAGTCCAAGATTTCGTAGAAAATATTATAATGACAATAGCAAGTTGATATCACAATAACAAAATCGAGTGAGCTATATGATGGCCCTTGGCCCTCAATGATGCAAATTACCAACCATGTATATCTTTACACAAACTTTTCGACAAGCTAGCCACAATTATACAAATTTACAATTAATTCAACTATCTATCGACCAAAACCAATCGAAAAAAACCATCATATCTAAGAAAAATTCAATCTTCCGACCACCCAAGCAAAACAAAAACGTTGTTGACAATCCCGAAGTGGATCAAATGTTTCAAAACCAACCCAATTCTTACACCATTGATCAAGGCAAGATTAATATTCAATGAATAAGGTTACAAGGAAAACCAGAAAATTATCCAAGTGGTAGATCCCTATGATATTTCCGAGAAAAATCCAACACCTCGGTCCGATTGTCACATATCATCAATTATCGGAGATTGTTGACTGAGTGATATATATGATTGATTCTATATAAAGCCATGGACATGAAGGCAAGTGGAAAGTGAGCGTTTTTTGACGAATAACAAAAAAAAAAAAAAGAAAAAAAAAAAACAAAGTGAGGATAGCACTTACATATCATTCGTGTGACATGTGCATTACACATGCATGCAAGCACACACCAATGAGTTGTCACAAATAGTTTAGGATCTGAATGAAAAACTCTCACACCACTCATGGATACGGATTTGAACTCTCTTGATACCAGCCAATAAAGGTTGGTCTAATTCTCTAACTGTTATGTTAACCCATTTTATATAAGGGTATAAATCAAAATCATGTTGCCAATACGGGATCTTAGTAATATTTTTAATATCATTAGGCATTGCCCTAATTTGAGTGAACTCCTGAAATTTAACTTACTTAAATTTTCCTCCGACAAAAAAATGGTCCCTCGATATGTATTACAGTACCCAAAACCATACTTAATTAACTTCCCTTCCACAATTACTAGCAGTCTAGCACTAGCATATTCTTTCCCGTTAGCATATTACGGCCAAAAAAAAAACCCAAAACAAAAAACACAGACCGAAGACGCATCGCAAGCACTGCAGCCACACACACGTCACACATAGAGAAAATAAATGGACATTGGACATTACGGATGCAAAACACAAAGCAAAACTGCAAATGGAAGTTGCACGAGAGAAAAAGCCACACCCTACGAGGGTTCGTAGTCGTATGTGTACTGCGTCTGCGACGGTCGACGGAGCCAACTCACCAAGCACGTACGAACAGATTGAAGGCAAACAGAGCCGAGCACACACGCACAGATCAAACGGCACCAGCGAAGGGATCGACAAATCGGACTTGGGCGAAAAAGCGAAGGGAACTACGAACGGACTTGGGCGAAAAACCGGACTTGCTGAGAATGGTCGCGAGGGAGACGGCGATTTGGGATGATTTAGGGATTAGGGATGAGAGAGGAATAGGGGAATGATTCTTCGAACTTCAAACTTTTACCGAGGGCATGAATGTGATTTTGCCTTGTAAGTTAATACATATAAGGGCCCTGGGGCCTTTTCTTGTATTTGCAGACTCTTTGGGCCTTTTTTAGGATTATTTTGCTAATATGGGCCTCCACAAGGATTTTCCCATGTTAATTACTATCTTGTGTCACTAAACATTAATTCTTATAGTACTACTCAATCCACAAAACTAACACTTAAATGCGCATCCCACTTACCTCAAAACAAAATAATTGGAGAAAATAAAAGAAATATAATATGAACCCAAAAAATATTTTTTAAAAAAACATACAAATCGATTCAATTTCAAATAAGCAAATAACCTATTATAATTTATTTTTAAAAGAGAAATTCATTATAAAATCATAAGACAACCAAATAATAAATCCAAACCAATTAAAATTAGCCATTGATCGTCCTCTACATATATATAGTCATCTATTGTCAAAACTCAAGACTTTTCCGAAATCATAATCCTAAACTTTTCATTAATCAACACAATATTACTCTCATTAGAAAGATAAAAATACGTAGAATAACTTTCATAAAAGGAGTGAGGTGAAAAGAAGTGATTTTGAGTACCTATTTGGTCCTTAAAATGAAGATGAACAACATCGATATAAGATGATTCTAATATTTTCAATTGGTATCTCAAACAAAAATTTTACTTTCCTCTTACATCCCAAAAAAAAGAGTATAATTATAGAAAAGACAAAAAATTAGCTGGGGCCAAATTAGTGGCCAAAATCAAATATTATACAATACATATATATTAATACATAAGATAAAAAAAGGCCAGCTGGGGCCTTAGGTGGCTCCGCCACTGATTCCTCTATACATGTCCAAACTCGCTTAACAAAGGAGCTTTTGGGGTTCTGCTACCCTAAACCCAAAAAATACCATCTGGTTAGGATTCTGCAGATAGATATCTCTGCCTCTACTTGTTCACAAGACAGATCTAGTGTAGGTTAATTTGTACATACTTTTGATGTTAAATAATGATACAAGCTCTTACACTCTGGCCGAACAAAATAGGTTTGATTTCACAAATATGAAACCAAACCAGCACTTAATTTATAAATGAGTCGCATAAAAAAAAAATAATACAAGTGAAAGTGAAGACTTTCCACAAACTTTTTACCAATTGGATTTTTTAACTCTCAGATCGTAGTCAAGTCAAGTGACTTCATAATACGGGACAAGTAGGATCATGAAGTGAGCTAGCAATATTCCAGATGCTTGAACTCACTGACCCAAAACGACTTACAGCGAGAACTTCAGTCTGTAGTTTGTACAACATGATCCGCCTAAATCTTAAAACTGATTCCTTGGTCTTCACGAAATCAGTTCCAAATACTTGTTCTTTTCGCTCGATGAAGATATCATAAGAAATGGAGATGCTACGAGAGTAGGCCTAGAAGAAGGTCCCAGCCAAAGAATCCATCTTCAATCTTAATGGCAATGTCATCCCAAAGAAAAAGAATACCCAAAACAAAGATTCAAGAAACAAAAATAATAATAATAAAAAGAAGAGACAAACGATTAAATTAAACTAAACGTATAGGAACGAAGGGACACCCTACATTTATAAATTTTCTCAAATAGAGCCCAATAATGTCGTTTTTCTGAAGCTCTAATAGGCCTAGTTTTTCATTTTTTTTTTTTTTTGTGTAAGTGATTGAAAATAAATGGCCTCTCCGTTAAATATTTACGCCTTTGTACTAGGGAAAGAATGTCTCAAGAGATCTATTGAACGGCTAACTTTGCCGTGGTACTTAATTTGGCCTTCAAGAACCAACCCATTGATTTCAAGATGGGGTCTTGGACGAGCGTTGCATACAAGTTTTGCAACACTCCAAGAAGATCTTGTTCAGTCTTTGCACTAAACAGAAGTGATAATTGCGCCGCCATATGGAATGATCTCGGAATGATTTGTGTGAAAGGGAGTTGTTTAAAAGATTACTTATAAATATAACCCACAAAATAAAAATAACTACTTTTTATTTTCACTAAACAAAACTACATCAAAATGGGATGTTACAATTCATATCAGAGTCAGGCTCGGGTCAATATGGGTTGACATGCCAGCGATAGAATGTCCACTGAGCTTGATTGAACCATCAATATTTATAATTGGCATCAGAGTCAGGCTTGGGTTAATATGGGTTTACATGCTAGTGAAATGGGATGTTACAATTAGTATCAGAGGTAGGCTCGATTGAACCGTCGATATTTACAATTGGTATCAGAGTCAGGCTTAGGCAATGTGGGTTGACATGCCAGCGAAATCGGATGTTACAATTGGTATCAGAGTCAGGCTCGGGTCAATGTGGGTTGGCATGCCAACAAAAGAATATCCACTGAGTTTGATTGAACCATCGATATTTACAATTGGTATCACAGTCAGGCCCGGGTCAATGTGGGTTGACATGCTAACGAAATGAGATGTTACAATTGGTATCAAAGTCAAGCTCGAGTCAATGTAGGTTGCATGCCAGTCAAAGAATGTCCAAAGTTCTACAACGCTTCAAAAACATACGTTAAAGACTGCACTGAAGGTTCATCAAGGAGATAAATATCAGCATTTTGATAAAGAGCTCGTGCAGGCTAAACCCGCGGTTTCTAGCCTCCACTCATGTTTATACCTCGATTAGCTATAATTATTTGGTCTCCATGAGAGAGTAGGCCTAGAAGAAGGGTCCTAGCCAAAGAATCTGTCCTCAATCTCAATGGCAATGTCTTCCCAAAGGAAAAAGAATACCCAAAACAAAGACTCAAGAAAAAAAAACAAGAATAAAAAGAACAGACAGAAGATTAAATTAAACTAAACACATAGAACAGGGGGCTTTCCTGGTAGGGAAAGCCCTTGACCAACAACACCCTACATTTCTAAATTTTCTCAATAGAGCCCAGAACTCTGTAATGTCGTTTTGACAAAACTCTAATAGGGCTAGTTTTTCGTTCTTTTTTTTAAGTGACCGAAAATAACTGGCCTCTCTGGTAAATATCGGCCGTCTTTGTACTAGGGAAAAAATGTCCCAAGAGAACTATTGAATGGCTAACTCGCCATGGTAATTAATTTGGCCTTCGAGAACCAACCCATCAATTTCAAGATGGGGTCTTAGACCAATTTGCATACAAGTTCTACTACGCTCCAAGAAGCGCTCCAAGAAGATCGTGTTCAGTCTTTACACTGAATAGAAGTGAAAATTGCGTAGCCATACGGAATGATTTGTGTGAAAGGGAGTTGTTTAAAAGATTACTTATATAATATAACCCACAAAATAAAAATAACTACTTTTTATTTTGACTCAACAAAACTAACTACTTTCAGGCTTGGGTCAATGTGGGTTGACATGCCAATGAAATAGGATGTTCCAATTGGTATCAGAGTCAAGCTCGGGTAAATGTGTGTTGACATGCCAAAGAAAAGAATGTTCACTAAGCTCAATTTTACCGTCAATATTTACAATTGGTATCAGAGTTAGGCTTGGGTCAATATGGGTTGACATGTCAGCGAAATGGGATGTTACAATTGGTATCAGAGTCGAGCTAGATTGAACCGTCGATATTTACAATTGGTATTAGAGTCGACTCGATCAATTGGTAGTCTTGTATTTGATTGGAGCTTTGTCTATTTAGTTTGCAGGGACCCAAGGTATCCTTGCTTTGAAATTTGTAGAAAGGCATATCATGTTTATTTGTAGCCATGATTTAACATAATATTTTTTAACTTTCTGCTTTGATTTCTTTCCATCGTTGAGTTTTAAGACTATGAATCTTAGGATTTGCATTTAAGTTCTCTATCCCCTAAGAAACATATGATGCTTCTAACTTGTAGAGTTTTAATCTTAGCCCTTTTTCTTTGCAAGAAAAATTAAAGTAGAATGATGGTTTGTGAAAGATATTTATACTTTGAATTATATTTTGCATATCTCTCCCCGCCCCCTTTCTTCTCTCTCTGTAGGAGTTTTTTTTTTCTTTGGGGTAGGGGTGGTTTGAATGAAAGAAATGGAGATATTCTCGAAAGTGACATGAGGTCCCCTAAGTTCAATTGAACCGTCAATATTTACAATTGGTATTAGAGTCGGGCACGGGTCAATGTGGGTTGACATGCCAGCGAAATAGGACGTTACAATTGGTATCAGAGTCAGGCTTGAGTCAATGTGGGTTGACATGCCAACAAAAGAATGTCCACTGAGCTTTTATTGAACCATCAATATTTACAATTGGTATCAGAGTCAGGCTCGAGTTAATGTGGGTTGACAATTAATTGAAGCCTCACGAGATTAAAAGTGAGAAGTGCACTTAGAAATTAAGAGAGGAAACCACGGTTACTATCTTGTATTGGCCGAAGGGTTGCTATCAGACAATGATGTGACTCATTGACTTGCATAGAAATTAGTATATCTTAATACTATCCTTAAACATTAAAGACACAACAAATACGTGCCATAAAAGCAACGCAAGGCAAGCTAGCAACAAATCTCAAACCCTGACACAATTCATTAGTGGCAAGAAAAAGAAGATACAAGTGAAGCGGCATCCAATATGAGTAAGGAATTAGTAAAAGAAAGTGAGTTCGGTTCCCTTTTTGACATTCTAATATTTTAAGGAGTAAATATGCAAGTGAAGATTCTCTAGAGGATAGAAGCTCTTCAGAAGACATTACCATACAAATTGGATATATCACATTTAATTATCCTTTCGTAACTTTAACGTAATCTAGAAATCATCATTATAATAGAAAAGAAAAGAAAATTATTGAAAACACACCTTTCCATTTTCTACCAGGGTCAATGGCAAGTGCATTAAGGACGACCGCAAGCGGAGCTAGTCCGCAGTACGCAGGTTCAGATTGCGTTTGATAGTACGAAATTAACTTGAAGAAGTCTTCCAAGGTTCCATGTGCAAGAGCCTCAACAAAAATTTTCTGCATAACCACATGATTATTCATAATACAAAATCATTTGAAGAACTCATCTAAGGTGTCAAAATTAGGGATTTGATGATTCTTTTGGAATGAAGAAACGATATATACCTTTCCTTCGGGATGAAGCAAACTCGAATGCTGGGGGAGAAGGGAGGGCTCGACGGTAGAGACTTGGGGTTGCCATCGTAAATGTTGAGAAGACAATACTAACAATATTTTTTCTTGCTTTGCTTCGTTTTTAAGCTTGTCTCAATTTATTCGAATTTCAACATAGAGAGCGGGTCCCGTTTTACGTGCATAAGAAGCTAGTATTTAACTGTTTAATGACTGATTTATTTCCTGATTATGATTTCTCAAACACCGGCAATATTTATGTCAGTCAATGAAAACGATGGTTTCAATCAATGGCGACTATTATAATTATTTTTTTCAATAAAATTGTAATAAAAAATCTCAATAAAATACCACTTAAATTTTAAAACCTCAAATAAGTAATTTCAAATTGCTTTATTGTTTTTGATATTTTTTTTGTTATCTTCCCAATTATATTCATCATTGAAATTATTCTAAAATTATTAATAATTCATTAAGAAAAATATTAATAATCTTTTAATCATCATAACCTTTTCTTCCAACCTTATAAAATTTCAAATATTTCTAATTTTAATAAAGTGAAAAATAACTTTAGATTTTAGAAGAGTGAGTGATGATTTATTTTTGTCTACAAGCATTTCAACTTTTAAAGTCCTTATTCTCTTTAGTACCATTTTTTAGTATCATGTTTTGAGATGTACACTTCCGTCTTGCCTAGTCATCACATCAAATTCTATTGACTTCCCTTGGGATAAAATACAATCATTCAAAAATAAAGACAGCATTTACTTTGATTTGGCTGGTTGGTCATTCGCCATGCTTTTATTGCTGTCTGTGCTGGACAGAATTTATCTATTCATTTCACAACAATTCTATAGCAATAACCCACAAATTATTCCATTATAAATGTAGGGACTGGCTTGCCAATGGAGATTTTGGAATTCTACTACCCTAAACCCGGGAAAAAAACCATCCGCTTAGGATTCTGCGGATGGATATCTCTGCCTCTACTTGTCCACAAGACAGATCTAATATAGGTTAATTTGTACATACTTTTGATATTAAATGATGATACAAGCTCTTATTCTCACAAAAAAATTAAGCCTTTTTTTTTTTCCTTTAATAATACAAGCTCTTACACTCTGACCGAATAAAATAGGTTTGATTTCACAAATATGAAACCAAACCAGCACTTGATAAAGGAGTCATACGGCCGGGGGATGCAAGTGAATGTGAAGACTTTCCACAAACTTTTTACCAATTGGATTTTTTTATTCTCAGATCGTAGTCACGTCAAGTGACTTCATAATACGGGACAAGTAGTATCATGAAGTGAGTTGGCAGTATTCCAGATGCTTGAACTCATTGACCCAAAACGACTTACAGTGAGAACTTCAATCTGTAGTCTGTACAACATGATCCGCCTAAATCTTAAAACTGATCCCTTGTTCTTCACGAAAGCAGTTCCAAATACCTGTTCTTTCGGCTCTATGAAGATATCATGAGAAATGGAGATGCTACGAGAGAGGTGCACCAAGATCTTCATCCACCTTGTTCTCTTGACATTTCTTTAGCATGTGAAGTTGACGTCTTAGGTGCAAAACCTGAGAAGGATACATTTTTATGATGAGAAATGAGTAGAAACAGGAAAGAATAGAATTAGCAACAGAAGACAATGTTCGTGAAAGCAACAATGTATCTAGTGGTCAATTTGTTTCATTATAGCTCAGTCCCCAAAATTTTATAGACAACAATTCAGCTTCACTATTTCATAGGACATTTTGGATGGGGCCTGGGGAACCAGGGCAGGAACTATAGGCTTGAGGCATCTGTTGAACTTGAATTTGTCCTCACTCAATCACTTCCTAGGACTAAAATCAAAATGCACAGTTCCCTTTTTGTAAAATACTCCTCTGGTTCTAAATATAGGACATATTTGCACTACAAACTATGTCCTATATTTAGGACCATAAGTATTATATAGATAATCGTGAATTAGCGGGTTATAAACAATTGCATTGCATGAAGGAGATATTATTACTCAGCATGCCCCCGGCATCAACATGAAGTTATGATGTTTCAAAAGTATTATTAACAATTACATTTACTAACCCAAAAGTAACCATTTTCTAGCAAAAGAAAAAGGGAGCTTCTTACCTCTTCTTGCAGCAAAGTAGGAAGGTTATCAATTGAAACAAGTTCATGTATTTCCTTCAAGACTTGCCCATCTTTGATACCGACCCATGTTGTAGATGGCAAAGAGAGTAGCAGTGCTGTTAGCACGTCACTGCTAGCAGGGTGCATCTCCATGTACTTACTTGGGCTAGAGCAATCACAACATGGTCCCTGAGGCGAAGGAATTAAAACATCAACCCCTTGTTCACTGTTACCATTTACTACAGTCCCACAGACCATTGTGATTGGCTTGTCGCCCTCTGCTTTCAAGCATTTCATACATGTTTCTCTACAGCAATACACTGCCGATGGGCTAAGCTTCCCACCTAAAATTTCAGCTCCTTGACAACAAACAGTTGCTGCAATGTCAGGTAAGGTGTCTCTGTGACCTGAAATAGATGGCAGCCTACAACAAGAATTTGATAGAAAGGAAGTGACATGTTTGAAAAGCCGTGTCTCATGCACCTGTTTCAACACTTCTGTCTGCAGAACAAAATGCAACCCTTAAAACTCTAAGCACAAATAGAATTATATACCGAAGGGCAGAAATATGACAATTAGGTAAAGTATAACCATTACCTTAATAGAAATCCTAGCTTTCTCCTCTGCACTCAAACTCAGGCCACCATCCTCTCGCCTCCTGACTTCTGCAACCCACTTAATGATATCTCCAAAATTAGATGGAAGTGAATTGACTACAACTGAGAGAACCTTGTGAACATTCTTCACGTCCTCTGATTTTAGTAGAAGGGGAACGTCATCCATCAAGAATTTTGCAATATTAATCCAACTCTCATGTTTGCAGCTCTATAAGTTCAAGAATCACGTATATCATCAGCAAAAGTGCATTATACTTGCAACGATCAACATCAGCAATCAAATTAAACAAGCATAACATAGACAAACAAAATATGCCTACTATGTATGTATGTATGTATGATAAAGGACTGCGAAAGGATAATGATCTAATGGACAAACAGTAGCAATGAAGGAATCTCCAATTATACACCTGAGCGTGCACTTTATTTCACTCTTCATGCTTGAATTTAGAATGGAAAAAGGAACAAACATTCATACGTAGAAATTATCCAACAATGTGATACCCACAATAAAAATTTTGATTGTTTACTTTGTGTGTGGTGTTTTGACTGACTTTACAACAGATGCAACATACCAGAGTATATAGCATACCAGGGTCCCTGTGAGGCCTTGATATAAGCATGAACCTGAGGATAGAAACTAATGAAAGTAAATATAATCTCCCATTAAATGTGTTATTCATTTTCCACGGTAAAGAAGGAGACTTTAAAATACAGGAAAATGACATGAAGAAATGAGCAGAATATGCACAAATACAATGTATTTCTTTAGCATATATTACCCCCAACAAGATATCTTTTAGAAGATCCATGCCACATATCAAAAGATCTCCCTTAACTTGGTTTAATAAATAACCTAATTTCCATGCTACCTCCTTCAAAAGGATAAATTACTAAGATTTGATTTCAACAGGTCTTCCAGTTTTGAGATAGCCATAAAGAAAAGAAGCATCATACAATTACCAGATCCAATTACAAAAAAATCCATTATAAGGAAGATCGCTCCTTTTTTCTTTCTGACATCACCCATCCTTGAGCAAATAGTGATGCAACTGCTGATCTCAAACCTCTTTACAATGTTAAAGTAACCAGAAATTTTATAAAATTAGGTACAAGAAAACCTACCCTCTAGGCAGTCCGGTGTCTTCAACAACATAGTTCATGCCCTCCCAAAGAAGGGTAAGTGGGACCCAATGAGGAGGATACTTGAAACGTGCAACATCCAGAATAAGTGCCATATCTTTTCCAGCATGATAGCCACCAATAGGAGAAAAATGACCAGTTCCAGTCTGTCATGAAAATTCCATAATAGAAGAAATCAATATTGATTACCGAGGATATTGGGAGAACAGTTTATGAGAAGTTAATCTCGTAAGGCTCAAATTGAAATACCTAATTACTGGTTCTAATAGATATGGGCAGTAGGAAATTGGCAACTTCTTAGCCTCATAAAAAATATAGATTCAAAACCATTAGCAACGGGAACATCATGGAGTGGGAAGTGGTGAACATCAATGAACAAAGTTTTTTTTTTTTTTTTTTTTTTTTTTGGTCATTTCTTCCATTTCTTTATAAGAAACGTTTAACCGAATCTCACAGTTCGAAGTGGTGGTTAAGAATAATAAATATGTTAAAACTGTAACCCTTTTTGACTAAAATACCCTTATTTATGATGAAATGGGGAATAAGAGAGTATAAGGAAATTATTACAATAAGGAGGATTGTAGAAGAGATAGAATAAGAAAATAAATATGGTAGAAGTAATAGGTCTTGGGGGTTGAGAAAATTTATTATATTGACATTAAATAGAGGTAACTAAATAAGGGCAAAATAGGAAAGTAAGAAGTAAAAAATAAAACATTCTCAGAATGTTTCTTATAAAAAAGAACAAGGTATAAGTGGCGGTTGTTTCTTATAAAAAGGAACAGAGGGAGTACTTGTTTGAGAGCAGCTCTATTGTATGAAGAGATTATATGACAATTGTCAGAAGTTGAACACCTCATGACATATTTACGAAAGTCATCAATGTTACTTTGATTTGCACGAAAGGCTTCAACTTTCGCTCCAGCACAGTGAGCCAAGCATACAAGCTTCCCAAATGAGATACCTCTGGCTTTGACCTTTTCTAGAGGTTCACAACAGTCCAACATAGATTCATCAAACCATCTCCAAGGACCTGTAGACAAAGTTTCCAAGAGCAACACATTTGACAACATAAACAAAACTTTGATTGATATAATTCGATTCAATAACTAAGAAAGAAGACACTGCAGTCACTGTAAGGAATTTGTGCTGCAAATTATAGGCCAATAGGGTGTGGCAAGAAATTAAAAAATTAGCAGCCACTAGCCCCACACTGTAACAAGACAGAAAAAATGTCAGGATATAGCCAAGCAATGAAGGAATATAAAGAAGAACGCAACATGTAAACACAGTATATTGGTATCTGATCAATTGAGTCATTCCTCTTAGAATGGACAAATGGCATAATCCAATTTCTACCAATATTTTTCCAGGAAATCGAAGGAATCTTGAGCATTATAAAAATAAGAACAAGTTAACTAAATAAAAAGGTTGGGAAATTTTGATGAGCCACGACAGTGGTTTTGCATCAAGTCTTGGCTCCTCAATCCCCTAGAATGAAGGAGGTTATCGTCCACGGAGTCAAAGGTGCACCAAAAAGTATAATTGCTCGTGAAACAGAAAGCGTACCTTTCCATTTTCTTCCAGGATCAATAGCAAGAGCATTCAAGACCATGGATAAGCTTGCCAATCCACAGTATGCAGGCTCTGATTGTGTTTGAAAATAAGAAATTAATCTGAAAAATCCTTCCATTGTTCCATTTTGAATGGCTTCAAGAAAAAGTTGCTGAAAGTCAACAAAATTGTGTCACTGGTTCGTGAACTAAAAAAGGAAGATAATTGCGTGAAAAAAAAAAATCGTAACAATTTCTGATCAGAGAAACATTCAATTACTACTACAAATTCTATTCCAAAGCTTGAAGCCGCATCATCTCAAACTATAAATAAAAAAGCCCAAAAATCATCCCAGAAAATACCCAGACCTAAACAAGCACAAACAGAGAAATGCAGGTGAAGGGTAAAACAAGTGCGACGAACCTTTCCTTCAGATGAAGCGAATTCTACTGCAGGCGGGGAAGGAAGCAACCGCCTGTACAACCCTGCCATCGCCATTTGTTCGATCAAGTTACTGCAACTTTATCCCGAAGCCGAACTCAGTGAAATTGCGCGGTAAAAGAGGTGTAACACTCTGAAACATAAAAGCATGAGTTAGGGTTTCAGGTTAGTCGAGCATGAAGAAATGTTGAAACGACACTGGCGAGTGGGAAGTAACCAAGTTGGTGGACAGAGATCAAAATTGTGTCGCAATGTGATTCGGGTTTCATTATTCTCCACTTCCCCTTCCATCCTCTTCCCTATCCTCTTTCTCCATCTCAACCGCTGTTGGATTGAAATCTCAACGATTTAGATCTAATAATTTATGAAAATATTAATAAAATATTAAATTATTAAAAATTTATGTAAAAATATTTTTAAAAAATATTTTCATAATCATTAGAGCGATGTGATTGCCAACTAGGGCCCCCGTTTGGCAGGAACCGGCTGAGGTCCTCTGCGCTTCCCAACCATTACCATTCCCTTTTTAATGTTGCATCCTTTTGACACAAAATGATACCTATCCCTCCTTTTACAAAAAAAAAATATATATATATATATATATATACAGATACTTCAAGACATAATCGTAAAATATTGAAAAAATATTTCAAAAGGATGGTATTAAAAAAAATTATTTCATGATCTTAAAAAATTATGGGAAAATTACGCACAGTCCCAAGGATAACAAAAAATACAATTAGCTCCCCTAAAATGACCAAATTACATCCCTAGGGACTTCGTAATTATTTGAGAATACAAAATTACTATTTTGAACAAAGAAAAACACGCCTAAATCACTCAATCAAGTCTGTCATCTCTCTCTCAACTGATTCGACTGAGCCCTTCGACGCCGTTCCCCCGAGAGACCTGCATCTGTCATTCCTTGTTCGTCGCCGGTGGGATTTTGCGAGACTCCCTACATCTCTCATTGCTGTTTGTGGTAGAGCCACAATGGGTCAAACGACCGCAAGTGAAGACGTTAAATTTTAGGGTTTTTTTTCCCCGATCTCGTCCCCCGTCCCGTCTACAGTCTTCTTCATTCACCTTTGTTCTCCACCATCTCACACACACACGAGTTGCCAAACCAGGTATTCCTTCCTATCTCAATCCTCATATTTCATTTTCCATTCTTCTCCAATTCTTGTGCTTCTGTTGAATCATGTTTGGGATGGTTTTTAAACTCTGAAGATTGAACCTTTTTCGGTTATTTTTCGAGTTTTGTTCTTGCTGAATGCATGTCTCCAAGAGCCATTTGTGTATTTTCAGTTCTTATGTCGCTTCTATTATGCAAAGTAACAGAGCGTCTGGTTGGGAGAAAAATATTTTCTTTCATTTGTTAATTTATTTGATTATATCTCGTTCGTTATTATGTTATGGTATTTGTTTGAATCTAAGCCGAACCACTTTCTCGATTTATGCTTACGTAAGTTTGTTGTGATCAAGTTAGATTTGGAAGATGACAAGGCCAAGCGTAAGGCTTTGAAAACGGTCTCGCACTTACAGTACAAAAACGTTGTATTGTTCAGTATCTTGCCTTCTTCAATTCTTTGTGTTAACCTTTTATTTATATCCCCTACGAAAATGAATATTGGAGGAACTATGGGATGCTCACAAATTTTTGTGGGTACGTTTGTATGGATGCATGTTTTAGTTATTTTGAATTTAAGATACTCTAATTAATTCATGTTTGGAATGCCAAAAAATGACCAAAGTAGTCTGGATCTTCAAATTATTAAGTATCAAATGCCTGTTTTAGTTAGCTTGAATTTAAATATTTGAATCATCATATGCTCTTTCAACTAATTAAATTGTTTCCTATTTTCAATATTATTAGTTTCTGGGTTGTGGTAGGTGAGAGATCTATTAAATCTTATATTTTTGTTGCCTGAAAATACTGAATCCTTATTTTACATGAGATCATTAAGATGTTAATTGACTGTTGTCTGTTAGCTTGTCAACAACTATAGTGGAATGTATTATTAAAAAAAAAACGTTAAAATGAGGTTTCTTATTTGTGAAGGGATTTGTGGTAGGAAAAGGGAAAGGGAATCAATCTTCTGCTTCATCTATATATATGGTTAAGTTTGACATGTGTAAGGGTCATGTATCTTTTCTTTAGAATTACACTTGGCTCGCATATGTTTTGAGATTGTGGGTATAAATAGCAAAATATGCCTTTACAGGTTAACTGTTAAATAAAATAAGATAGCAGTCATGAATAATAAGATATATCAAAACTCTGGAAGGTATAATGAAACACACTATACTACAGAGTTTTTTTGTTTTTGTTTTGCCAACATGCTATACTACAGAGTCAGGCTACATATTTATACACTATGCCTCTAAATCCTCCTCTAAACTATATGCATTGTGGAAGAAGAATTCAATTATGCTGACATGAAGAAACTTTTTTGTTCATGCAGAGAGATTGCTTCCATAAAATTCTTCGAAGAGTTAAACCAACACTATTTGCCAAAGGAAGACAAACTCCTGACCAAGTCAATTGGGCCAAAGTGCATTTGCAATGTGATACGTAAGAATTTTTGGTTAATTGTTGAGCATCAATTTCTAATTTTTGGTTTATTGTACGTGACATTTCACATTTCAAGGATTCTTGTGGTGTCCATGTTCTATCATGGTTATAGGGATGGGATGGTTCTCCCCAAGACAAAGAAGGGTATACTATGCCTAATTTATCTTGTGAGCAACTGCGGCAGATAAAACTCCAATGCTTATGGTGGCTTGTATCGCATGAGAAAAACATACATGCGCGAAGGTGTCTTCCAACCGCTAGGCAACCAACAATCGAAGAAGAAAAAATAGAGCTGTAGTTTTATTGTAAAGTAGTTGAAAGTATTGGAACTGAATGTACTAACTTTGCCTAGCCTTTGAGCAAATACTAACTATTTTTTGACTAGCCTTAGAGCCAAATTACATTGTGCAAGAAATTAAATGTTTGATTCTGAATTTGGTTGCTTTTATAGTGTGGCATAGTGTTTTGTGATTTTGGCCGCCAATAATTCTTTGGAATTGAATTGCTGGCTGTTGTTGAATTTCTATTTTGGTAGAGTTTGATTCTGAAAAATGAATTGTTGGTTAGTTTCAATTAGCTTTTGTTATTGAATCTGTTGTTAGAACTGTGAAAATCTGATGCATATGCACTTAGTACTGTCACTAGTACAAGTCTGTTGTGGTTTCAAAACCTGGATTTTTTCACCTCTCACTTCCAGAGGCTATTTACAACAACAAATGTTATATTAACAACATAAAATGCATTAACAACAACAACTTTTGAAAACTTGGATTTTTTTCATTTCTCACGTCCAGAGGCTATTTACAACAACAAATGCTATATTTATAACAGAAAAAGCATATATTTACAACAACTTTTCAAAACTTGGATTTTTTTTTTATTTCTCACGTCTAGAGAATATTTACAACAACAAATGCTATGTTAACAATAGAAAAAACATATAATAACAACAACTTTTCAAACCCTGGATATTTTTCACCTATCACTTCCAGAAGCTATTTACAACAACAAATGCTATATTAACAACAAAAAAATGCGTATAATAACAACAACTTTTCAAAACCGGGATTTTTTCACCTATCACTTTCTGAGGCTATTTACAACAACAAATGCTATATTAGCAATAGAAAATTCATATAATAATAACAACTTTTCAAAACCTGGATATTTTCACCTCGACTTCCGAGGCTATTTACAATAACAAATGCTATATTAACAACAAAAAGTGCATATAATAACAACAACTTTTCAAAACCTGGATTTTTTCACATCTCACTTCCAGAGGCTATTCACAACAACAAATGTTATATTAACAATAGAAAATGCATATAATAACAACAACTTTTCAAAACCTAGATTTTTTCACATCTCACTTCTAGAGGCTATTCACAACAACAAATGCTATATTAACAACAGAAAATGCATATAATAACAACAACTTTTCAAAACCTGGATTTTTTCACCTATCACTTCCAGAGGCTATATACAACAACAAATGCTATATTAACAACAGAAAATGCATATAATAACAACAACTTTTCAAAACCTGGATTTTTTCACCTATCACTTCCAGAGGCTATTTACAACAACAAATGCTATATTAACAACAGAAAATGTGTATAATAACAACAACTTTTTAAAATCGGGATTTTTTCACCTATCACTTCCCGAGGCTATTTACAACAACAAATGCTATATTAACAATAGAAAATGCATATAATAACAACAACTTTTCAAAACCTGGATATTTTCACCTCTCACTTCTAGAGGCTATTTACAATAACAAAATGTTATATTAACAACAGAAAATGCATATAATAACAACAACTTTTCAAAACCTGGATATTTTCACTTCTCACTTCTAGAGGCTATTTACAACAACAAATGTTATATTAACAAATTTAAAATGCATATAATAACAACAACTTTTCAAAACCTGGATTTTTTCACCTCTCACTTCCAGAGGCTATTTACAACAACAAGTGCTATATTAACAACATAAAATGCATATAATAACAATAACTTTTAAAAACTTGGATTTTTTTTTCATTTCTCACGTCCGAGGCTATTTACAACAACAAATGCTATATTTACAACAAAAAAGCATATATTTACAACAACCTTTGAAAACTTAGATTTTTTTTAATTTCTCACGTCTAGAAAATATTTACAACAATAAATGCTATATTTACAATAGAAAAAGCATATTTTTACAACATCTTCTCGAGAATTTTGATAGCTATATCCGAGAAATGCTATAACAATCGTTCAACATATTATATAATTTTCACAATAGAAATGCTGTGACTTCCTATGAAGATTGACTTTTCAGCGGTCACCTATGGCTTACATACCCTACTACCAAACTACCATTTTCTTGTTATTTAACTCATTATCCTTGCTACTCCTATTTCCATATATCAATTATATGCATTCTAAGTTTGATCTCAATGTATGTTATTTTCCAATTACCCTTGCTATTCTTATTTCCGCATATCAATTATATGCATTCTAAGTTTGATCTCAATCTATGTTCTGGTGCATAGGATTTTGAAAATCTTGTGTTCGAGAGGCGGGAAGATGTGCCAGCAACTCCTCTAACTATGAATGCGTTTGAGCTCATCTCTACATCCCAAGGCCTCAACCTTAGCTGTCTTTTTGAGAAGCAAATGGTATGTTTATTTTATCTTATTAGTGAAACAATTAGTAACATGCCCTAGGAAAATGGACGCAGTCACGGACTCAAGAAGGAGAGAGGAGAGAGCCAGGAGAGAGGGAAGGTCAAAATGATAATTTTACATTCACAAATAATTACAACCAGGTCCCTTGGGACTTCTGTGTAATTTCATGATTTCAAGGGACTTTATTATGATTAATTCCCTTCCTTGGGACTTGAGCGTAATTTTCCTAACAATTATTTTAAGATCTTAAAATCAACCATCCCTTACTTGAAGTCGAACCTGGAAATCCCTGACCTAATCTCAATTCAGTGACCCAACCTTCTTCGGTACCGGTGTTCGGGAAAAGCCGGACGGACCGATAATGAGAGATTTTCCCCTTCACCGCTAGAAGATCGATCGCTTTGTCGCTTGCGGCATCATTTTTATGTTATTGTTCTTAACTGTTCCGAAATTGTTAGCAAAGGCATCACCATAAGAGCAAGAGACTTCATCAAAAGTATTGGTGGAGGTATCGGCATGGACGATGGAAGAATTAAAGCTTCCGAGCTGTACATTGGGCTACTAGACCAAATCGCTACAAAGAACTGACTTCTTTTTCATTACTTATTTTCTTATCTTTGGGGTTTGCGGGGAGTTTGTTGAGTAACAAGAACATTTCTTTATTATTCATCTACGAATCATAATAATAATAATAATAATAATAATAATAATAATAATCAAGAGAGATCATTTAAAACTCACTCACGGCGCTTGTGCACTCCATTCGTTCCAAAAATGTTTTTTCGGTTCACAATTTGGTTATGGTCCCGCCAAATGTATTAGCACCGCATTGCAAAATGCTATCAAATTCTTGGGAATACGAAATCATCAGACATGTAAAAAAATATATTGAGGTAGGTGATTTAAACAAACCCACGACGTTTGTTCATTCGATTAGTTCCAAAAATGCCTTTTCAGTTACGTACGATAGTTCCCAATTCAATTATGGTCCCGCCAGCCTGTATTAAAATGCTAATATCAAATTCTGTTACTTGAATACGCCATTAAAGTTTTTGGTCAAAATAAAAAAGAACGCCATTAAAGTTAAAAAAGAATAGTCATCACTCTATGAATCAAAAAGGTTTGATTTAACTCATTACAACATACAAAAGTTTGCAATAAAAAATAGTCAAAAGAAATAACTTGAGAGAAAAAAATCAAGTTCTGAAATAGTATCATTGAATTGATATCGCGGCCTTATTCTGTTCCTTTTCTTTAATTTACATTTAGGATGCTTTTTTAGATAGATAGTTGGGAGAATTACACACAGGTCCCAAGGAGTATAGATAATTACAATTAGGTCCCTTGAAATCATGAAATTACTCTGAAGTCCCAAGGGACTTCTGTGTAATTATTTCATATGAGTAAAAGACCTTATTGCCCATTCTCCTTCTTCCTTCTCTTCTCTCTCTCATCTTTGGACCTTCGATCTTTCCTTCTCACGTTTCGCTCCCACTCACGGCGGTTTCCTCCTCCACCACTACCGCCGGTGAGCTTCCCTTCACCTCCGCCGTCGCCCACCATCACTCTCACCGGTGGTGAGAACTAGCACCGGACCTGATCTGGAACGCGCAGAACCTCCCTCCTTCAACGTGGTGGTGGAGAGATTTTCCGATCCTGGGCCAGAGTTCCGGTGGATGATCGTCCCAATTGGCTCTCACATCCATGGCCCTCTCTCATCCATGAGTTGCAGATGAGCTGCAGACGCATCCATGGCCTCCCAATTCGGCACGTCCAAGTCTTCAAGGTCCATAGTAGAACTCTACTCTGTTGCTCCTCTCTAGTGTCCAGCCCTTTAATGGAGAATGGCGGGAAACGGGTAGAGAAAAGAGAGCATTTGTTGTTGTAAATAGAGGTTGGGGAATCTGCAAAAATATGTAAAAGTTGTTGTAAATATATGCATTTTCTATTGTTATTACATGCATTTGTTGTTGTAAATAGCCTCTGGAAGTGATAGGTGAAAAAATCCAGGTTTTGAAAAATTGTTGTAAATAGATGCATTTTCTGTTGTTATTACATGCATTTGTTGTTGTAAATAGCCTCTGGAAGTGATAGGCGAAAAAATCCAGGTTTTGAAAAGTTGATGTAAATATATGCATTTTCTGTTGTTATTACATGCATTTGTTGTTGTAAATAGCCTCTGGAAGTGATAGGTGAAAAAATCAAGGTTTTGAAAAGTTGTTGTAAATATATGCATTTTCTGTTGTTATTACATGCATTTGTTGTTGTAAATAGCCTCACGGAAGTGATAGGTGAAAAAATCCAGGTTTTGAAAAATTGTTGTTATTATATGTATTTTCTTGTTATTACATACATTTGTTGTTGTAAATAGCCTCACGGAAGTGATAGGTGAAAAAATCCAGGTTTTGAAAAGTTGTTGTTAAAATATGCATTTTTGTTTGTTATTACATGCATTTGTTGTTGTAAATAGCCTCCGGAAGTGAAAGGCGAAAAAATCCAGGTTTTGAAAAATTGTTGTAAATATATGCATTTTCTGTTGTTATTACATGCATTTGTTGTTGTAAATAGCATCGGAAGTGATAGGCGAAAAAAATCCAGGTTTTGAAAAGTTGATGTAAATATATGCATTTTGTTGTTATTACATGCATTTGTTGTTGTAAATAGCCTCACGGAAGTGATAGGTGAAAAAATCAAGGTTTTGAAAAGTTGTTGTAAATATATGCATTTTTTCAAATTGTTATTACATGCATTTGTTGTTGTAAATAGCCTCCGGAAGTGATAGGTGAAAAAATCCAGGTTTTGAAAAATTGTTGTTATTATATGTATTTTCTATTGTTATTACATGCATTTTTTGTAAATAGCCTCTGGAAGTGATAGGTGAAAAAATCCAGGTTTTGAAAAGTTGTTGTTAAAATATGCATTTTCTATTGTTATTACATGCATTTGTTGTTGTAAATAGCCTCTGGAAGTGATAGGCGAAAAAAATCAAGGTTTTCAAAGGTTGTTTAGGTTCGAACGGGTAGTTTATGTTCGAACGTTAATTTAAGTTCGAACGGGTAATTTAAGTTCGAACAAGTAAGAAAAGCATATTTTTACAATAACCTTTGAAAACTTAGATTTTTTTCATTTCTCACGTCTAGAGGCTATTTACAACAACAAATGCTATATTAACAACAAAAAAAGCATATATTTACAACAACCTTTGAAAACTTAGATTTTTTTTCATTTCTCACGTCCAGAGGCTATTTACAACAACAAATGCTATATTAACAACAGAAAAAGGATATATTTATCACCCTTGTAAAAGGATATATTAACAACAGAAAAATGATATATTTACAGCACCTATCAACCTCGATTTTTTTCGCCTATCACTTCCAGAGGCTATTTACAACAACAAATGCATGTAATAACAACAAAAAATGCATATATTCACAACAACTTTTCAAAACCTGGATTTTTTCGCCTATCACTTCCAGAGGCTATTTACAACAACAAATGCATGTAATAACAACAAAAAATGCATATATTTACAACAACTTTTCAAAACCTAGATTTTTTCGCCTATCACTTCCCGAGGCTATTTACAACAACAAATGCATGTAATAACAACAGAAAATGCATATAATAACAATAACTTTTTAAAACCTGGATTTTTTCACGTATCACTTCCAAAGGCTATTTACAACAACAAATGCATGTAATAACAACAGAAAATGCATATAATAACAACAACTTTTCAAAACCTGGATTTTTTCATCTATCACTTCCGAGGCTATTTACAACAACAAATGTATGTAATAACAACGAGAAAAATGCATATATTTACAACAACTTTTACATACTTTTGCAGATTCCCCAACCTCTAATTACAACAACAAATGCTCTCTTTTCTCTACCCATTTCCCGCCATTCTCCATTAAAGGGGTGGACACCGGGAGAGGAGCAACGGAGTAGAGTTCTACTATGGACCTTGAAGACTTGGACATGCCGAATTGGGAGGCCATGGATGTGTCTACAGCTCATCTGCAACTCATGGATGAGAGAGAGGCCATGGATGCGAGAGCCAATTAGGACGATCTTCCACTGGAACTCTGGCCCAGGATCAGAAAATCTCTCCACCACCATGTTGAAGGAGGGAGGTTCTGCGCGTTCCAAATCGAGTCCAGTCTTTGGTTCTCACCACCGGTGAGAGTGATGGTGGTTGACGACGGAGGTGAAGGGAAGCTCATCGGCGGTAGTGGTGGAGGAGGAAACCACCGGCGAGTGGGAGCTGAAATGCGAGAAGGAAAGATCGAAGGTCCATAGATGAGAGAGAGAAGATAAGGAAGAAGGAGAATGGGCAATAAAGTCTTTTACTCATATGAAATAATTACACAGAAGTCCCTTGGGACTTCAGAATAATTTCATGATTTCAAGGGACCTAATTGTAATTATCTTTGCTCCTTGGGACTTGTGTGTAATTCTCCCTAGATAATTTCATGAAAAATGTACATTGCAAGTTCACATTGCTGGTAGGTAGTCATTGCTTAAAATCGAGGCTGCCATGTTTATTTTGCGTTATGTAACCTTGCATTTTGAACTTATCGAGTTTTTATTTTTTCTTTTCAATATAGTGGGATTGTATTATTTATTTTTTATGTGGATTTTTTGAACTTATAGTAAGTGTATATTGTATCTAATACACAATAAATTAGCTCTTGATATTCATTACTACAGAGTCTTTTGATTAAAATAGATCAATAACGTTAATCCATGCATTTGGTTCTCTTAGTAGCAATACATCGAAATAGAGTCATCACCTTGTGCAACACAAAGGAGATTTTTCTAGTTATAGTAACACGGTGTTAAATATAGGAATTGCATATTTTATAAAGATTAAAAAATGGTGGTTGTTTGTAAAAGAATGTGTATTTTTTATCACAAAAAAAGGATGTGAATTTTTTTAATTAAAATAAACCCTTTAGTCTTATGTATTGAAAATTATTCCATTGATAAAAACTTCATTAACAGTGCATAAGTAATAGAGATAGTTTGAAGAGAAAATTTATAGTTTTCAAAGATACACAGATGATTGAGGCATTATATTTAAGATAAGATAAAAATCCCAGACTAATCTTACATTTGGAATAAGAGGGAGTATTAAAATTTGGAAGTTACTGTTTTTTTTTTTTTTTTTTTTTTTGGAAGATACATAGAAGTATGGTATTAGTATTACAAGGCCAATGTTGCGCTTATAACGTAGCAATAATAAAAGCCTACAGGAAAAGGACACAAAAGCAATAAAGTCCATAAGAATGTTATAAAGGATCTGTCATAAACTCCACGGATGTCCAATGAAGTTTCTTGAAAATAAGGGTATGTTTGGTATGAGGGAATGGGAGGAGGGAAAATGGAGAGAGAAATTTTTTCTCTCCTCTTTACAAAATTGCCCCTAGATAATTTTTAATATTCCTAAAATGTACTCATAATAAAAAAGAATATTCCCTTCATTAATGGCAAAATGGTAAATGTCATTCCAACAGATTTTTTCTCTCCCCTCCCCTCCCCTTCCCTTCCCTCATACCAAATATACCCTAAAGGTCGAGGGGATGCAAATAGGTGAAAACGAGAATGCTGTTTTTTCATTAATTTACATAAAATTCACCTTAATAATTAGCAATTTTTAACAATATTTTAACATTTTTTGTTACAAAGGATGACTCAGAAAGATTAGAGATTGAGTTGTAAGAAAGTCAAAAGTTTAGAGACTAAGTTATAAGTGAGTCAAGATTTTAAGGACCAAAAGATTAATTTTTTCTATTGTAATATATTGAACGGCCAGGATGTAAAGATTTTGAGGGATACTGAGGGAATGGATACTGAGAGTATCTGCTTCCCAAGCAGTGCCTTTCTTGAGATAACATTATGAGATTTTATGAGATGCTAAAAAAAGTCATAAATCACCATTATTCCAATATAAGATGCAATAATAGATTTTTTGTGATTTTTTTTAAGTTTTGAAAATAATTCAAAATTGGGAAGAGGTAGATTTCTAATTTTTTATATATTTTAAATGCTATTTTAATTTGGATAAGTTTTAACGATAAACTGATGCACTAGTGAGAAAATATCATAAAAATATTGAGTTTGCACGTATAGATTTTTTTTTTTTTTTTATGAAAATAATTAATATACATTGAGAGAGGATCGAATTTGATAATTAACGGTCAAACAATTGAAATGAGATTAGAAAAAATATAACGAATTTAGTTCGGATTGATTTCCTAATAAAAATGTTATATTTCAATTTTTGGTCCTTAAAAATAATTATAATTTTTAAGATCCTCATTAATAAATATTTATTTACTTTATTCCTTTTCCCTAATTATCCCTATCAACTGTAATTGAACAACCCTCGAGTACTTTTTCCATTACATATTTACGCAAGCAGCGGAGAAATCTGGTTTAATTTAGTCAAATCTAAAAATTTATATTATTTTTTAAAATAGAATATAGGATGTGGGAGAAAATAGGAGGCTTTGTTAGGGCAATTTAGTATGCTCAAATTTAGAGATAGGATATTATTACTACCAATTTTATGTCACTATTAAGTCACTACCACTTTTTAACCATTATATCGGGATCTCAATAGGAGAGAGAAATGATAAAGATATATCTTGATCTAACGGTGAAAAAATGGAAGTGACATAAAATTGGTAGTGACAATATCTTATCTCTCAAATTTATACTTTAATATTTCGTTAATATAAATACTTACAAATTTTGTTGGAAAAAACAAAAATTAACCACCAAGCAAGAGTAAGCACGTAGTTCAATTGGTTGGGGTTGTATTGGCTTAACTAGCTTAACCGGAGGTCTCAAGTTTGAGCTCCGGGAACGCTAACAGTGTTTAGTGGCGAGCTTTCCGCCTTTATGTCCAACCCGGCTCAACCCGGATTAGTCTAAACCCTTATAAATCCCCGAGTTAAAAAGAAGTAGGTTTAGGATACCGGTTGCACATGCAAAAAAGAAAAGAAAAAATACAAATTTTATGGTTCTCCCTAATAAATACTATTCTCCCTCAATCTTTCGGTTTAATTTTTCCTTTTCTTACTTGGTAAATCAAACATCAATACAATAATCTGATTAAAGTATTGTTGATAACGTAATGAAAAAATTACCTTGATGTGTCTAATATGTTGGTAAAAAAATTCCAATTGTTGGATGCATATGCGTACAATCTTATTATACGGTCCTAAAAAGTGTAATTAAAAATGAGACCCTCAATTTTAACAGTAATATTTAAAAATTATCATGAGATGTTTATCTTTTTGGGCGATTGAGAGGATGAAATAAATTTATTTATTAAACCACAAATTTTAAAATTAAACTGAGTTTGAATTTGAAATGATTTCTTTAAACTTTAGTATTGGTTAGTTTTATTTATCAGAAATAAAAATTTACATCGAAAATTATGTAATACGATTTGGTTAAGATTACCTATTAACTATAAGCCTGGTAGAGATTAAAAGATAGATGTGATGTTCTGAAAAATAGAATATATAAATATAAATATAAATATATATATATATATAGACACATACGGGTAAAGGATTTTTCCAGTTACTGAAAATAGGGTTATCTCCAGTGACCCTAAAACTATGTCGTATTGGATTAATAAATGGTGTTTTGTAATTTTGTTTATTTTTAATCATATAAATTTTACCGAAACACCCTTCATTAATTCACCTAAAATTACTAACAAACTCTTCTTTAATTCAAAACGACGTAATTTTGGGTCAATGGAAATAATGACTAGAGAAATCATTTTCCTTATATATATAGGGAAAACGATTTCTCCAATCACGGGAGATAAGTAATCTCCAGTAACCCCCAAAACTATGTCGTTTTGGATTAATGAATGATGTTTCCGTAATTTTGCACCCTTCATTAATTCACTTAAAATTACAAACACACCATTCATTAATCCAAAACGACGTAGTTTTAGGGTCACGAAGATAATTTATCTCCGGATTTGGAGAAATCCTTTACCCACATTTATATATATATATATATATATATTACGTCGTTTTGGATTAATGAAGGGTGTTTCCATAATTTTGCACCCATCATTAATTCACCTAAAATTACAAACACACCCTTCATTAATTCAAAACGATATAGTTTTAGGGGTCACTGGAGACAACTCTGGAGAAATACTTTTCCACACACATATATATATATATATATATATATGATGGGATATGATAAAGCGTTACCTTATTTTTTAAAATAATATATTTTCAATAAGCCTATCTTTTAAAAAATATATCAATACAGATAACCGAAAAAATATATTAGTTTAGCTTCGGTTGAAATACATAGCAGTCTTGAGGTTAACTCACCATAAACCTACCGCCTAGACTATTCAATCATGATCAGCATGGAAGCCAAATTCGCATCCTCAAACGGCGATATTCCTTACCTTCCCCTCCATATTGTTGAAGAAATTTTGAACAGATTAGACGTACAAACCCTGTTTCAATCATCATTTGTTTGCAGAGATTGGAATAAACTTATTACAAGTCCCCAGTCATGTTTCGTAGCTAGTCTTTTGGTTCTAAAACCAAATCCTCCTTATTAAAGCCTTATTAAAGCCTGTTACTGCAGAGAGAGCACGCAAATTTTATGGTTCTCCCTAATAAATACTATTCTTCCTCAACCTTTCTCTCTAATTTTTCCTTTGCATAGTTGGTAAATCAACATTATGGGGATGGCTCTTAACGAACAACAAGCCAAATTTCTGACTTCTTCTCAAAGATGCCACAGAATTCTGTAATGTCTTCTCCTAAAGCCGCAAGCCTATTTTTCTTGACATAAGGATTTTCCTTTAATTTTATCTATTTATTATTACTTTGCATAATCAATTTAATATATCCTGAGCTTGGACTTCCTCATTGCCCCACCGCCGGTCATTCCTTAGCTCCACTTAATTTTTCATTCTCTACCTCTTTATCTCTCTTTCTTTTTCTTTATACCAGTTTAGGCATACAATTGTATATATAGTTAGGATTGAGCTACTTGTAGTTTTTTCATTTTCTCTCCCTTATCCCTCCCTTTTTTATACCATCCAGTTTAGGCATACAATTGTATAGTTATGATTGAGCCACTTGTAGTTTTGTCGTTCTCTCCCCTTCTTTTTTTATGCAAGTTTAGGCATACAATTGTGTAGTTAGGATTGAGCCACTTGCAGTTTAAGGGGGAAGATGTATGAAAGAAGAATTAGGGAAAGTTGAAAAACTTTTCACCCGTGTGGTGCCTAACTAGCGCTACGTAGGAACACTTGTAGGTGAAATACCCGGAATGAAACCCGGTGTTTGTGATATCCACCGTAAACTAGGGATGTCTATGGACCAGACCAAACCGGGTTGGGGGTCAACTCGAGGTCTAGTCCAGGAGGAACCTCGGGCTAAATAAGCCAGCCCGAGGTTTGGTCCGGTCTGGCACCAACCCAAGCTCGGGTTGGATCAAACTGGTCCAATGGATTGCCTGGACTGGTCCAGGCAATCCAAGACCTGTTTCATTTTGTTTTTTTGTTTTTGTTTTTTGCCACTTCTTTGATCAATAATTAAACATACAAACATGAAGATATCTTAAATCTAATCATACATGATATACGCCTATAAGAATCTCCAACAACATTGAACAAAAATACAAATTTCAACATTCTATCGGGCAAGACTGAAAAGGGAAGAAGACTCCGGATAGTTGTTTGGCCGAAGAAGAAGACTCATTGATGAGTGATGAAGAATCATAAAGAAGGCAATAAAGAATGACAAAGGGTTAGGTTAAGTTGTGATTTATTTTTTTATAAAAAAATATACATCGCCGGACGACTAGACCCAAGGGGTCTTAGCCCTTGGACCGAAGTCGGTCTAGCCCAAGCAGACTAGTCTGGTCTGCCTCATATAGTCTCAGACCAATTTTTTTTTTTTTAAAGACCGGACCACTTGGATTACTAGATTTTTTGGACATCCCTACCGTAAACCCATAGAAGATCGAACTTCCCGCTAAAAACATCAGTATATATGAGGTCTTCTATGGCGTTAGTGTACGACCACGATTCAAACACATTCAGAAAGGTCATTGGATGTCTTGTATGCAAGCAATAACAACGTTTCACTTTTTACCCTTGAGAACATGTGATAGTATGGTGCAAAAAAAAAAAAAAAAAAAACAAAATCATGGTAGAAAGCTGCGCAAAGCACCCGAGCAAATATGGTTTGAAAACCTTTTCACTAGTCTCGTCAGCTGTAAAAAAGAATCAGATGAACATAATATACACAGACATTATGGGCAACAATATTACCTATTATTCTTTGACCTGACAATTATGAACAGGCAATACCCAAAACCACAAAGAGGATAATTGAAATCAGCATAATGCATATTAAGGCAGAAAACGAATTTCTATTGTCTCTATGGTTCCTCGCTTACCCAAGTACACTTGTTTCCCAGAATCCCTGCACACAGTACCAAAAACAGTAGGTTCAGAAAAGACCACTGAAAATGAAGAACGAAAGAAAAGCAAAATAGGTGTATGTGGTGTTCGCATTTAATCGGTTATCGACCATACCAAACAGTATATCGAATTTTCAACTACTGATCATATATGCGATTCCCAATTTTCAACTACCGAACAGTAACACCGCCGAATCTTCTTGACCTGAGCTCTCTACTGCTGCGGGCGGCGGCATCCTCTGTTTCGGGTTTCCACCGGGACCCACCTCCTGTCCCAGGAAATCCAACCATCCCTTACTTGAAGTCGAACCTGGTAATCGCTGACTGAATTAATCTCAAGTCAGTGACCCGACCTTCTTCGGCACCGGTGTTCTGGAAAAGCTGGATGGTCCGATCACAGACATCTTCCCCTTCACCTGCAAGAAGATCGACTGCTTTGTCGCTTGTGGCATCATTTATGTTATTGTTCTCCACTGTTCGAAGTTGTTAGCAAAGGCATCACCATAACAGCAAGAGTCTTCAGTAAAAGTATCGGTGGAGGTATCGGCATTGGCGATGGAAGAATTAAAGCTTCCAGAGCTATCCATTGGGCTACCAGGCCAAATCAGCTACAGCAACAGCTTCTTTTTCATTACTTATTTTCTTATGCTGGGGTTTGCATGGAGTTTGTTGAGTAACAGTAACAGCTTCTTTATTATTCATCTACAAATAATAAGAATACTAAAAATCGAGAGAGTTGATTTAAAACTCACCCACGGCGCTTGTGCACTCCATTCGTTCCAAAATGCTTTTCCAGTTCATAATTCGGTTATGGTCCCGCCACCGCCAGCCTGTATTAAAATGCTATCAAATTCGGTTACTTGGATACGCCATTCAAGTTTTTGGTTAAAAAAAAAAAAAAATGCCATTAAAGTTAAAAAGAATACTCATTACTCCATGCGACGCAGGGACATTTCGACGAGTTATGTTTAAATAAAATAGGTTTGATTTAACTCATTACAACATAAAAAAGTTTGCGATAAAAAATAGCCAAAAGAAATAACTTGAGAGAGAAAAATCAAGTTAGTTTTAAGGAGATTAAGTTGTATGAAAATATGATTATCATTTTGTTGACAATTGGGCGTAATGGGAGAGGAGAGGGCAGAAAATTTCTTTTATGTAGTTCTAATACATAATACTTTTCTGGAGTAAGATTTGTTACCCTCTATTTTGTTCTGAAATAGTATGATTAAATTGATATCACGGGCTTATTCTGTTCCTTTTCTTAAGTACATTTAGGATGTTTTTTTCAGATAGTTTTGACAGGTGTTACATAGTGAAATTGTAATTAGTTAATTAGATTATTATTCAGTTAGTTGTTGATGTATAGTTTGTTATGTAATTGTATAGTTTGTTACACATTCATCTTGTATATAAAGCACATTACTTATCAATAATATTCAAGGAATTATTCTCCCAAATATTCTGGTCACATGGTATCAGAGCCACCCAAATTTTTCTTCATTTTCTCTCTCCGACTTTCATTTCTTCTTTTCCCAATTTCCCGTGAGTGCACTTTGTCCTTTCCCCAATATTTTTTTCTTTTTCTCTCTCCCACTTTACTTTCTTCTTTTCCCGTCAGTGTACTTCGTCTTTTTCCTTTTCTTCTTAGCCTTTATTTTTTCAGTCGATTGTTCATTGTTTCCTCCGCCTTCACCATACGACCTTCACCTCGACCTCCATCCTCACTGGTTCCTCACTGGTTTTAATGGCATCGGCCACCACTTCCGATGCACCTTCTTCTCACACCTCGCCGTCCATCGTTTCTGCCGTTCCTCTTCCGACGACAGATCCATCATCACCGTTCTACATTCACCCGAACGAGAATCCAGCTCTCGTCCTTGTCACTCCTCCTCTTGATGGTGCCAACTACCATAGCTGGTCCAGGTCCATGCGATCTGCTCTCCTCTCAAAGAACAAACTCAGGTTTATTGATAGTTCAGTAGCTCCTCCGCCGACGACTGCTTCTGATTTTCCGGCATGGGAACGCTGCAACAATCTTGTCCAAGGTTGGCTTACTCATTCTCTTTCTCCTACAATCGCCAAGAGTATCTTATGGTTTGATTCTCACATCGATCGCCATCCGGTGTGACCTTCGATCCACGTTTTTCCCAATCGGACCTCTTTCGTATTGCCGATCTACAAGAGGAGATTTGCAATCTTAGACAAGGTAGTTCGAATGTCGTGAGTACTTCACTCGTATGAAGATTCTTTGGGATGAAATGTCAAATATTCGTCGTTGAAGCCATGTACATGTGGTTCCATCATCGAGCTTTGCTTCATAGGGATGAGGATCAGGTAATTCGTTTCTTGAAAGGTTTGAATGAGTCTTTTGGTTCTGTAAAATCTCAGATTATGCTACTTGATCCTCTTCCCCCAATTACTCGTGTGTTTTCACTGATTGTTCAACAAGAACGTGAGATGCGTCTACCTATTGTTCTTCCCGAGTCGTCATTTTAATGGCTAAGGGCTCTCGGTTTTCTCATAATTCCGGTTCAAAGCCGAAACCCTGCTCATATTGTGGAAAACCACGTCACACTGAGGAAACTTGCTATAGGAAACATGGTTTTCCTCCCGGATTCAAGTTTAGGTCCTTTGGTTCTTCGTCTACAGTGAATCATCTGTCTACCAAGGATTCTGGTTCTGGTTTTGTTCAAACACCTTCCTCTCGCCATGGTTTCATCTCCAATAAACTCTCCTTCACAAGCCGCTTTTCTTCCCCAATTGTCCATTGCCCAATATACTGTCTCCTCAATCTCCTGGAATCTTCATCTCCTTCAACACCTTCAGTAAACCACTTATCTGCTTCTCTGTCTGTCCCTATTGAAGGTAATTCTATGTCCAATTTGACTGTATCTTGGATCATTGATTCTGGTGCAACTGATCATGTGTGTTGTTCCTTAGCATTGTTTTCATCCTACGTGTCTATACCTCCAATAAATGTTCGTTTGCCAACTGGTTCTAAGACTGTAGCACAATTTTCTCGGCACGCTTTGTATTTCGATTCCTTAACCTTACATAATGTCCTTTTTCTTCCTCACTTTTCCTTTAATATTCATGCGTATCTCGGTTAACAGCATCTCATGATTGTTTTTTAACATTTTCTTCTCAATCATGTCAGATTCACTCAACCCGTCCTTCGCTGATGATTGGCACTAGACTTTTTGAGGGCTTATACTTCCTTACTTTGCAAATGTGATTTCCTCAAAGGCTTCACCTCGGGTTTTCATGACCAATACTCTCCTCCTCTTCAAATGCTCATATTTGGCATTTGCGACTCAAGTCATCCTCCGCCAATACACTTTCTATTTTACATAAACAAGTTTCGATATTACTTGTATCTCCTTTACTTCCTTGTGATGCTTGTCATTTCGCTAAACAAAAACGTTTACCTTTTCCCCGTAAGCACAAGTTCATGCAATAAAACTTTCGATTTGATTCATGTTGATATCTCGGGGGTCCATTTTCAATTCCTTCTATTCAAGGTTATCGTTATTTTCTTACCATTGTTGATGATTTTTCTAGATATACTTGGCTATTTTTAATGAAAACCAAATCGAAACTCCAATGCATATCAAGCACTTTTTCACTCTTGTTAAAACTCAATTTTCCGCCGCTATAAAGATTGTTCGTTCGATAATGGTACTGAATTTCATATGCCTGAATTTTTTCTTCTCATGGTGTTATTCATCAAAAGTCTTGTGTTGCTACTCCACAACAAAACGGTTTAGTTGAACGGAAACACCAACATATTTTAAATGTTGCACGTGCTCTTCTTTTTCAATCTCACATTCCCATTTCTTATTGGTCTTTTTTAGTCCTTCACGCTACTCATATCATCAACTGTTTACCTTCTTTTCTTCTTCAAAACTCTACACCATTTGAACGTTTATATGGTTTTTCTCCTACTTACTCTATTTTCAAAGTTTTCGGCTCACTCGTTTTGCTTCCACATTAAGTCATAATCGCTCCAAATTTGCTCCACGTGCACGTAAATGTATTTTTTTGGGTATTCCACATGGTTCCAAGGCTTTCACCCTACTTGATATATCTACGAATCAAATTTTTATCTCTAGAGATGTTATTTTTCATGAACTTGTGTTTCCATTTAAAACTGGCGGCACTACACCCACCTTGCCTTGGCCTGAACCACAACCTTGTTCCCCTTTATTTGATGACATTCTTATCAAGTTTATTTGCCTTACTTTTGTTTCACCACCATCACCCATTTCCTCTCAAAAATCCTTGCCTTCTCATCCCATTCCCTCTTCTCCTAACCCTCCTCTTCGTAAGTCTACTAGACTTCACCACCCACCTTCATATTTGCAAGATTATCATTGTGCCCTCATATCGTCTACTCATCAATCATCATGCAAAGGTAATCCTCGTTATCCCTTGTCTTCGGTTCTTTCATATTCCTCACTCTCTCCCTCTTATAATTCCTTTGTTAATGCTGTTACTGTTCATCCTGATCCTTCCACTTTCAAACAAGCTGTGAAACTTTCTGTTTGGAGAGATGCTATGAATGCAGAAATCAATGCCCTTGAACAATCGGACTGGACCCTTACTTGTTTACCACTTAGGGTAAAAGAACAATTGGATGTAAATGGGTTTTCAGAACCAAATTCAAGGCCAATGGTGATATAGAAAGGTACAAAGCTAGACTTGTAGCAAAGGGATATACCCAAACCGAGGGTGTGGATTATTTTGACACCTTTTCCCCGTTGCTAAGATGACTTCTCTCCGTTTGTTATTGTCTATTGCTGCTGCTAAAAATTGGCATTTACACCAATTAGATGTTAATAATGCTTTCTTACATGGGGATTTACATGAAGAAGTGTATATGGACCTTCCTCAAGGTTATGTTTCCTCGATTCTACTCTAGTCTCGTAACCGCAAAAGTCCCTTTATGGTTTAAAACAGGCTAGTCGTCAATGGTACTCTAAACTCTCTTCGGCCTTGCTGTCCTATGGTTATTTTCAGTCTCTCTCGGATCATTCCTTGTTTTTTAAAGCATCTTCCACCTCATTTACTGTAATTCTTGTATATGTTGATGATGTGGTGCTTCTTGAAATGATTTGGCTGAAATTAACTTGATTAAGCAACAATTGCATGCTGCATTTACCATCAAAGATCTTGGTGAGCTTCGTTATTTTCTTGGACTTGAACTTGCTAGATCCAAAAGTGGCATTTTTTTGTCTCAACGTAAGTTTGCTCTTGAATTACTTGACGATATTGGATTTTTGGCATGTAAACCTGCTTCTTGTCCTATGGATCCTCACTTAAAGCTTTCAGCTGATTCTGGTACTCTTTTGGTTGATCCTCTTCCTTATCGGAGACTCATTGGTAGGTTGCAATACCTCACCACCACTCGGCCAGACTTAAGTTTTGTTACTCAACAACTTAGTCAATTCATGTCTCACCCTCGAGACACTCATTTGGCCACCGCTCATCGTGCTCTTCGGTACATCAAATCTTCACCTGGTGCTGGTATTTTCTTTTCCGCTGATTCTGATTTGCAATTACGAAGTTTTAGTGATTCTGATTGGGCTGGTTGTTTAGACACACGTCGTTCGGTCACTGGTTTTGCTGTTTTCCTTGGATCTTCTTTAATTTCTTGGAAAGCCAAGAAGCAAGCAACTGTTTCTAAGTCCTCTTCGGAAGTTGAATATCGTGCCTTATCTTCTACTACATGTGAATTACAGTGGCTTATCTATCTCTTGAATGATTTTCACATTTCTCATGTTGCTCCTGCTTTACTCTATTGTGATAATCGATTACGCCATTAAAATAGCTGCCAATCCTACTTTTCATGAGAGAACCAAGCACATAGAGCTTGATTGTCATGTGGTTAGAGAAAAGCTTCAAGCTAAGGTCATCCGTCTTCTCCCGGTTCGATCTGCTGATCAGCTTGCCGACATTTTTACAAAGCCTCTTCATCCTACACGGTTCCATGAGCTTAAATCCAAGCTAGGCATTCAAGACATCCATGCTCCAGCTTGCGGGGGGGTGACAGTGTGTTACATAGTGAAATTGTAATTAGTTAATTAGATTATTATTCAGTTAGTTGTTGATGTATAGTTTGTTATGTAATTGTATAGTTTGTTACACATTCATCTTGTATATAAAGCACATTGCTTATCAATAATATTCAAGGAATTATTCTCCCAAATATTCTGGTCACAAGTTTCATGAAATATGTACATTGTAAGTTCACATTGTCGGTAGGTAGGCATTGATTAAAATCGAGGCTTCCATGTTTACTTTGCGTTATGTAAGCTTGCATTTTGAACTTATCAAGGTATTTTTGTTTCTTTTCAATATAGTGGGATCGTATCATTCATTTTTTATGTGGCTTTTTTGAACTTATTGTAAGTGGAAGCCCTTATATTGTATCTAATACACAATAAATTAGCTGTTGATATTCATTACTACAGAGATCTTTTTATAAAATAGATCAATAACGTTAATCCATGCGTTTTGTTCTCTTAGTAGCAATACATCGAAATAGAGTCATCACCTTGTGTAACACACAGGAGATTTTTCTAGTTATAGTAACACGGTGTTAAATATAGGAATTGCATATTTTATAAAGATTAAGAAAAGTGGTTGTTTGTAAAAGAATGTGTATTTTTTATCACAAAAAAAGGATGTGAATTTTTTTAATTAAAATAAACCCTTTAGTCTTATGTATTGAAAATTATTCCATTGATAAAAACTTCATTAACAGTGCTTAATTAATAGAGATAGTTTGAAGAGAAAATTTACAGTTCTCAAAGATACACAGATGATTGAGGCATTATATTTAAGATAAGATAAAAATCCCAGACTAATCTTACATTTGGAATAAGAGGGAGTATTAAAATTTGGAAGTTACTGTTTTTTTTTTTTTTTTTTTGGAAGATACATAGAAGTATGGTATTATTAGTATTACAAAGCCAATGTTGCGCTTATAACGTAGCAATAATAAAGCCTACAGGAAAAGGACACAAAAGCAAGAAAGTCCATAACAATGTTATAAAGGATCTGTCATAGACTCCAATGATGTCCAATGAAGTTTCTTGAAAATAAAGGTGGAGGGGATGCAAATTGGTGAAAACGAGAATACTGTTTTTTTTCATTAATTTACATAAAATTCACCTTAACAATGAGCAATTTTTAACAATATTTTAACATTTTTTTGTCACCAAGGATAACTCAAAAAGATTAGAGATTGAGTTGTAAGAGAGTCAAAAATTCGTAGACTAAGTT
This sequence comes from Acacia acuminata, assembly GCA_019022655.1. Lineage (NCBI taxonomy): Eukaryota > Viridiplantae > Streptophyta > Magnoliopsida > Fabales > Fabaceae > Acacia > Acacia acuminata. Next base: position 955,706 of record JAFJYI010000276.1, on the reverse strand, counting down.
ATAAGCGAGTCAAGATTTTAAGGACCAAAAGATTAATTTTTTCTATTGTAATATATTGAACGGCCAGGATGTAAAGATTTTTTTTTTTTTTGATTGAAATAGGCAAGCCGAAGCTTGAAAAGAGGAAATAGAGGCTAGGCTACGAAGCCTAACTCTATAATACAAAAAAAAAAAAAAAAAAAAAAAAAAAAAAAAAAAACTGGACAACCACCAACCGGTCGCTCATGACCATATTCATACAACCGGTAGGAATCATCGGAACTAGTGATATTTCTGCATCAACGGGGGCATTATGGCCCTCCTTGGCCATATAGTCGGCACATGCAATGATGTTTCTCGGGGTATAGTGGAGCTTCACATCCCAATCCCGGAAGAGCGGGTCCCCGGTCTCCCGATAATGACCCTCAACGGGTGATCGATAACAAAGAATCTCTCATGAGGATATTAACAAATGTCTAGGGAATCGAATAGAGAAGAATCCTCCTGTAAGCCCATCCGATAGGCCACTTTCAATCCCAAAGCATGATGGCGTACAGCTACCGCCTCAATAACGATGAAGGCCCGTAGACTTGCAAAACCCCATTAGCCAATGCCCTTCGGAATTCCTGATTACTCCCCCGCAGGCTGCTTGATTTTGATGGCGCACAGACCCATCCACATCAATTCGGACAGCGTCAGCAGGAGGGGGGTCCAAAAACTTTCCTCGTACCTGTCAAGTTGAAAAATCTGATGAGATCAATTTTGATTGACAGAATTTTCCATAAGAAAATAGTTACACAAATAGAGCAACTCCCTGGTATCTTTATTTTTGCCCTGGGAACAAGAAGGTACATCTTGATGTCCAAAGGATCCAAAGATCCCAAGCTAAAGACACGTGTCCATGGGAAATTCTGAAACCTTCCTTTTGTGGGATGATGATTCGAGTTCCAGTTGAGCCAAACCTGCAAATTTCCTGTAAAAAACTGAGAAAAGTAGTTAGGTTTTAAAATTTCTTTCCACAAATTTCTTGCTCGCTCGCAGTCCCTGAGAATATGGATCACACTTTCCTCACTGCTACAGTGATATGGACACAGGCTATCATTTGAAAGGCCTCTTTTGGCTCTAAGAGAGTTCGTGGCAAGCCTCTCATGACCAACCTGCCACATGAAATACTTGACTTTTTCAGGAAGCTTCCATTTCCACATCCGGGACCAGAAGCCACCCGTATGAGTTCCACCTCGGTCAGAGAGATAGTGATAAGCGGACTTAACAGAGAAACAACCATCTTTTGCCGCTCTCCAGGTGAAGTAGTCCGGGGAGCTGTTGCAAGGCGGGCGCATTCTGGAGATATTATTGATGATGTGGCGAGGAATAACACCCCGCCACCTACTGGTATCCCAATTCCCATTTATCAAGAGGTGATCTCGAACAGTGTCTTCTTCATTTATTAAGGATGGATTGACAGTGTAGGTTGCCAGGGGACGATCAAGAGGCAGCCAAAGATCAGACCAGAATTTAGTCCCCTCTCCATTGTTGACTTTTTTCCCAACCCCACTAAGGAATTTCTCCCAAACTGTGACAATCGCTCTCCATGCAGAGGATGAGTTTCGCTTTCTTGAGACATTAGGCACGGAGGAGTCGCCGCAATTATATTTAGACAAAAGGCACTGGACCCATAGAGCATGTTTTTTGGTCAGGAGGCTCCAACATAATTTCATAATAAACGCTTTATTCTGACGTCTAAGGTCTTTGAACTCCAGACCCCCCTCCTTTTTTGCCTGAGTAATCTTATCCCAAGCAACAAGGTGCATTTTCCTCCTATCCTCATCCTGAGACCAAAGGAACCTCCTCAAGATTTTATAAATTTCATTGATAGTAGAAATGGGAAGGAGGGTTGATTGCATATGGTAACTAGGTAAAGAGGAGAGCACGGATTTGATCAGAACAGAGCGGCCAGCCATAGTTAGGAATTTACTTTTCCACATGGACAACCTCTTTCTAGCTTTTTGCACAATGGGGTGGTAAGTACCTTTTGTTACTCTCTTGTGAATAATCGGCACCCCGAGATATTTCCCAAGATCAGACGTAATTCCAATCCCCAAAAGCCTGCTCAAATCAAGAGCTCTATTAAAGTTAACATTCGTAGAGCAAAACATTCTTGATTTCTCCAAATTAATCTGATGTCCCGAGACCTCGCAGAACATTTGCATCACTTTACGCACTTCAATCATTTGACTCGCTATAGCTTCCGTAAAAAGAATGAGGTCATCGGCGAAAAACAGGTGGGAGATATGAGGACTTACTCTTTTAAATGTAAACGGTTTCCAGCGTCGGAGCTGACATTCGGCTTTAATAAGATGACCTAGGCGCTCCATACAAAGGACAAATATGTAAGGGCTTAGAGGATCTCCTTGTCTAACACCTCTAGAGGGCGTGAAGCTTGGACTCTCATCTCCATTCCAGAGGATGGACATGGAGTTAGTAGATATGCAAGCCATAATGATATCAATAATGTTGTTGTCCAAATTCAAACATATGAGAGTGTTTTTAATGAATCCCCAGTCAAGTCTGTCAAAGGCTTTCTCCATATCAATTTTTATGGCAACAAACCCTTTCTTCCTGCCTTTCAATCTCATAGAATGGATGATCTCTTGGGCAATTAGGATGTTATCGCAACTGGATCTGTTCGCAATAAAGCTGCATTGTTCCTGACTTATAAGGTGACCCATTATGCCTCTAAGCCTATTAGCCAAAACTTTAGTAATAATTTTAAAGCTCACATTACACAAGGATATGGGACGGAAATCTCTTAACGACGAAGGATTATCAACCTTGGGTATGAGAACAATCTTGGACTTGTTAATGCTGGACATATTGGAAGGATTACGAAAGCAGTCCTCGACAAAATCACAAATTTTATCCCCCACAACATTCCACTGACTTTGAAAAAAATGAGCAGTTAGGCCGTCAGGACCCGGGGCCTTAAATGCCCCCATAGCAAAAGATGCGTTCTTTATTTCCACCCTTGTGACTTTTCCTGCCAACATGCATAAATCATTAGAATGTAAAGGGGGAAAATTAGAGCACAACATGTTGGGATCTTTTACAGAAGCATCGCGAGTATAAAGATTGAGAAAGAAGTCACGTGCCATCATTTTTGCCGTTTCATGATCCTCGACCCAGTCTCCTGCATTATTCAGGATGGCCCCAATTCTTTGCTTCTTCCTTTTAATCATGGTGGAGGCATGGAAAAATCTAGTATTTCTATCTCCCTCCTGTAACCATTTACTTCTGGATTTCTGGAACCAGGTGATTTCCTCTTGAGTTGCTACCTTATGATATTCCTCCCACAATTTCCTCTCCAATCTAAACAGACCAGTCTGCAAATTCATCCTCCTAACTCTGTCAATCCCCTCAAGACGACGAATAAGCTCTTTTTTCTTTTTTGAAAAATTACCAACTCTGTTGTCATTCCATTCTGTGGCGATACTTGGAAACATTGCAGACCTTGAAGCCAATTTTTTTCATGCCAAGCATGCCTGGTGATGTCCTTAAAGTCGTCTTCCAGGGACCACGCAATTTGATAGGTAAATGATTTACGAGAATTCCTTCTTTGGGAAGACGGGTCCGAATTCACAACCACAATTCTATGATCAGATTTAAACTTAAGCTCATGACGAACGGAGGAATTAGGAAAGCAATTAATCCAGTTAAGATTAGTGAAAACCCAATCAAGCCTCTCTTTTAAACCCTTTCTTTCCCAAGTAAATTTGTCCCCCTGAACAGTGGCCTCAATGAGATTAGAATCGTCAATACAGTCCTTGAAATGTTGCATTGAAGCCCAAGAAGGCTGAGTTCCTCCAAGTTTATCATTTGGTGACAAAAAAGTGTTGAAGTCACCCAACACCAGCCAAGGAAGATTGTGGTTAGCAAGCGAACGGAGAGAGTTCCATAAAGATGCTTTGCCACTTATAGATGTTTCACCATAAACAATAGTGACAAGGCTCAAGTTGTTGCTATTGCGATCTTTGATTTGACAATGTAGTAATTGGGTAGAGGAAGTAAGGTAAGCAACATCAAAAGCATCATTATCCCATAAAACCCAAATTCCTCCAGAAAATCCGGTAGATTCCACCCGAATCCAATGACTAAAACCGAGCTTACGACAAACCTTATTGGCTCTACCCCACTAACGTGGGGCTCCAAAAGACAAAGAATATTAATGTGGTATTTAAAGACAATATCCTTAATTGTTAATGGGAAGGACCGGCCACCGGCCCCCCTGCAATTCCAGGAGGCAATAATCATTAAAATCAAATAAATATAGGATAAAGGATAGACATACTTACCTGTGCTAGTCGATATCCACTCCATTTTGTCGGCCAAGTTGAGTTTCAGGCACACAAGTTCCATTGTCTTCCAAAAAAATCCGGTGTGATGTCTTCATTCGGGTCCCACTGATCCGTTGAGTGTTGATTATGCTCCGTAAGGGCGACATCACGACTTTGTTCTCTCATAGGAATATTGCCAGGGTTCATAGAAGGGACGCCTTGTTGATTCACAGTAGCAATATTCCCTTGAACAATAACATGAGTACGTGGCCCTTTGCTTTTGTTCTTCTTTTCATTTGATTTTTTTTGGGACATGTGCAGTACCAATGAATTAGTATTGTTGTGGCTTCCATCAGGAGGATGGGATGTTTGCTTGGTTTGATTCATGGAGTTTGGAGCATCCTTCGAAATACTAGACCCTACAGCTGATTCTGCTTTATTTGATCCATCAATCAATCCCTTTTCATGAGTTGCGCCATCCATAGCTGTGATGTGCTGTGCAATGTTTTGCCCAACGTGATCCAACGGATGTCTAGGCCCAGGGAGTATTTCTGAATTAATTGGCCCATCCAAAGCTATTACATTACTTTGCCCATCGTGATCAAGCCCAGGGATGTATTATGAAGTAACCAGCCCACTAACGGTTTTGTCGTCTTTAGGCCTAAAGTGAACTTTTGGTTTATTCCCAACTAAGCTTTTCTGATTTTTGCCAGCTGGAACCCACTTTGTACTCTGCATATGCGTCTTCACCAAGGATTTCTCCATTCTGAAGTCAGCTTGCCTTACCTGAGAAGTGTCTCTTCGTACAGATCCATCATCACGTGTCAGTTGATCGTCCTGCAAATCTTCTATTGCCGCAAAACGTGAGATCTGCCTGACATTAGCCGTTCTCACCGGCCTCGATCCAGTCGCCGCGGAGCGTCCTTAAGCTTCTCTCGTTTCAGATCGCTGAGGAAGACGATTATGGTTAGCTCACCGAGAGACAAGCATCCATGGGCCAAATGATTCTTCAACGGTGATAGGCTGCAAATTCGCTGTTGTCCGATTGAGAGGTTGCTTCGGTGGCTGTTGCTGCGATTGATGCATCATCGGTTCTGCCTCACCACCAGTGTGCGACGTGGAGCATTTAAATGGACACTCTTCACGCCTATGACCATAGCGTCCACATGCGAAGCAGATCAATGTAAGACCTTCATACTCCACGTTGAATAATGAGCCTGTTGTGATAACCTTTGGAACAAGTTTCTTTTGGAGATCTAGCTCCACACAAATCCTAACAAATCTCCCTCTTTGAATTTTTGGTGTAGCAGCCTGGTAATCTTGCAACGTGTTCATGTCCACCCTCAAGGTGCGTCCAATTCGATCCCCCAAGCGTGATATGCAATGTTTATTATAGCAATGCATAGGCACATCCGGGATACGAACCCAAGTTGCCACTCTACCCAAGGGATTTTGGTAAGGATTGAAGTATGGAGTCCAACGTTGTATGAGGAGACAATGCTGCCTAATCACCAAGGGGCCATCATATAACACCTTACGGTAGTGCGTTTTCCACAACTCCTGATCTTGGAATCTGACAATAAAATAATTATTAGGAATGTCAATGAGTTCGAAGCTAGAGAATCCCCAGATTTTGATCAAGAGCTCTTTGAGGACAAACAGATTGAATTTCTTGCCCAGCACTGTGAGAATCAAGGCATAATTCCATGGTTCGCACCACTCGTTGTATTCTTCCTCTGTGCATGGTGCAACTGGATATAATTCCATAAGTTTCTTCATTTCTTCTGATTCCTCAGGTAACTTCCAGCTGATCTCTTTATCATCCGTGAAAAGATCCTCTTCCTCTAATATATGGTTACTGTGAGCCACACCATTAAAACCCATTAAGGAGGCCTTGTAGGAAGGAAATTTCTGTTGTCGTGATTTATCTTCCTCCATATCTGACTTTCCCTTATCCTCAGAGTTTATGTTATGTTCATTGGATTGGTCTGATTCATTATCTGACATTCGGTCATCCATAATGGCCTGTGGAGTAATTTCCGTTTTCTTCTTCTTTTTCCGGTCGTCCTGTCCTTCAGCTGGTGGTCGATCCGGTGGAAGCTTGCGTTGCCCAGCATCTGACAGAGGGAGAGCTTTGGGAGAGTCCGACGAAGTCATGTTTTGTATACACGGATGTAAAGATTTTGAGGGATACTTGAGAGTATCTGCTTCCCAAACAGTGCCTTTTTTGAGATAACATTATGAGATTTTATGAGATGCTAAAAAAAGTCATAAATCACCATTATTCCAATATAGGATGCAATAATAGATTTTTTTGTGATTTTTTTAAGTTTTGAAAATAATTCAAAATTGGGAAGAGGTAGATTTCTAATTGTTTTTATATTTTAAATGCTATTTTAATTTGGATGAGTTTTAACGATAAACTGATGCACTAGTGAGAAAATATCATAAAAATATTGAGTTTGCACGTATAGATATTTTGTGTGAAAATAATTAATATACATTGAGATAGGATCGAATTTGATAATTAACGGTCAAACAATTGAAATGAGATTAGAAAAAATATAACGAATTTAGTTAGGATTGATTTCCTAATAAAAATGTTATATTTTAATTTTTGGTCCTTAAAAATAATTATAATTTTTAAGATCCTCATTAATAAATATTTATTTACTTTAGTCCTTTTCCCTAATTATTATCCCTATCAACTGTAATTGAACAACCCTCGAGTACTTTTTTCATTACATATTTACGCAAGCAGCGGAGAAATCTGGTTTAATTTAGTCAAATCTAAAAATTTATATTATTTTTTAAAATAGGATGTGGGAGAAAATGCAAGAGGCTTTGTTAGGGGCAATTTAGTATGTTCAAATTTATACTTTAATATTTGGTTAATATAAATACTTACAAATTTTGTTGGGCAAAAAAAAATATTTTTAACCACCAAGCACCTAGTTCAACTAGTTGGGTTGTACTAGTTTAACTAGAGATCTTAAGTTCGAGCTCGAGAATGCACAAAGTATTTGGTGGTAGAGCTTTCCGCCTTTATGATCCAACCCGGCTCGATCCGGATTAGTCTAAACCCTGATAAATCGCCAAGTTAAAAAGGGTATGTCCAAGATACTAGATGCACATGCCAAAAAAAAAAATACAAATTTTATGGTTCTCCCTAATAAATACTATTCCAATTGTTGATAACGTAATGAAAAAATTACCTTGGTGTGTCTAATATGTTGGTAAAAAAAATTCCAATTGTTGGATGCATATGTTTACAATCTTATTATATGGTCATAAAAAGTGTAATTAAAAATGAGACCCTCAATTTTAACAGTAATATTTAAAAATTATCATGAGATGTTTATCTTTTTGGCCGATGATTGAGAGGATGAAATAAATTTATTTATTAAACCACATATTTTAAAACTAAACTGAGTTTGAATTTGAAATGATTTCTTTAAACTTTAGTATTGGTTAGTTTTATTTATCAGAAATTAAAATTTACATCGAAAATTATGTAATACGATTTGGTTAAGATTACCTATTAACTATAAGGCTGATAGAGATTAAAAGATAGATGTGATGTTTTGAAAAATAGAATATATATATATATATAAATACACACACATGGATAAAGGGTTTCTCTAGTAATTTTGCACCTTTTATTAATTCAGCTAAAATTACAAACATACCCTTTATTAATTCAAAACAACGTAGTTTTGGGGGTCACTGGAGATAACTTATCTCCGGTGATCAAGAAATCCTTTACCCTATATGTATAAAGGAAAAGTATTTCTAATCACGTAAGTTATCTCCAAATTTTGGATTTTGAATTAATGAAGGATGTTTCGTAATTTTGCACCTTTCATTAATTCACCTAAAATTACAAACACACCCTTCATTAATTCAAAACGACGTAGTTTTAGGGGTCATTGGAGATAACTTATCTCCAGTGACTGGAGAAATACTTTTCCACACACACACACATATATATATATAAAGAAATACACTTCTCATGTTGTAGGAGAAGTGTATCCTCATGTCATAGTTACTTCGATTCCCATGCTTGAGTTATTTTTTTTATTATTATTATTTTTAAATGTGGGTCCCACCATTTCATGTGTGTATAGGAATCTTCTTCTTCTCATGCAACATGAGAAGTGTAAACCCTATATATATATATATAGATATGATGTGATATGATAAAGCGTTCCCTTATTTTTTAAAATAATATATTTTCAATAAGCCTATCTTTTTAAAAATATATCAATACGAGATAACCGAAAAAATATATTAGTTTAGCTTTAGTCGAAATACATAGCGCAGTCTTGAGGTTAACTCACCATAAACCACTATTATGAAAATCGCATTTCAGCTTGTAGGATCGCACGAATTTTTAGAAACCACAAGATATCATAGATTGCCTTGGAACGATAGGATCGACGAGTAAAGCGTAGAGATCGCTGGTATTGCACGATCTTGAAGAGACCAAGGTATGATTTGAAAGAGGAAGACGAGAGTTGCGACGGCGAAACATGGGGTGGTAGAGACTTAAAGGAGACGGAAGATATGGGAGTTGACAATGAAGGAGGAAGATGATGGAGTGACAAGCGAAGAGGTGGGCGACAATGATGCAGTGTGGCCAGAGACTCCATGGCTCAAGCCTCAGAGAAGTTGAGTGCAAATTGGAGACACAAGCAGCGAATACCAGGGAAGAGACCAAAACCTTGAAGTGGATTTTTCAAGCAGCGAATACCATTGGCCACAAAGCAGATTAAGGACGAAAGGATAGTACATTAATCTGGCCGTGGAAGCTTTATGACCAATGAAGAAAAGCGGATTTGAAAAACAATTATATTATGTTTAATAGATGACTTGAAAAACATCAATATAAAATTAAAATCAATTTTTCTTACAAAACATGACTTGAAAAACAATTAAATTAAAATCAATATAAAAGATGGCCTGAAGGCATACCAAAGACTTTGTTATATATTGCCTTGACAATTCTAATATTATTGTTACTTTTATATTATGTTTATGAGTTTTACTATTGATATTAGTTATTTTACATGTATATATAGTCGAATATAACTTTATATCTTAGGTAATAAGATCTTACGATCCGCGTCGATCCCACGATTTACGATCTTCACACCCCCTCCCGATCTTATATAGGATCTCGATTTTAACAACATTACCATAAACCTGCCGCTTAGACTCTTCAATCACGATCAGCATGGAAGCCAAACTCGCATCCTCAAACGGCGATATTCCTTACCTTCCCCTCCATATTGTTGAAGAAATTTTGAACAAATTAGACGTACAAACCCTGTTTCAATCATCATTTGTTTGCATAGATTGGAATAAACTTATTACAAGCCCCGATGTCATGTTTTGCAGCTAGTCTTTTGGTTCTAGAAACCAAATCCTCCTTATTAAAACTTGTTATTATAGAGAGAGTGCGCAAAATTTTTGAAAGGGAATAAATTCATTTTCCATATTACAAAGCATTGGATAACAATCAATTCGATTTATCTCATTAAATAGAGAATAACATCGATGATTTTAAAAGTACATAAGTGATAGCTAGGTGTGAGCAATGGGTTAATATGTTTGGCCAGCAGTATGCCTCTCAAATTCATTCTTTGGAACTCAACTATTCACAAATATGCATGGCTTCCCCTCATGATGCATTGGGATTTAAGGTTATCTATTATTGGCTTTGGTTTTCAACTCATGATGCATTGGGATTTAAGGTTATCTATCATTGGCTTTGGTTTTGACTAGAGCAGCAATAACTTTAAGATCGTAAATATTATTACTAATCCTTTAAATTGTTAAGATTGTAAATATTATTACTAATCCTTTAAATTGTGTTGAAGGATTTGATTTTGTGTGGGTTTTCTCATACACAACATGGGTCTCACATATAGACATGTTCTTCATTCATGTTCTATTTATCGTAATAGACCTAAAGTATACTTCAATGATATAATTCATTGAATCGCTGATTAGTAGGGAGAAAAATTGTGATGTTATACTTACATTTGATCTGTCATGTAAAATATTTGGACAAATATTGCTTCCTAAAGATGCATGTCGTCGTTTTTGCTTTAATTTTATTGTAACAAGAGACTCGCTTTTTTTAAATAATATGAATATGATGGATTTAGGAAACATTTTGCCGTTTTGACACCTGGAATATGAAACAATATGGGAACCATGAGTTATGGACAAAAACCTCCTCATCGAGATGAAGATAAACAAAGAATCCGTCCTCAATCTCCATGGCAATGTCATCCAAAGGAAAAAGTATACCCAAAACAAAAAAACAGAGACTCGATCAAGAAACAAAAAAGACTCAAAACTCAAAGAACAAAAAGACTCAAGAAACAAAAAAAAAGACCCGATCAAGAAAAAAAAAGACTCAAGAATAAAAAAAAAAAAAAAACAAGAATAAAAAGAAGAGACGGACAATTAAATTAAACTAAATGCATTGGAACAAAGGACTTTCCCAATAGAGAAAGCTCTTTATCGACAACACTCTACATTTTTTATCTTTTATTTTTCCCAAAGAGAGCCCAGAACTTTGTAATGTCATTCTCCTAAAGCCGCAAGATGCCTATATGTTTTTCTTGACATAAGCATTTTCTTTTAATTTTATCTATTTATTATTACTTTGCATAATCAATTTAATATAGCCTGAGCTTGGAGTTCCTCATTGCCCCACCCCAGCTATGGTCATTCCTTAGCTCCACTTAATTTTTCATTCTCTCCCCCTTTATCTCTCTTTCTTTTTTTATACCAGTTTAGGCATACAATCGTATAGTTGAGGTTGAGCCACTTGTAGTTTTGTCGTTCTCTCCCCTTTTTTTCTTTGCTTTTCTTTTTTCTTTTTGGCCAGTTTTGGCATACAATTATATAGTTAGGATTGAGCCACTTGTAGTTTAAAGGGGAAGATGTCTGAAAAAAGAATTAGGGAAAGTTGAAAAACTTTTCACGCTTATAGTGCCTAACTAGCGCTACGTTTATACGCAAGAACACTTGTAGGTGAAATACCCCAGAGTGAGACCAGTGTTTTGTGATATCCACCGTAATAAACCAATAGAAGATCGAACTTCCCGCTAAAAACATCAATATGAGGTCTTCTATGGCGTTAGTATACGGCCACGATTCAAACACATTCAGAAAGGTCATTGGATATCTCGTATGCAAGCAATAACAACGTTTTACTTTTTACCCTTGAGAACATGTGACAGTATGGTGCATAAAAAAAAAAAAAAAAAAAAAAAAATCATAGTAGAAAGCTCCGCAAAGCACACGAGCAAATATGGTTTGAAAACCTTTTCACTAGTCTCGTAAGCTGTAAAAAAAAGAATCAGATGAACATAATATACACACACATTATGGGCAACAATATTACCTTTTTTATTCTTTGCCCTGGCAATTATGAACAGGCAACCCCTAAAGCCACAAAGAGGATCATTGGAATCAGCATAATGCATATTAAGGCAGAAAACGAATTTCTATTGTCACTATGGTTCCTCGCATACCCAAGTACACTTGTTTCCCAGAATCCCTGCAAACAGTACCAAAAACAGTAGGTTCAGAAAAGACCACTGAAAATGAAGAACGAAAGAAAAGCAAAATAGGTGTATGTGGAGTTCGCATTTAATCGGTTATCTACACTACCGAACAGTATATCGAATTTTCAACTACTGATCATATATGCGATTCCCAATCTTCTAGTTCTACGATAAATGTAACACCGCTATACTGTGAGCTCTGCGACCTCAGCCCCCACCGACTCTTCTTGACCTGCGCTCTCTGCTGCTGCAGGCGGCGGCATCCTCTGTTTCGGCGTTCCACTGGGACCAATGTTGTTAAAATGTAGAGTCTACGTAGAAACGGTAAGGGTGAGTAAAAACGTAAAATCGGAAAACGTAAAAGAAATGTAAGAGTTTACTACATACTACAAAAAAAAAAATCCAACATATATAAAACAAAAACACACATATTAAAGTCATTACAAATTTAAGTCCAAACACTCAAGGAAATAATTAAGTTCATAATTTAATGTGATTTTTTATAATTAAATTAGGATTCTTAATGCATTTTCGTGGAAAGTATAGTTATGCCCCAAATATATTTCAAACTTCTCAGTTTAGTCCCTCCTCATAACTTTGAATTCTTACATTTTAGTCCCTTGGTCAAAAAGGATAATTAGGGCATCATCTTCATCTTCATTCGACTATTTGAGGGGACCTGACTATTTGAGGGGACCTGATACAGTTTCGAAGATCACAGCCGTGAGGTGAGAGGCGAGAGAGAGGCGAGCTTCTCCTTCCTTCACATTCCTCTAAGTCACCGCTGGCCTCCATCCTCACCACCATCGCCGCCTGCGACCTGAAACAGAGGGGTGAGAACTGCAAAATCCGGCGACCATAGCGCTGTGAGTTGACACGCCGTGTCTATCGATTTTACCAAGTTGACACGGCGTTTCAACCGTGTCAACTCAAAATCCGTCCCTACCTCCATTCCGACACGATTTCCGGCCAAAAAACGTAGAAACGGACGTTTCTAAGTTTCTAGATGGCGTTTTCACAACACTGACTGGGACCCACCTCCTGGCACAGGAAATCCAACCATCCCTTACTTGAAGTCGGACCTGGAAATTGCTGACCGAATCTCAATTCAGTGACCCGACCTTCTTCGGCACCGGTGTTCGGGAAAAGCTGGATGGTCCGATCACAGACTTCTTCCCCTTCACCTGCTAGAAGATCGACTGCTTTGTCGCTTGTGGCATCATTTACGTTATTGTTCTTCACTGTTCCGAAGTTGTTAGCAAAGGCATCACCATAAGAGCAAGAGTCTTCATCAAAAGTATTGGTGGAGGTATCGGCATTGACGGTGGAAGAATTAAACCTTCCAGAGCTGTACATTGGGCTACCAGACCAAATCAGCTACAGCAATAGCTTCTTTTTCATTACTTAATTATTTTCTTATGCTGGGGTTTGCATGGAGTTTGTTGAGTAACAGTAACAGCTTCTTTATTATTCTTCTACAAATAATAATAATAATAATAATACGAGAGAGATGACTTAAAACTTACCCACGGCGCTTGTGCACTCCATTCGTTCCAAAAATGTTTTTCCAGTTGACAATTTGGTTATGGTCCCGCCAGCATGTATTAGCGTTGTATTGCAAAATGCTATCAAATTCTTGGGAATACGAAATCATCAGACATTCAGACATGTAAAAAAAAATATTGAGGTAGGTGATTTAAAAAAACCCACGGCGTTTCTTCATTCAATTCGATCCAAAAATGCTTTTTCAGTTACGGTAGTTCCCAATTCGGTTATATATAGTCCCGCCAACCTGCTGTATTAAAATGCTAATATCAAATTCGGTTACTTGAATACGCCATTAAAGCTTTTGGTCAAAAAGAAAAACGCCATTAAAGTTAAAAAAGAATAATAGTCATCCCTCCATGAATCAAAAAGGTTTGATTTAACTCATTACAACATAAAAAAGTTTGCGATAAAAAATAGTCGAAAGAAATAACTTGAGAGAAAAAAAATCAAGATATTTTTATGGAGATTAAGTTGTATGAAAATATGATTATCATATTTCATCAAAAGAAAATATGATTATCATTTTGTTCACGAAATTTCTTTTATGTAGTTCTAATATAATACATACTGCTTTGCTAGAGTAAGATTTGTTACCCTCTATTTTGTTCTGAAATAGTTTGATTGAATTGATATCGCGGCCTTATGCTGTTCCTTTTCTTTAATTAGTACATTTAGGATGCTTTTTTTAGATAGATAGATGTATAGTTTCATGAAAAATGCACATTGCAAGTTCATTATCCTTTAAACAAAACTAAGAAAGTGTGGGTAAACCAAGGAGACTCGAATAGCTCAACAGGAGCTTGCTTTTGTCTTTGAAATAAGAAGCTAAAAAAGTCATCAATCACAATTCCAATATAAGATACATTAATAGAATTTTTGTGCTTTTTTTAAGTTTTGAAAATAGTTTAAACTTAGGAAGAGGTAGATTTCTAATTATTTTTAGATTTTAAATGTTATTTTAATTTGGGTAACTTTTAAAGATTATCTGATGCCATGTGAGAGAATATCATAAGAATATTGAGTTGCACATATAGATGTTTTTTAAAAAAAAAAAGAAATCAAAATATACATTGAGATATGATCAAATTATTGAGATGAGTTTAGTTAGGATTGATGTCCTAATAGAAATGTTATATTTTAATTTTTGGTCCTAAAAGCTTATTACAATTTTTAAAATTCTCGTTGATAAATATTTACTTACTATTTGGTCCTTATCCCTAATTCTCCCTCTCAGCTTTTTCATAATTGAATAACCGTTGAGAACTATTTTTCATTACATATTTTCGCAAGCGGCGGAGAAATCTGGTTTAATTTAGTCAAATCTAAAAATTTATATTAGTTTTAAAAATAGAATATGGGATGTAGGAGAAAACATAGGAGGTTTTGTTAGAGGCAATTTAGTAGGTTCAAATTTATACTTTAATATTTGGTTGATATAAATACTTACCAATTTATTGGCAAAAAAATAAATATTTACAAATTTTATGGTTCTCCCTAATAATACTATTCTCTCTCAATCTTCGTCTCTAATTTTTCCTTTTCATGGTTGGTAAATCAAACATCAATTCAATAATCTGATTAAAGTATTGTGTATAACGTAATGTGAAAAAATTACCATGGTGTGTTTAATATGTTGGGAAAAAAAATTCCAATTGTTGGATGCATACATGTGTACATTAGGAAAAATTACGCATAAGTCCCAAGGAGTAGAGATAATTATAATTAGGTCCCTTCAAATGACAAAATAACACAGAAGTCCCTAGGGACTTCTGTGTAATTATTTCATATTAGTAAAAGTCTTTATTGCCCATTCAACATAAAAAACGCCCCAAAACCACTCAATCGCCTATCATCTCCCATTCGATCGAGCCCTTCAACATTCGATCGAGCTCTTAGCCGCCGTTCCACCGAGAGACCTGCTTATGTCATTCCTTGTTCGTCACCGGCGTGATTGTGCGAGACTCCTTGCATCTCTCATTGCTGTCAATGGCGGAGCCATAGTGGGTCACATGACTGCAAGTGCAGGTGTGAAATTTTAGGGTTTTTTTTTTCCCGGATCTCGTCCTCCGTCCCGTCTGTACTCTTCTTCATTCACCTTCGTTCTCCCCCATCTCGTCTGTACTCTTCTTCATTTCTGTATTTTCAGTTCATGTGGAGCATTCGTCTTAGCATTTGTTTTCTTGGTTTCTTACTCCTATTGAACAAGCGTTGGTGAATCTTTATTCCTGTCGCTTCTTGAGGCAATGACGCAGAACCTAAGGTTTTTGAAGAATACTCTATCCAGAACAATTAGAGTAAGTACTCATGTGAATTTGGGCTGTTGCTGGAATTATTTATTTATTTATTTATTTATTTATTTTTATTTTGTTTTGATGAAACAGGCTTAATTTTTAGTTCTTGCATTTCCATGAACAATATTGTGGGAATTCGAACTTCTCATGGTTTTACGTTTGCAACTTATTCTCGTTTCCTTTTCTTTTTTGATATTTCAATTTTCTCGCTTCGGTTTAAATATGACAAATTTGAATGGGATGCTTTCTCGGTTTAAATACAACATTGAACGTGATGTCGTGTTTATGATCACTTTTTTCTACTTAGTAGTAGACCGAGAATTAGAAAAATACCACTTCCATTCAACTCATTATTAGCCTTGATGATTACAAGCTACCCCAATCCCATTATTTATTTATGATCCACTAACTAACTCTTAAATAACTCTTCCATTATTTATTGATTACATATCAGAATGCAGTTTTTTGTAACTGAAATTTGATTATCAGTTCTCTGTATACTTCTTAGCTGTTTGGATTTGAAAATGAACTGAACTTCGATATAGTTTCGATATATTTCATGTTCTCCAATAAATTTTTAACATGAGTGAAAATATCCAAGTTGTGATGTTTAGTTTCTTCACTGATTATATCAAAAAAAAAAAAAAAAAAAAAAAAAAGTTTCTTCACTGATAAAAACCATACACTTGTCTGCAAACATTATCTACTTGAAATGTCACGCTTGTATGCTATCTATATGAATTTTATCATTTGATTTTGGACTCTTGGGAGTTTAGCATCTTTGTTAGATTAGTCGATATAGGATATTTTAGCTCTATTTTTAAATCCGGTAATAAATTAAACAAAAAAAAAATTATATTTAGGGGGAAAAAAATTTAAAAACAACTGACAAAGAATCTTATCAATGTTTCAGTTTGACTTCCATAGCCAAATCATTGATTTATACATGGCTTCATTACTGCCTCCTTATGCTTCTACACTTGTGCATAGAATTAAAACCTAACTGTAATTTTGTCATTTGAAGGGACCTAATTGTAATTATCTCTCGGTCCCCTGGGACCTATGTGTAATGTTCCCATTGTATTATACAGTCATAAAAAGTGTAATTAAAAATGAGACCCTCAATTTTAACAGTAATATTTAAAAATTCTCATGAGATGTTTATCTTTTTGGGCGATTGAGAGGATGAAATAAATTTATTTATTAAACCACAAATTTTAAAATTAAATTGAGTTTGAATTTGAAATGATGTCGTTAAACTTTAGTATTGGTTAGTTTTATTTATCAGAAATAAAAATTTAAATCGAAAATTATGTAATACGATTTGGTTAAGATTACCTATTAAATATAAGGCTGATAGAGATTAAAAGATCGATGTGATGTTTTGAAAAATAGAATGAATATATATATATATATATATATATGATGTGATATGATAAAGCGCTCCCTTATTTTTTAAAATAATATATTTTCAATAAGCCTATCTTTTTAAAAATATATCAATACAGATAAGCGAAAAAATATATTAATTTAGCTTCGAAATCCAAAGTGATATGCTTTAATATTATTAAATTATTAATATTATCTTTCCATGTCTATATATATACATAGCGCAGTCTTAAGTTAACTCACCATAAACCTGCCGCTTAGACTCTTCAATCACGATGAGCATGGAAGCCAAACTCGCATCCTCAGACGGCAATATTCCTTACCTTCCCTTCCATATTGTTGAAGAAATTTTCAACAGATTAGATGTCCAAACCCTGTTTCAATCATCATTTGTTTGCAGAGATTGGAATAAACTTATTACAAGCCCCGATTTCATGTTTCGCAGTTCGTCTTTTGGTTCTAGAAACCAAATCCTCCTTATTAAAGCCTGTTATTGCACAGAACGCACGCAAATTTTTGGAAGGGAAAGTATTCATTTTCCGTATTGCAAAGTAACATTTTCAGTGCATTGGGATAACAATCAATTCGATTTATCTCATAAAATAGAGAATAACATCGATGATTTTAAAGGTACAGAAATGATAGGCGTGAGCAATGGGTTAATATGTCTTGCCAGCAGTATGCCTCTCAAATTCATTCTTTGGAATCCAACTATTCGAAAATATACATGGCTTCCCCCCATGATGGATTGGGATTTAAGTTTCTCTATTATAGGCTTTGGTTTTGATTGTAGCAGCAATAACTTTAAGATCGTAAATATTATTAGTCGTCCTACGATTTACACCTGGGCTGAAGAGTTTGATTCAGTGTGGGTTTTCTCATACACTACATGGTCATGGAAACGTCTAAGTACATATGGGAGTATCCTTCATTCATGTTCTATTTATCGTGGCAAACCCAACATATACTTCAATGGTATAATTCATTGGATTGCTCATAACAATGAGATAAGAAGTGGCGTTATACTTACATTTGATCTCTCACGTGAAATATTTGGACAAATATTGCTTCCTAAGGACGCACGTCGTCATTGTCACTTGAATTTTGTTGCAACAACGGGAGACTTGCTTCTCTTTACACAACTCTCTCTACTTGAAAATGAATATGATAATAGATTCAGTGACTGCCGTTTGGACGTTTGGACTATGAAACAATATGGGAACTATGAGTCATGGACGAAAACCTCCTCATTGCATATGAAGATAAAGATGGGTCCTGAATACGTATTAGGTGCAAGGAAGAACGGTGATCTTATATTAGAAATGGAAGAAGGGCAGATTTATAGGTACAATCCAGCAAGTCCAACCGATGTCCTCTTAGTGGGTACTATGGAAAACAACGTTTTCTTTTGAAAAAGTTATCTTACACACGGAAAGCCTCTATTTACTTGAAAAAGAGGAAGAGGTTAATTCTTACTAAGGTTGGAGAGGAAAAAGTTAGACTACTTATTTTGGATTAATTCTCTTGTTGTTATTCTTACTTTATTTTAAGTTTTTTTTTTTCCGCGTATTGTATAGCTTACTTTTTATTCATGCATATGATATTATAAAAATTCTAAAGACTACATATTAGTCCATACTATCTTTAGTTCTAAATATAAGACTCAATTGACTTTTTTGTAGAGATTAATGAAGCTAATTAATTAAATTACTTTAAAGTATTTATAATTGACTTTTTTGTAGAGATTAATGAAGCTAATTAATTAAATTACTTTAAAGTATTTATATTTTTTGTGATTTTTAAGCCTTTTAAAATAATAAAAACCTAAAAAGAGGGATATATCTAATTATTTATATATTTTAGATGTTATTTCAATTTGAGTAACTTTTAAGATAATCCAATATGTATCAAACAAAATATCATAAAAATATTGAACTGCATATAAGTGTTTTTTTTATTGACATATACATGGAGATATCATCAAATTTGATAACTAACTAGTCAAATAGTTGAGATATAAATGTTTTTTTTTAATTGACATATACATGGAGATATCATCAAATTTGATAACTAACTGTCAAATAGTTAAGATGGAGGTAGAGAAAGTTAATTTCATAATTGAAAATTTATATTTTAATTTTTGGTTCTTGAAAATAATTATAAAGTTTAAAATGCTCATTAATAAATATTTTGCTTCCTTGGCCCTTCTCCCTAATTCTCTATTTTTTTCCTGATTTATATGATCAGTTGCCAACTAAGCTCTCCCCAGTAGACTAAAACAAACAAAAAATTAAACTCAAACAATTTTTTTTTTTAAAAAAAAACCTATTAAGAGCTCAAAAAAGCGTTACATAATCAATACCATATTTTCATTTGTTTATATTTTGAATGTGAATTACTGTAGATTTTATAATTACATGGAAACTTTTATTCACTGCATTTTTTATTATTAAAAAATATTCTCGAAGGGAGTTACTCCTTATTATTAATTTTGTATAAAATTTATAAAAGGTTACCTGATTTTTTAAATATTTTATTAATATGGCATTAACCTTTTTATTTTAAAAACTTACATAATTTAGCGTGAAATAAAAATAAATGATACAAATTAAAAATTTCATGAACTATCTTTATTTTCTAGACACATGTAACCTTTTTTTTTAACATATATAATAAATCTCTTACAATATAAAAGCAACGGTCCGGGGTTGTAATACGCAATACTCCCTCTGATCATAATTATAAGACCTAGTTGATTTTTTTAGAGAGATTACGGAAGCTAACTAAATTACTTTAGAGTATTTTTATTTTTATTTTTTTCTTCAAACTAATTAGTGTAACTAATAAACTAATATATAGTTCAAAGATACAACATATGAAATGATTAAGTAATTTATTTAATTTCTTTAATCTCTAAAAAAAAAAAGTCAACTAAATCTTATAATTAAGATATCGGAGATGTAGGAGGTAGTACTAAATATCCATTGTAAAACGTAAGTTCTTTTTTTGACAGTATAATATTATCTGACATCCAGTTGGGAATTGTAATACGTAATCTTTCACCTTGAAATCTATTATATAGATTATTTAGGGTGTTTCAAATCCCATTGATCCCTTTAGCTTAAAAATAGTCGCAAGTTAGTTATGACCCCATAGTATTTGATTTTTTTTTTTTTTTCAAAATGATTCCGTCATTTAAATTTTTTAATTACTTAGATACTATCTATTTTATACTTATATCACTTTAAATTTCAATTAATGGGAAGATAGATATCAAGATATATTTCTAAATAACATAACGTGGTTCGAGCAGCCCTCCTGGTGACATGTAAACTCTTCCACCTCATATATTATCTATTATTTAGATTATTTCAAATCCTACTAATCCCTCTAGCTTAAAAATAATCGGAAGAGAGATATGAAGATATATTAATATTAATAAGGGAGAATTTTATATAAATCCAGTTGAAATACCAAAATTCAAATTTAGGCCTCCACTTTAACAAATTATTGATTAGGCTGAGATGCCTAATTAGAGATTTCTGAATGTTGTTAAGTGACCATATTGTTCCCTCAAAGTCATCTCTTCTTTCTCAAATCACATTTTTCGGCTAATTTAATTCTTTCTTTACTCTCTGGTATTTAGTTATAATTATTAGTATATTATTAAAAAAACTAATGGAATTTACTCCATATTTAATCTGTGATTCAAAAATGGAATAGACTTATCACTATTCGTTAATTTCCCTTTAGAATTAAGAAATCACAACATATTTTTTTTAATGAAATGGAATAAGTAAAATTCCCCAACCACCACATGCGAAGGTTTTTGATGAAATAGAAGAATGAATCCACTCATGATATTCTTATATTTATGTAATATCTTAGTTGGAAAAAAAAAATATAAGAATTGTTGTGCATATAAGAATAGATACAAATTTGAATGATATAATATGATAAATAGTACATTTTTAAAAAAAAAAATTTGTATAGCGTTTTATAAAAATTTATATTGTATATATAGATAAATATTTTTATGCTTTATTAAAAAAAACATAAAACATACAAACTAACCAAAAATAAATAGAAAATCTTAATTAAATACCATTGAAATAATAAAAAATGGGCTACATCTGCCTTCAATTTTCCTTTTTAATTATAGAAGGGCATTCTAGTTCCTAATTAATCCTCTTAACCTCATCAATAATTTGTTAAAATGTAGACTTAAATTTGGGTTTTGTTATAAAAGTGAAGAGAATGTAAAGAAAAGTATAGAGAAGTCGAGAGAAAATTCTAGAGAGATGAAGAGAGATGAAGAAATTCTTATTTCAAGTGTATCCATAATGTTTACACAAGACCTCTATTTATAGACCTTCAAGGGTTACTATGTAATGGACATTCACATTATAAATATATTCATAACACTCCCCCTTGGATGTCCATTATGAATGTGCCTCATTAAAAACTTTAACTAGGAAAACCCAATTGGGATAAAACCTAGCTAAAGAAAAGAGTACATCATCCATCGATACACTTGCTAATGTTGCCTCATTAAAAACCTTTCTAGGAAAACCCCATGGGACAAAAACCTAGATAAGGGAAAAAGAGTACAACGTGTATCGACTCCCCTCTTAATTACATCAGATTTTCTCTCGCGCCTCATTAAAAACCTTTCTAGGAAAACCCGGTGGGACAAAACCTAGATAAGGAAAAAAGAGTACAAATAGTATATCAACTTACCCTTGTAAAATACATCAAATTTACTCCCCCGATGACTACATTACTTCCAATATCTTTGTGTTGGTGAAGAACTATATCTCTTGCTAATAAGTATAATGCATTAGTGCTCCAATAGCACTAAAATATGGTACATCTGGACCAAGCAGTTCTTCTTCAACTTCTTTGCTTGAGGTCGAAATTGTTCTTTATCCACCTGCAAATACTTTATAATAATTTTAGTACATAATGGATATGATTTATCCATATAAAATCGATCTAAGACCTTCTTTGTATAAACAAAAGATCTCATTCTTTATGTACTAAATCAGTAGTCCGAGGCAAATTTGTTCTGCCCAAGTCTTTCATATCAAATTCTTTCTTTAAACAATTAATTGCCTTTTTGAGCTCTTCAGAGTTCCAATGATATTGATATCATCAATATAGACCGCAATTATAACAAATTCATTTCTAAATCTTTTCATAATAATGCATGGGCATATTGGGTCATTTTTGTACCCTTCTTTCAACAAATATTCCTTCGCACAATTATACCACATGCGCCCGCCATACATACGAGGGACTTATTTAACTTAATCAAGTATTGTTCTCGAGAATTTGAATTAGATGCTTCTAACATCTTGAGTCCTTCAGGGGCTTCTAGCACATTAAGTCCTTCGGGGACTTGTGCTTCTGGCACTTCGAATCCTTCAGTGAACATGTGCCGCTGGCACTTTAAGTCCTTCTGGGACATATGCTTTTAACACTTGCAGATCCTTTGAAGATTCTTATGCAATCTTCATAATTTCGTCGACCATAGGCTATATATAATAATATCAAACAAATGCAAAACTGCTAGATTAAACAAATAATGAGAAAATAGTTGCATCAACTACTGGTGAATATGTTTCTTCAAAATCAAAAACAGGTCTTGGTGTAAAAACTTTTGGGCTACAAGGCTTGCCTTATATCTTATAATTTCACCCTTTTCATTTCTCTTTCATACGAAAGCCCATTTGTATCCAACTCGGCTTTACATCTTCAGTGTATGGATAACGGTTCAAATACTTTTCGTTTTGCCGGTAATTTTAATTCAAAGCATTAATAGCATTTTTCCATAGGGGCCAATTCTTTCACTATTGGTCATTGCTAATGGATTTTGGCTTGTGACCCTCATATCATTCATTACATCATATGCTATATTATAAGCAAAGATGTCGTCAACGTTGACTTAATGTCGGTCCCATCGGATTCTTTTCATAACATAATTTATTGAGATCTCATAATTTTCACATATTTCAGGTACCTGGGTCTCTTCTGGGACTACAACATTCTCTTCTAGAGATATCTCTACTGAAAATAATATCTCTTCAAGAGATGGCTCTTCTGGAGCAACTAATTAACTTTTCTTAATTATTCTCAACTTGATCGTCTATATTCTTAGCTCCTTTTCTCTTTCGAGGATTTATATCTTTGAAACCGATGGACCTACCATGCTTCGGCATGCTTTCAATTCATTTATAATAGGTTGCCCTTCAAGGACATCAATAGGAGCATTAGCAATCGGGACATGTGACTTTGTCACTTTCTTTGGCCGGTAAATGCTTCGGCATTTGATTAGCTAAATTCTGCAAATGAATTATCTTTTGAACTTCCAGTTCACATTATTTTGTACGAGGATCAAAATGAGCCAATGATAATTCATTCCAGTTAATCTCTTTACCCAACTGCTTATTTTCTCCCCCTCATGTTGGGAAAACAATGTCAAATCTCAGTTGACAAATTATGCAGATAAGTCTCCTAAATCCATTTGTTACCATTAGAAACATCATTCTCGTTTCATTTAGAGACAAACAAGAAGAAGAAGGTCCTTACAAAGCATTTATCCCAACTTTCTTTCTATATTCATCTATGTGCAATGTGGTGGATTTATAAGCATTGCACATTCAAAAACTTTCCAGATGGAATTGTCTCGGTTCCCGACCAAAAACCAATTTTACGGAGAATTTTGTTAGCTTATATAAATGCTTTGCAATAATCAAATATACCAACATAGAAATCTTTGTTCTCATAAGCATTCATCCATCTTATCTATGGAGTCTTTAATATATGATTCCTGGATCATGTAATCTGGAAATTGCGCGCTTAATTTATTCAAACATCAAACATTATTGCAAACTCCATGTTGCAATCATTTTTGCAAACTTCAGTTGCATTCTTACAAACTTCGGTTGTAAGCTAATAATCTCACATGTAACCAGATGCATCTTTCAAATTTGTATGGTTTACATGTCATTTCAATGGGCCCATATATGTTTGATATATTTCCGAGATCCATTACCAATCATGACCAATGATATTCTCATAGTCAAATCTATTTGAGAACAAACAAGACATAAACAATATATTGGTTATTCATGAAGAATCTTCTCGTTCTTCAATGTATGTCAATACATAATCTTATTTGCATTATATATATATATATATATGACTTGGATAATCAAACAAGTCATGCCAACAATAAATTTAGTTAAATCGAAACTTCGGTTTCTTTCGTAACATATCTCAACCAATAATAAACTTTTCAATCTATTAGACTTTGTGTGGAAGTATATAACTTTTCAACTTTTCAAAAATTAGCTCACACTTGTATTGTATTATATAACTCACACTTGTTTTCTAACAATCTCCCTCAAGTGTGAGTTCTGTATTTCAAAATTACTTTCAAATCCTTTAAACCTCGAAAGGAAAAAATTATGTTGATTCTTCAGGAATAAGCATATATCACTAGATAATCTTATAATATACTTCAATTTGTTTATATATGCAAAATATATAGTCCACCAATATTCATAATCAAAGTAACTTAAAACCACACATATGGTAATTCTAGCGAAAAAATCTCATATCAATAAATTTATGGAATATGATAACCAAATAACAAATTAAACATCGTATTACCTTTCGGGCTTATTCTTTCTTTTGAGCCTTGACTTCAAAATAAATAATTCTCTACACTTATTGCCTTTTTAATATCTCAATAGCTGCATTAGCAAACATTTAATTTGCTAATATGATATCTTTAAAACTCAATAAGTTTCTTTTAGAAAGTAAACTATTTGTTACTTCGGGTAACAATATTAGTTTTTTCGGAGTCTTCAATCAAATTTATACTATCATATATATTAATTAGTCTCTCTTATAAAGGGGGAAAAATATGCTAATCAATCCCCAAAACTATTAGCTTTTTTACTTATTATGACATAAATCTTTGCAAGTTATTGTCTTCTCGACAATACTTTTCCAAGGCTACTAAAATGATTGTATCATACAATATTTGATACATATACCTTCGGTCTTAATAGTTTATAAAATTTTCTTGTTATGCCATTTCTTTAAACCAATATCGTTCTTTTACAAAAGAACAATTATAAAATTGATAAACTTCTTAATATCAAATAATAAATTTATGGCAATAATAAAAATGATAAGATTTCTTGCCATAAAATCGTAATATTATGACTACTAGACATTCAATAGAATTAAATATCAACAACAACAAAATTCTTTTGTGAATAGTAAGTACTATGCAAATAGTAATATTAAACCAAGTTTGATTCAAACACGTGCGTACTCATCACTACCCATGGGTAGATCCGAAACAAAATGCGTCCAAACATGCGGAAGGTTTGAAAAATTTGTTTGGGGAAAATTACATAACTTGACTCCAAAATAAATAACATTTTACTATTTAGTACCATGTAAAATTACATAATAATACCTTGAAATGTGAAAACTCCAAATTAGTCCCATTTTCCGAAAATCACCACCTCCAACTATTGAAATTGATTTTGAGGCTGATTTACAAATAATATTTATCTTATCGATAGTTTATATCAATATTTGAGCTTTAAAAAATATATCATGGCATACGATAGGTACAAAACCAATGACCCTTGCTACCATAACAATAACATGAATTTTTATACCCACTAATTTCCCTTTTTGTGGTTCTTATTAATAATATTTCTTCACTTCCAGTGAGAATTTGAACCACCATAAATAAAACCATGTCCATATGTAAACATATTTATAGACATGTCCATAACCACAATTAAATTCATTCATTACTACATTCACTTCGAGAATGTAGTTGATTCCGTTGGAGGAAATTCATAATCCTTAAAACAAAAACTCACTGTTTTGTTTGATCATATAAAGACAAGAAATTAATTCAAAATATTTCTTGATTCCTCCACAATATTGCTACTACATGAGTAAATTGAATATTCCCATTTATAATAAACTTTTAGAAGAACAACCATCTTCTCGGTGGTTATGCAATCCCACTAATTTGTTCTAAAGAACAAAAGAATCTTTTAATGCCAAGTATTCAATTTTTTTGAGACATTTATACAACTGATGGTATACAAAATTCATGAATCATGCCTTGTCTCATAACTTCGTGCAAATTTGTCTTTTAGCATCGGACAGATTATTATTTGGCTCGCACCAAATTGTGCCTTCTTTTGGCTTCGGCCAACCTTATGCTCTCTCTTGGCATCTCGGGCAATTTATGCATTCTCTTGGCTTTCTGGCCAACTTTTGTCATATATCTTCATGCCATTTTTCTCTTCAAGAGAAATTAAATCAAGATGGCTTCCAACTATTTATCTTCAGGATAAACAAAGGTTTCTGGCCATTATATATATGACGTCTGATCATATAATGAGAAAGATATTAATATTAATAATAATAATAACAATAATAAAATGACAAATAATAAATAAAACATAAACAATAAATGTTATGTTAGGAACAATAACATAAATGTTATGTTAGTAACATAAAAGTAAATGTTATGTTAGTAACATAAAAGTAAATGCATAATTAAATTTATGTTAGTAACTTAAAAGTAAATGCATAATTTAAATGTTAATTTAAATGTTATGTTAGTAACATAAAAGTAAAAGCATAATTTAAATGTTATGTTAGTAACATAAAAGTAAATGCATAATTTAAATGTTATGTTAGTAACATAAAAATAAATGCATAATTTAAATGTTATGTTAGTAACATAAAAGTAAATGCATAATTTAAATGTTATGTTAGTAAAATAATAATAAAATTAAATCTAGACTTCCAGTTAGGAGGTAAAACCCCAGGTAGGAATCGAATACAAAATATTTCTTAAATCAACAATTAAAAATTAATAGAAAACATACCTGGGTGAAAAGAAATCATTTTCACCGATCCAAAATCAATCTTTCAGCTAAAAATACCTCCTTTGGAGCGATTTGGAAAACTCCTTTCATTACAACTTCTTCAAAACATTCGTCGGAATCTGGAGAATATTGCCAGAAAATGCAAAGATCCACCGGAAACTGGAGAATATCGTCGGAAAATGCAAAGTTTCACCGGAAACTGGAAAATATCGCGGAAACTACAAAGCTTCACCGTAAACTGGAGAATCCATCACCTAAGGAGGAAGAGGCTCGATTGATTAGAACCTCGTCGATAACGTGTTATAAAAGTGAAGAGAATGTAAAGAAAAGTATAGAGAAGTCAGAGAGAAATTCTAGAGAGATGAAGAGAGATGAAGAAATTCTTATTTCAAGTGTATCCATAATGTTTACACAAGACCTCTATTTATAGACCTTCAAGGGTTACTATGCAATGGACATTCACATTATAAATATATTCATAACAGGTTTTGATATTTCAATTGGATTTATACAGGGATTCTCCCTATTAATAATTGTATCTGATTATTCATAGCTTAAAAATAATTGTATCTGATTATTCATAGCTTAAAAATAATTGTATCTGATTATTCATAGGATTTTTTTCTTTTCAACTTCCCCTTATTATTTATAAGACAAATAGCCAAATCTGGAAAAAGGAAAAAAAAAATCTCCAGAGTAACAAAGAGCTATGACCACTTTGGTCCTATTTATAAGTCTAAATTTACTAACTCTCACATATCAAGGAGACTTAGTTAACTTATTCATTATAGGCTAAATTTTCAATTTTGACATTATCTATGATTGGTTCCAAAAATCGATATGAATAATTGTTTTTATTTGTTGCAATAAATAATGGCAAAAAAGTAATAAAAAAATGCATTTATTACTCTGAAATTGGACTTGTAATAAGAACTAAACTTTTTTGTCAAAATATACTTATAAATAGGACCAGAGTGGTATCATAAACAAAGAGTACTCCCACTTTCCCTACTCCCATTTACCAAATAGCCTTTTAATCATTGCTTTCAATCTCTACATGGTGTCACCATAAAAGCACCAAATTTTAGCTTATAAGGTATCGTGGCTTTTGCAATAAAAACTCATCAGTAACATCGTGAACCCAAACACTCATTTAAACCTTGATGTGCTTTATTTTCTCTCTAATAATGCGTTGGGGCTCTCCCACCGAAACGATGTTGTTTTGGCTCCTCTCACATAGGAAAAGATTTTTATTGAGCGTTTTTTTTTCTGGGTCTACAATAAACATGATGTTCTATGGTTAGTGGATGATAGATTTTCTTGTGTATAAAAAAAGGAAAAAGGGGGTGAAGGTGCAAATTTTTTGCTCATAAACAATATTGCCCACAAGTTTTTTGTGTGTTCAATTTTACTTTGAAAGTTTCAAAATGTATTAATGTTGATATCACCTCTTAAAAAAAATAATGGTAACCATTAAAATTTGATGTTGATTGTTAACATTTTTAACAATAAAAGACAATATTACATACCTAACTATATAAATTTCATTTTGCATGATTTCATGTTATAATCACATTCCAATATCTTCAATTAGAAATGAACTAATATATGACTATGATGTAAGTAAAAGGTTGTGCAACATCAAATCAAACGAATATAGGTAGATGGGAGTTTATTTTCCTAAAGAAACGGTGAATGCACACAACAATATACCCGTCTTGGAAAATATTGAAGTCAGTACAAAGAGTGGTTAAGCTACAATGGGACAAATGATACCGTTTAACAATACAAAGAGCTGGAAAAAATCCAGAAGGGCTTATGGATCCGTAATAAACTGATTCAGCTGGGCATGTTAAATACAAGTGATTATTCTCCTCCCTCCACTCAAATCTCCAATGGCCCTCCGGGACGTAGATCAACCCTGCAAATCTGTCACAAATTCCCCAACCTAAACTTTAATGGCCTCCTCTATGAGGAGAATTTGCTATGCAATATATTCTGTTCATAACAAGCAACAAAAAAGCATGACCCACACGCCCAAAGGGAAAGAAAATGTCAAATGCCTAGCACAGTTGCAAGACAGTAGAAAGCTTGCATTTAATAAAACATGTCAAGTCAGCCTGATAAAAATTAATGAAATTTATAAAAAAGCAAATTCTTAGCAATTTTTCTTCTGATGTAGCCGAGTTCAATCTTCAGTAATCAGTTGAGGGTGTCAGCATATGTACCCTATTAAAGGTATATTTCCTCTCAATAAATTTCAAAGTTCATAAAACAGAGAAAATAATATAAAAATAATAAATTTGATACATCTATAATGTATATATATGAGGGTGAGTCTTGGAGCAACGATAAAGATTGCTGCCATTTAACTAAGAGATTACAAGTTTAAATCATAGAAACAACTTTTTCGATTGCAAGGTAAGGATATGTACATCTGATCCTCCCCAGATCCCACATAGTAGAAGCCTTGTGCATTGGGCCGCTTTTTTCTATAATGTATATATCTCTAGAATACTCACCTGACTTTCTTTTGTACCAAATGTTATGCAATGTGGATTTCCCATGCTAACGCATGTCACATTCCAGATAACTCCATCAGCATCTACCTCTGCCTTAACAACTGGCTGATCCTTATTTGCAGGTAATTTAGTAGGCACATCTGACGCTTTAAGAATAGGCTCCCCCATGTCAACTCTGACCTGAACAAGTATCATTGTGTAGCAACTTACATGTCAAAACCATTCAAAATGGTAATGACTACAGCATTACGCATGAAAGGCACTTTGACAGCTAGGTGACATTAACTAATGTCTTCAAAATATTTAAAGACGCAATCCAAGAGGAAGAAAAAAACAGACATTTCCATCCTCAACGATTTATGGAATGATCAGGCCAGCGCCGGTATGTACAGTAAAGCTGCAAGTTAAGAAAAAGTAGTTCAATAAATAAGAACATGAATCCGTTATCTAATGATAATTAAAAAGGTGCCACTGATTATGAGTGCAAAAATTACGGTTTTAACATAAACTTCACAGCGAAGTAGCAAAAAGAGATGGAAAAATAAAACTCTACCATCGGCTTTTTTTTTTTTGGCCAATAGAAGGAAAAAATACACCAGAATTATATCAGAATACAGTAGCATAGACGGTAGTTACCTTTGCCTACCCTGCAAGTTCTCAAGCTTAGCAACGAATTTGACAAAACACCGCATTCAATTTCCACACATCTAAGGATTATAAGGTTAAATTATTAAACATAATGGAATCCATCGTCTAGAAGAAAAAAAAAACAAAAGGGAAAAAAGAAAAGAAAACGGAAGGAAGGAAGGAAAGAAAGAACTGGTCAATCCGGCACGTACTCTTCAAAAACTGAAGATAACACAATGCCCCAAATTCCAACAAAATGACTCTAAGAAAAATTGCATGCATGTCATAGGCAAATATAAGACATGTAAAGTTCCAGTGTTCAACGATAATCGCAATTCACTTGAAAGATTAATAAAGACTCCAGAAAGATCAAAACAAGAAAACACAAGAAGAAGAGACAGACCATTAAATTAAGCTAAGCGCAAAAAAAGAGGGGTCGGATATAGTAGGGAAAGCCCTTGACCAACCAAACCCCAAACTTCTGGCTTTTTTTAAAGCCAGCCAAGAACTCTGTGGCGTTCTTTTTAGGAAGCTCCGGTATGCCTTTTTTATTCTTTTTTTTATAAGTGATGGAAAAAAACTGGCCACCCCTATAGATATCTGCACCCTTTGGACCAGGGAAAGAATGTCCACCGAACTCGATTGAACGGTACACTTTACCCTTATACTTAGTTTGGACTTGAAGAACCAAACAGTCGATATATTAAGATCTGGTTCTTGGTGGAGCGTTGCAGACAAGTTCTGCTACTTCAAGAAGATTCTGTTCAGTCTTGGCATGGAACAGAAATAATAATTGAGCCATATTTGCACTGAGAATAATTTGTGAGAGGGGGTTCGTTTAGGAGTTTACTTATATAACATGACCCACCATCTTGTATTTTCCTATTTTTAATTGTATTTTAATGGGATGATTTTCAACTGTTGCTACGTACTACTTTGGAGACAATTTAAATAGAAGAATATAGAACTACAAACGACTTCAAAAAATAAGAAAATTATTCCATAAAATATTTCGTTTTAAGAATTTAAATTTATTCATTTTATTTTTATTATTTAATATTATAATAGTAATGTAATAAGAGAAATAGATATATGATCCCGTGGTTAGCAAAGTCACTATATGTCGTGTTCCTTAATCCTTACCGTGGATGCATACACGTACATATAGAGAGAGCCTTTCCTAAAGTTTCGATGAGCCACATTTGAAGGAGGTGTTAAAATCAACAAACAAACGATAGCCATTAAAGTAAAGAAATTAAAGATGAATGTCACCGAATGTCTCTTCCTCAGCCTCATCCTTTTCTCACATCATTCCCATTCCCATGAAACTTGTCTGTCCATCAAAACCTTCTTCAACTCTTAAACCACAAACACAAACACAGCACATTCTCCACACCAAGTCCCTGATCTGAAGAAAAGAAAACACGTACCTTTACCTTCCTAAACCACACCTCTCGATCCCATGGAACATTCAATTCAAAAACCCATGAGTTCTTAAGAGAGGAATCCATCTAAAGTTATTAATAAATTCTGAACTGTTGCCACTTTCGTGTCGAATAATAAATCTTTAACTAAGCTGAAAGCCACTTTAGTTTTTAAGCTCATATCTAGACGCATGTTTCGATTTTAAATTTTGGGAAGAATACAGAAAAATACTCTCAAAATTATTGAAAGGAAAAGAAGAAGAATTTTAAGGGGACTGATCTAGAATTTTGAAATGTTATAAAATTTAAGAAATTATCTTACTACTCTTATTTAAGAATAGTAACGTTATATAAAAGGAAAGAGAGACATGTAAATACTTGGAAGTATAAAAGGTTACTATTCTTATATAAATAAGAGAGACATATAACGTTATAATTCTTATATTTACAAATTACTTACCACTTATGCCAAAAAGTGATATTTTCCCCAATATATATATATATATATATATATATAAGAGACATTTAAATACTTGGAAGTATAAAAGGAAAGAGTATATTAAAATTGCAAACAGCAAAAAAGTGTAAGTTATATATAAGACAATACTGATCTCAAAGAGTGATACTTAAGGGTATTGTCTCGATACGAAAAAAATACTTCATGATTTTAAAATTTTATTTTAAAATATTAAAAAAAATATTTCGTGGTAATGACTGATCTTGAAAAAATATTTCGGATACCGACAGTATTAAAAAGATACTTAAGTATACTAAAAAATAGTTCATGATCTTGAAAATTTATTTTAGGATATTGAAAAAATATTTCGTGGTACCGACGGTACAAAAAAGATACTTAATACCGATCGATACGCAAAAACACTTCTCATGAGATCTTAAAAATTTATTTTAGGATCTTGAAAAATATTTCGGGGTATTAACTAATCTTTTAAAAAAATTTTAGGGTATTGACGAGTACTAAAAAGATACTTAAGCATACTGAAAAAAATACTTCATGATCTTGAAAATTTATTTTAGGATATTAAAAAAATATTTCGTGGTATTGACGGTGCTAAAAAGATACTTAATATTTAATGGCCTTTGAAAAATACTTCTCATGGTATTAAAAATTTAATTTAGGATCTTGAAAAAAATATTTCAGGTACCGACTAATTTTTTTAAAAAAAATTCAGGCACCAACGAATACTAAAAAAACACTTAAGGGTACCGAAAAAAAAATACTTCATGATCTTGAAAAAAAAAATTAAGATATAGAAAAAAATTTAGGATAACAACTAATCTTGAAAAAATATTTTAGAGTACTAAAAAAATACTCAAGGATATTGATCGATACTGAAAAAATATTGATGATGGTAGAAGAGAGAGAATATGAAAAAAGAAATAGCTTTTTCCAAAATCTAGATTTTGATGCAAAATAGCTTTCGACAAATGTCTTATTAACAAGTTTAAGTCATTTTAGTACAAAGACAATGTCAACTTACACGTGTATCAAAAATCCAACATGATATCTTATACCAAAAAAAATCCAACATGATATTTGAGCCCTACGACCACGCTGGCGGA
This sequence comes from Acacia acuminata, assembly GCA_019022655.1. NCBI lineage: Eukaryota > Viridiplantae > Streptophyta > Magnoliopsida > Fabales > Fabaceae > Acacia > Acacia acuminata. The sequence continues at coordinate 922,487 of JAFJYI010000276.1, read as the reverse complement.
TCTTTGATGAGGTCGGGAGGGCTATGGCCCCCAAAAAAATATTAATCCTGCAAATTGAATATGGGAATGTGGGATCTTTTGGTTTAAGCCAGTGGCGGATCTTTGATGATGGCCACCCAAAAAAAATTAATCATGCAAATTGAATGTGGGAATGTAGAATCTTTTAGTTTAAGCTACAGAATGTGGGAATTGTTCAACCAATTAATTAAATTTAATGGACAATGAGAAATTAAATGTGATTGATTAATTATTCCAATTATGTCAAAAATCCATCAGCATCACTCATCATTTTCAGCGTAAAGTTCAACATGCGCAAGCTGGATTCAACATGAAAGCTAAATAATCATACTCTTTTGGCCCCCAATTTTTTTTAAAAACATTTCCCCCTTTTTTTCATTCCCTCCCGCAGTCCCGCTCACCGACGTTAGAAATTAGGGCACGCTTCTATTATTCTCCCAATCTCTCTTGATAACTCAATAACGAGAACAAGAGCGAGGAACACACCTGTTATTCTCCCATTCTCCCTTGATAAATCATTTGTGATTTTTCGGCTCTTGCTCGCTATAGGTAAATTCTCCCATCTTATTTCTTTGCTCGATTCAACTCCATATTTACTTTGTTTGGTCTTGATTTTTTTGTCTAATATAAGAAATTTCCTAATCGGTAAATCTCGTCGAAATCATCGAGTTTGATAAATTATTTTCTTTACTTTATTTTCTTGTTCCTTTCTTTATTTCCTTCTTTGTTTTAATTATTTGACTTTGTTTGTTGTCGGTGAGAAATGATAGTAATAAATATATTTGTTATCTTCACAACTCAAACTGAATTTGTCACTCCCCTGTATTTGCTGGTCTACACCGAATATTACGATCTTGGGATAAATTTTTCGCCAAATATCTATCCCAAGATCCGCCACCGCCTACAACTACGAGGAAAAAAACAAAATAAAGAAGAAGAAACAATATTGGGGACTTAAGGCTACTAGGTTTTGGAAAAACTTTAATCATTTTAATATAACAGAAGGCAACTTGAAGGTACACCATATATCTAAAAGGCTAAAGTATATTTTTAGTCCTTTAAGTTTGCATAAGATATACTTTTGGTCCCTTAACTTTATAAAATATAGTTTTAGTCCTATAATTCTAACACCGTTAATTTTGCTAACGGAAAATGCAAACTCAAGTGATAACGGTATAAACGTAAGTGATGACTGTGTAATTAAATACTATTAAGCTTAAATTTAGAATATGGGTAAATTGAAGAATACATAAAATTTGTGTAACTAAATGCTATTAGTCATCATTTGAGTTCGTCGCGTCAGCGTTCTCCGTTAGCAACATTAACGGTGTTAGGGTTTTAGGATCAAAAGTATACTTTATAAATTTAAGGGATCAAAAGTATGCCTTATGTAAAACTTAAAAGACTAAAAGTATATTTTAGCTTATCTAAAATTCAACAGGAAAGTAAAAACTGACACGTTGGACAAGACCAGAGTAGTGGTGGAGAGAATTGGATCCTCTCATCATCCTACATTCTCATTATCCCTCCTCATTTAATCTCAACTTTTGATTTCCCTCCTCAACCAATCTAAACCATCGATTTAAATTAATCTTGAGTTCTTGATCACCCTCCTAAAGTACTTTTTAATATCGTCAAGATTCTGAAATATTTTTTTAAGATCTTAAAATTTAGGATCTCGAAAAAACATTTCACCGACCGGCACTAACTAGTACTAAAAAAATACTTCAATATATGAACTGGTACTAAAAAAAATACTTCATGATCTTAAGAAATTATTTTAGGATCTTAAAAGAATATTTTAGGATACCGACTATTACTAAAAATATATTAGAATACCGATTAATACCAAAAAATGAGAGATAAGAAGGGATGAGGAGAATTAGCACCAAGCAGAGAAACCAAACCCGGTGGTGGAGTATTCATCGTGGTTGATCAAACCGAAAACCTATAAATTATCTCTCCAACTTTCCGACGCTTTATTTAAGAGGATTACCACATTTATGCATGTTCCATATAAAGTAACATCTAGATTAACAAAAATGATCTCGATTATTGTTGTCAAACTCACGAGTTGATTCTCTAAGTTTACTATTTTTACGTTTCTAACTTACTAAATTGAGTCGAGTCACCGGTAAACTCGTGACCATTGTAAACTCGCTTAACATTTTTACGTTTCTAACTTATAAAACCATGTTAACTCACACTTAAACTCGTGTTAACTTTTTTGATGTAATAATGTTTAATAGCCTTTAATTATATATAAGTTTTATAGAAATTTCTATTTTAAATATGGTAATTAAATTTTAAATGTTTATGGATTTAATTTCAATTATTTAGATTTAAAACATATTCAAATCAAATTGTTATCAACTTTTTATATTTTAATTATTTATTAGACACTATTAATACCAATTTAATAGTGAAAGTAAACTCTTACGAGTTTACGTCATTATCACGAATTTGCTTAAATTCGCGAGTTTGACAACCTTAGTCTTGACTAATAAAAACTTAAACAAAATATGTAAAAGTTTCTTATTACAAGTGGAATTCCCCAAATCCTAGGCTTATAAAAATGATCTACTTGTCTTAACGAGATTAATACAAATACATAAAAAAAAAAAAAAAAATCTTATTACAAGTGGAATTTCCACTAAATCCTAAACACTATATATATATAGCAAAGATGAATACAAGGAGCAAATCAGCACTTTGTTATGTATTCATCTTAGTCTGAGAAAGTTATAAGGAATGGTTATAGTAGTAATTAAGAGCAGAGTAATCTACAGTTACTCAGCAAAGTTCTAGTATTCAATGACAATCACAATTCACTTGAAAGATTAACAAAGTCCCCAGAAAGAACAAAACAAGAAAAAAGAAGAAGAGGAGAAACACATTAAATTAAGCTAAGCATAGATAAAGAGAGCTCAATCACTGTAGGGGAAGCCCTTAACCAATCAAAACCCTAAATGTTCAACTTTTTTCAAAGTTAGCGGTCTGTCACGGCCTTGGAGTTGATCACCCAAAACACCAAGCTCCGTGCCGGCCTTAGCTTGATCACCCCGCTCGGATCTTGCTAAGTCAGCCGAATCCCTCAAGTAGGCAAGGAAAGGCAAAGAACAAGAGAACTCTTAGAGAGAGAAAGAGACCTTAGAGAGAGAAGCTCTGGATTGTAACAAATACTTGAATTCCCAATGATGGTTTACAAGTGAGGAGGGCTCCCCTATATATAGCCTACCACCTCCTCAATGAACGGCTAAGATCGAAAACATCCTACGGCTACAATCGGTTCTCCAGAACCTTCCCTACAAATATCAAGATATTTACAAATGTCGCCTGTGTAAGCGCTTACATAAGCGCTTCTGGAAAACTCTACACAATTCTATAATTATCTACAACAATGGAGAACTATCTAGAAATGCTTTATTGAAGTGTCTCTGCACCAAAATATCTGGCGTTCCTTACGGTGCGTGACACTCTCCCCCACCTAATCCGGTGACGTCCTCGTCATGATTCATCTTTGTACCGGTGTAGGTGGTCTTCGAATTGCCAAAGATCTTCTCGGGGTTCCCATGTGGCTTCGCTCTCTGGCAATCCTTTCCATTTGATCAAGTATTGGGTACTTGGTGGTACCCCTCGTCGCCGTACCACTCGGTCAGCTAGCACCTCCTCTACTTCTCGATCAAATGACTTTGTCACAATCGGAGGCGCTCTGGTTGAGACGGCTCGATCAGGATCATCCACATCTTCATGGAATGGCTTGAGCATACTAACATGGAAGACGGGATGAATCTTCAAGTTTGGGGGTAGATCCAGCTTGTAGGAAACTTTTCCTACCTTCCCCACGATCTTGGATGGACCTCGAACAAGGCCCCGGAACCCGTTGGTTTGATGGGGAGGAAGCTTCACCACCACCTTGTCCCCGACTTGGTATTTAGTGACTCGCTTCTTCCCATCCGCGATCTCCTTCCTCCGCTTGGCCCTCTTGCCTTGGAAGGATCTCGTCACCTGAACTTTTCGGCCCAATGTATCACCCATTACATTGGTCGTACCGACTCCATGCTCCATCCCGCGTTCCACCTCTCGTCTAGGCGGCAACTTCTCTTGGAGCCTTGGTGGCATTGGGTCTCCACCACTCTTCATGACAGGGGAAAGACTCCTGCGATCCTTCACCTCAGATCTACCACCTTCAAAGCCGCAAGGTGGTTGACTGACAAGCCAACATCCCGCTCGTTGCTTGTCGTAGCTACTGTGCATCCAATCCCCTTTTCTAGGAAGCACAACGAATCTTCTCCCGGCATGAGAACAACTTTTGCCTTGCGCAAAAAGTCCAGACCCAGTACCACGTTGAAGTCATCCATAGGGGTCACCGACAAATCCACGGTCCCCTTCCACGTCCCGATGCATAGCTCTACCCCACGAGCTACGCCACTGAGAGGCTTGGCAGGAGTGTTGACAGACTTCCACCATCCTCCTTGTGCTTGAGTAACCGAGAGACCTACCCGCTTGGCCTCTTCGGGAGTAATGAAATTATGGGTAGCCCCGGTGTCCACCATCACCTTCACTGGCTTCCCATTCAGCACCACATCAACAAACATGAGACCTTTACCCCTCGTAACAGGTTCCTCATGTTTGGCCTTCAAGGCATTCAGGACTCTGAGAGATCCCATCCGCACGGTAGGTTCCTCGTCATCAGGTTCCTCGTTCCCCTGAACAAGGGCTGATAAGCTACCCAGCTTGGGACACTTAATCATGAGATGTGGCCCTTTGCAGATGTAGCAACTGATTGTCCTCTTCTTCTTGTCCTCAGGTTGCTCCTTCTGGAAAGGCTTGCCCGTTCCTCCCTTGCTGGACTCCTTACCCTTGTCTCCCCCACCGTTCCCATTGTTAGGTTCGGAAGACTTGGGTCCAGAGGTCTCACCTTTCTCGCCCCTTTGATAATCAGTGAGGGTCTCGGCTACGGCAATGGCTTCGTCCACACTTGTTACACCACGCCGTTGGAGTTCATGCTTGGCCCAATTCTGAAGACCATCCATGAAGTAGAACAATGTCTCCTCGCTACTGAGATTGGGAATTTGCAACGTGAGGTCGTGAAGTCCCTTACATAGTCCTGAATCGTAGTCTTGTGTTTGAGTTCCCTCAACCTCTTCCGAGCAACATAGACCACGTTCTCAGGGTAGAACCGTTTCTTCAGTTCCCTCTTGAAATCATCCCAGGTCTCGATCGTGCAAAGGCCCCTTTCCATATCTACATGCTTCCTACGCCACCATAACATAGCATTATCAGTAAGAAACAAGGAAGCAGTGCGTACCTTGGTTGCCTCATCAACCAAGTTCAGGCTCTCAGAGTATCGCTCCATCTGCCACAAGAAGTTCTCAACCTCCTTGGCATCACGAACGCCTTGAAATTCCCTCGGCTTAGGGAGATCCAACCTCACCTCCCTTGCTCCACTGGTACCACCAACCAACGGAGTCTGCCTCTCCAAAGAGGTCTTGAGAGAGTTGAGCTGTTCCTGCATCGCGGTAATGGCATCCATCACCTTTACCTCGAGCCTCCTCATGGACTCAGCTCGTTCCTCCTCGGCATTGAGGTTCGAATCCACACTCGACCTCAAGCCTTCCAACTGTCCTAGGGTGTGGGCTTCAAGTGTCTCCACATCACCTTCCACCTTGTTCACCCTAGAAGTCACCCCGTGTAAGGCCTCCTCCAAAGCATCCACCTTCACCATCAAGGTGGCAATATCCGCGGCTTGGCGAGCCTTACTTGATCCTCGGGCCTTCTTCACCTCTTGAGCAACTTGGGTCTCCCTACCCCTCTCGTCTCCCGACACCACCACGTCCTCAGTTGTGCCCGACATCCTTGCTTACAAAGTGGCAACCACGAACCACGTTTACAAAAACTCGAACTTAGCCGCCTCGAACCAAAGCTCGATACCACGTTGTCACGGCCTTGGAGTTGATCACCCAAAACACCAAGCTCCGTGCCGGCCTTAGCTTGATCACCCCGCTCGGATCTTGCTAAGTCACCGAATCCCTCAAGTAGGCAAGGAAAGGCAAAGAACAAGAGAACTCTTAGAGAGAGAAAGAGACCTTAGAGAGAGAAGCTCTGGATTGTAACAAATACTTGAATTCCCAATGATGGTTTACAAGTGAGGAGGGCTCCCCTATATATAGCCTACCACCTCCTCAATGAACGGCTAAGATCAAAAACATCCTACAGCTACAATCGGTTCTCCAGAACCTTCCCTACAAATATCAAGATATTTACAAATGTCGCCTGTGTAAGCGCTTACATAAGCGCTTCTGGAAAACTCTACACAATTCTATAATTATCTACAACAATGGAGAACTATCTAGAAATGCTTTATTGAAGTGTCTCTGCACCAAAATATCTGGCGTTCCTTACGGTGCGTGACAGGTCGGTCATGGTAGGGAAAACCCTTAACCAACCAAACCCCAAATTTTTGACTTTTTTCAAAGCCACATTCAAAGCCAGCCGAGAACTTTGTGGCGCCCTTTTCCCGAAGTTCCAATAGGCCTATTTTTTAGTTCTTTTCTGTGCAAGTGACGGAAAAAAACTGACTGCCCCTATTGATATCGGCACCCTTTGGATCAGGAAAAGAATGTCCACTGAGCTCGATTGAACGGTAGACTCTACTCTACCCTTGTATTTAATTCAGACTTGGAGAACCAACCCATCAATATTAAGATTTGGGCCTTGACGGAGCGTTGCAGACAAGTTCTGCAACGCTTCAAGAACATTTTGTTCAGTCTATGAATGGAATAGAAATGATTATTGGGCCATATCTACACGTAGAATGATAGAGGGGATTCGTTTAAGGGTTTCCTTATATAACACAAACCACCCTTTAGTATTTTTCCTATTTTTAATTGTATTTTAAGGGGATGTTCCCAATTTTCAACGGTTACTATTTACTACTTTGGAGACAATTTAAATAGAAAAATATAGAACTACAAACGATTTTAAAAAATAAGAAAATTAGTCCATAAAATATTTCAATAAACATCTACAGTGGTAAAATATTGGAATCAATTTTTAATAATTTAAATTTATTCATTTTATTTTTATTATTTAATATTATAAATCAATGTAATAAGAAAATATTAAATCTTAACATTGAAAATGCATTAAATAGCTAATAATTAAAAAAAAAAAAAAGAAGAGGTAAATAGGATAGAGAGAATAAGAGAAATAGACATATGATCGCGTTGTTAGCAAAGTCACTGTACGTATGTCGTGTTCCTTAATCCTTACCGTGGATGCATATACATATAGAGAGAGCCTTTCCTAAAATTTCGATGAGCCACATTTGAAGGTGGTGTTAAAATGAACAAACAAACGATAGCCATTAAAGTAACGGAAGTAAAGATGAATGTCCTTTAAACCGAATGTCTCTCCCTCAGCTTCATCCTTTTCTCACATCATTCACATTCCCATGAAACTTGTCTGGTCATTAAAACCTTCTTCAACTCCTAAACAAACAAGCACAAACACAGCACATTCTCCACACCAAGTCCCTGATCAGAAGAAAAGAAAACACGTACGTGTACCTTCCTAAACCACACCTCTCCCATGGAACATTCAATTCGAAAGCCCGTGAGTTCTTAAGAGAGGAATCCATCAACAGTCTTTATATATTATTAATAAATTCTGATCTCAGGTGGGGTGTGTGTACAGACAGATTAATTTGAAATAATGGCGGCGTGCAGCAACAAGGTGAAGGGCCTTCTGAAAGGGCTCTGATACATTTCTCAGATATTTGGTTCGTGAAACAAAAATATTTAAGTCTTTCATACTTCACAGACACCCAAGCTGGCTCCTTCTTCTCTCGCGGGACCCAGAATCTGGGGGGCAAGGGTTCATTTAAATTAACCAGAGCTCTAACTCTGATGAAACTGCTTTCCAGCCTGCCACCAACCATTGGGCTTTCATACATGACCGCTTCTCCAACAGAATCACCAAGGATCCTTGCATTGGTATTTCGAAAGATTCTAAGGGGAGGCCGTGGAACTGGACCCAAAACGGCCCTACATCAAAACGGACGTCCTACAGAACCATGCAGTCCTCGCAAACCTGGAGATTGAGAAGGAACCCCTGGATCGACCACGGTCTCCCTTTCAAGATACGGGCATAATCTTTAAACTCATGAAATCGGAATAGGAAGATTAGTTGACCTCTATCAAGATCATAAACTTCCAAGTTGTCATCCAACTGCCAACCCTTTTTTATCATAGATATAACCGTGGAACATCAAGGTTTTTACAAGTAAGAATTTTCCCCACTAGCGTACCGCCATACTTTTCTACCTCCCAAATCCATTTTCAGAACCACCTGTTTCATCTTCCTAGCACAACTACTCGATCTGACCGACCTCCATACCACCACCACCAAAGATAAGTCCACAATAATCACCTTCAACAGAAATACACTCAGAAAGGAAAGACAGGGGGACCTGTTCGCCGTTCAAATAACGATGAAACGATAATGGGCTCACCAGGAAACCCCATACACTCACAAGGAGAGAGAATTTTTTTTTACACTACGGCTTTAGCCCTTTACAGACTTTGTTTCTTTGTGCTTTTAATATGTATAGTTACTACCATGATCATTTAGTTCCTCCACCTCGTATTCATAACCCATTTAAATCTTTCAAAATGGTAAAACATCCAAAAAAGAAAAGGTGTGAAAACTGTAAGTGGGTTTGTACCCCTCCTCCTGCTAATACAATACTAATGGTGTGTGAGTTTGTGTTCATTAATACTCAATAATGGAGTCTTTTTAGTGGGTGCTCTTGAAAGCTTATTCTTCGTCTTCGTCTCACGCCTTGTTTGCTGTATTTCCTCTTTCGAGTAAGACCTAACTATTGCTACTTTCACGTCGAATAATGAATCTTTAACCAAGCTAATGAAAGCCACTACAGTTTTTAAGCTCATATCTAGATGCATGTTTCGATTTTAAATTTTGGGGAGAATAAAGAAAAATACTTTCAAAATTATTAAAAAGAAAATAAGAATGTTGAATGATTTAGAATTTTTTAAATGTTATAAAATTTGAGAAATTATCTTAATACTCTTATTTATTTTTAATAAAAAAAAAAATCCTCAACATAATATGACTCAATTTTTCTTAAATGTTGAAATTTCAAATTTAAACTTTATTCTATCTCCGCCTAGGTAGAACATAATTTTTTTCAATATTTTTAAATTAAAAATAATAAATATATTATTTTATAATATGTATATAAAAATAAATAGACTTTTACACTTTTATTGTTTTTTAAAAAATTAATAGAATTTCCTTAGTAAAAAAATTAACATGCTTTCTACGTATGTTATGATTTTGTCAAAATCCCATTGATTTTATTTTATTTTATTTTAAAAAAAAAAAATATGCAAATATAACTAAACTGATTCCTTGTCAGGCTATCATAGGAATGAGGGTTGATTGAGTATCATTAAGATATATAAGTTGCAACTAACTAAATCACGTAAGTGGGGCAAAAATATATATATATATAGAGACCTGTAAATACTTGGAAGTATAAAAGGAAAGAGTATATTAAAATTGCAAACAGCAAAAAAGTGTAACTTATATATAAGACCATTCTGATCTCAAAGAGTGTGATTTACGATTGGAGGTATTAAAATATTTCTCACATTGAATTAAATGTATATCATAAAAAGGATTAAGGACCCGTTTGGATACTGTTTTTGGAGAATAGATTTTAGATTTATAAAGTAAAAATGGCTTTTAGAGAATAGTTTTCAAGATTTATGAGGTAAAAATGACTTTTGGATAAAAATAATAGTGTTTGAATATTATTATCAGAATAGCTTTTTCAAAGTCAAATTTACAAAAAGGGACATTAGCTTTTGGTATAATTGCATATAAAGGATAAAGTTGTATTTTGAATATTATAAACATTATATTTCATAATAAATACCAAAAATTACATAAATTTGTGGTCAAAAATAAAATACTTAAGGGTAGTGATAGACACGGAAAAAATACTTCATGATCTTAAAAATTTATTTTAGGATATTAAAAAAATATTTCAAGGGAAATGATTGATCTTGAAAAAATATTTCATGGTACTAACGAGTACTAAAAAAAATATACTTAAGGATACCGAACAAAAATATTTCATGATCTTGAAAATTTATTTTAGATATTTTGAAAAAATATTTCAAGGTAACGACTAATCTTGAAAAAATATTTCAGATATTTTATGATCTTGAAGAATACTAAAAAATACTTAAAGATATTAATTGATATTGAAAAAATACTTAAGATGAGGCTAGAGGAGAGAGAAAAATCTGAAAAAGAATAGTTTTTTTCAAAATCTAGGTTTTGATGCATAATAGCTTTCGAGACAAAAAAAATAGGGGTATGGCAAAATTTAGGTTTTGATGCGTAAATAGCTTCGACAAAAATAAGAGTGTTTAGTAAATTTATGACAAAACTATAGGCCTTAAGCATGCCTTATTAACGGGTTCAAGTCATTTTAATACAAAGACAATATCAACTTACACGTGTATCTAAAATCCAACATGATGTCTTAGCCCTACAACTACGAGGGGAAAAAAAAGCAAGAAGAAGAAATAATATCGTGGACTTAAGGCCACTAGGCTTTGGAAAAACTTAAATCATTTTAATATAATAGAAAGGTAACTTGAAGGTACACCCAAGGACGGATCCACATGTATTACTAGGGGCACGTGCCCCCCCTGATTTTTTTTTTAAATTTTAAATTTAATTTTTTTTCCTCTTCTATCTCTTCCTCAACACATCCGCTCACTCTGCTCCTTGCTCTTCTTTCCCATATAAAAATACTTGCAGACATATTTTAGCATTGTGACCTCAATTGGGAAAGATTTGCTTCCTTTTTTGAGATACTTTCATAGCATTTTATTGTCTTTTCTCTGTATTTTAAGTGGATATTCCCAGCACAAAAAATTGCTTGGAGCATGTAGGTTGCTAATTTTCTGCCATGGGCATTTTATGGTTAACAGTTGCTCTTTTTCTTATTGATGATGATAAAACTTGCAACTGATGACAAGTGAAAACCTTCTGAATTCTGTATTATTTTTTATGCTTTTGATGACAAGTGCAAAAAAAAAAAAAGGGCAGCCCCCGCACCCCGCCAATAATGCCCCCTCTATAAATTTCTGGATCCACCCCAGGTACACCACATATCTAAAATTCAACAGAAAGTAAAAACAGACACGTCGGACAAGACAAGAACTGGTGGTGGACATTGTGGCCGGTTGATCAAATTGAAAACCCACAAATTATCTCTCCAACTTTCTGACACTTTATTTAAGACGATTACCACATTTATGCATATTCTATATAAAGTAACATCTAGATTAACAAAAATGATCCTGACTAATAGAAACTTAAACAAAATATGTAAAAGTTTCTTATTACAAGTGGAATTCCCCCAAATCCTAGGCTTATAAAAATGATCCACTTGTCTTAACAAGATTAATACAAATATATAAAAAATTCTTATTACAAGTGTAATTTCCACTAAATCCTAGACATTATATATATAGATATATAGCAAAGATGAATACAATGAGAAAATCAGCGCTTTGTTATGTATTCATCCTAGTTTTAGAAAATTGTAAGGAATGTTTATAGTAGTGATTAAGATGGAATTAAGGGCTTAAGGTGTTCAACATACTTCACTAGAAAGCTTAGGAATGGTGCAATAAAGGAAGCTTGATTTCCCAAAACCAACCATGCCACAAACTGCCACATGCATGCCCTTGTTCACTTGCATTTGTATCCCTGAAAGGGTAGACCTAGAAGAACGTTCACAGCCAAAGAATCCATCCTCAATCTCAATGGCATCCAAAGTAAAAAGAATACCCGAAACAAAGACTAAAGAAAAAAAAAAACAAGAATAAAAAGAAGAGACAACGATTAAATTAAGCGCATAGGAACAGAAGGCGGTCCCGTTAGGAAAAACCCTTCACCAACAACACCCTACATTTCTGATTTTTCTCAAATAGAGCCCAGAACTTTGTAAAGTCATTTTGCCGAAGTTCTAATAGGCATAGTTTTTGGTTCTTCTTTTTTTGTGTAAGTGATGGAAAATAATTTTCCTCTCCTGTAGATAGTGCTAAATATCTGTAGTTATAAATTTGAATGATAAAAACTCATAGTTTAACTAATAAATTTGTGTTACGTTAACCGTAAATTTGCATACCTTCTTAATAATTAATTTGTGAATTTGATCCTTCAACATGATTCTCCCAGAAAACTATTAGGCCACTAGAACATGAAAGGGACCTACCCAATGCTTGTAATAAAACTTGTTGTAAAAGATCCTATGAGAAACGTAAGGCAACTCTTTCCTACACCTCTCAATACAAACCAAGTAATCAGAGGCAACTACCCTAAGAAAAAATTGCATGCATGGCATACATAGGCAAATATAAGACATGCAAAGTTCTAGTGTTCGATGATAATTACAATTCACTTGAAAGATTAACAAAGACTCCAGGAAGAACAAAACAAGAAAACATAAGAAGAAGAGACAGACCATTAAATTAAGCTAAGCGCAAATAAAGAGGGTGGTCACGGTAGGGAGGCCCCTAAAATATTTCAATAAACCTCTACCGTGGTAAAATATTGGAATCAAGTTTTAATAATTTAAATTTATTCATTTTATTTTTATTATTTAATATTATAATAGTGATGTAATAAGAAAATATTAAATCTTGACATTGAAAATGGATTAAATAGCTAATAATTAAAAAAATAAAAGGTAAATAGGATGGAGAGAATAAGAGAAATAGACATACGATCGCGTTGTTAGCAAAGTCACTATGTGTCGTGTTCCTTAATCCTTACCGTGGATGCATACACGTACATATAGAGAGAGCCTTTCCTAAAATTTCGATGAGCCACATTTGAAGGAGGTGTTAAAATGAACAAACAAACGGTAGCCATTAAAGTAACGAAATTAAAGAAGAATGTCCTTTAAACCGAATGTCTCTCCCTCAGCTTCATCCTTTTCTCACATCATTCCCATTCCCATGAAACTTGTCTGTCCATCAAAACCTTCTTCAACTCCTAAACCACACAAACACAAACACAAACACAGCACATTCTCCACACCAAGTCCCTGATCAGAATTAAGAAAAGAAAACACGTACTTGTACCTTCCTAAACCACACCTCTCGACCCCATGGAACATTCAATTCAAAAACCCACGAGTTCTTAAGAGAGGAATCCATCAACAGTCTTTATATATTATTAATAAATTCTGATCTCAGGTGGTACGTGTGTGTGTACACAGACAGATTAGTTTGAAATAATGGCGGCGTCCAGCAACAAAGTGAAGGGCCTTTTGAAAGGGCTAAATGGTATTAAAAAGATACTGCAAGATAGTGACTGGTACTAAAAAATATTTCATAATCTTGAAAAAATATTTTAGGATCTTCAAAAATTATTTCAGGGTACTGACTCTAAAAATATATTTTAGGATACTGAATCATACAGAAAAATATCTCATGATCTTGAAAAATTATTTTAGGATCTTAAAAAATATTCTAGGGACCGGTCATTACTAAAAATATACTTCAAGAAATATTTACAAGATCCTAAAATAATTTTTTAAGAGCATGGAGTATTTTTTTCAATATCCTGAAGTATCTTTTTAGTATCAGTTAGTATCCTTAAATATTTTTTTCAAAATCTTAAAACAATTTTTCAAGAATATAAAGTATTTTTTCAGTATCATGAAGTACTTTTTTGTACATTCAGTGCCTGAAAAAAAAAATCAAAAAAAATAAGGAACTTGCTGTTTGTTTTATACCCAAAACAGCGACGTTTTAGGTATAGGAGGGCAGCGGATCAGAAAGCACCGACCAAAGCCGCTTCCATTCTATATAAAGTAACATTATAGATTAACAAAAATGATCCTAACTAATAGAAACTTAAACAAAATATGTAAAAGTTTCTTATTACAAGTGGAATTCCCCCCAAATCCTAGGCTTATAAAAATGATCCACTTGTCTTAACAAGATTAATACAAATATATAAAAAATTCTTATTACAAGTGTAATTTCCACTAAATCCTAGACATTATATATATAGATATATAGCCAAGATGAATACAATGAGAAAATCAGCGCTTTGTTATGTATTTATCTTAGTTTGAGAAAGTTGTAAGGGGTGGTTATGGTAGTAATTAAGCGCAGAGTAATCTACCGTTACTCAGCAAAGTTCTAGTATTCAATGATGATTGCAATTCACTTGAAAGATTAACAAAGTCCCCAGAAAGAAGAAAACAAGAAAAAACAAGAAAAGACATACCATCAAATTAAGCTAAACGCAGATAAAGAGAGGTCGGTCACGATAGGGAAAGCCCTTTACTAACCAAACCCCAAATTTTTGACTTTTTTCAAAGCCAACTCAGAACTTTGTGGTGTCTTTTTCCCGAAGTTCTAATAGGCCTATTTTTGGGTTTTTTTCTCTGTAGGTGATGGAAAAAAACTGACCGCCCTTATAGATATCGGCACCCTTTGAACCGGAAAAAGAATGTCCGTTGAGCTCAATTGAACGGTAAACTTTCTGGGTCTTGGCAGAGAGTCGCAGATAAGTTCTACAACGCTTCAAGAACATTTTGTTCAGTCTTTGTATGGAAAAAATGATTATTGGGCTCTATTTGCACTCAGAATGATTTTTTAGAGGGAGTTCGTCCATCTTGTATTTTCCTATTTTTAATTGTATTTTAATGGGATGTCCCAATTTTCAACTGTTACTACCTACTACTTTGGAGACAATTTAAATAGAAGAATATAGAACTACAAACGATTTTAATTTTTTAAGTAAAAATTAACATACTTTCTACGTATGTTATGATTTTGTCAAAATCCCATAGATTTTTTTTTAAATTTTTTTTTAAAAAAAAAACAACTAAACTGATTCCTTGTCGGGCTATCTTAGGAATGAGATTGATTGAGTATCATTAGTATATATAAGTTGCAACTAACTAAATCATGTAAGTAGGGCCAAAAAAATATAAGAGAGACATGTAAATACTTGGAAGTATAAAAGGAAAGAGTATATTAAAATTGCAAACAGCAAAAAAGTGTAAGTTATATAAAAGACCATTCTGATCTCAAAGAGTGTAATTTACGATTGGAGGTGTTAAAATATTTCTCCCGTATATCATAAAAAGGATTAATACTGCTCTTGGAGAATAGTTTCTGAGATTTATGAGTAAAAATGACCTTTAGAAAATAGCTTTTGGGACTTACAAGGGAAAAAAGACTTTTGGAGAAAAATAACAATGTTTGAATATTGTTATCGAATAGCTTTTTTAAAGTCAAATTTACCAAAACGAACATTAGCTTTTGGTATAATTGCATATAAAGAATAAGGTTGTATTTTGAATATTATAAATATTATATTTCATCATAAATACCAAAAATTACATAAATTTGTGTACAAAATTAAAATACTTAAAGGTAGTAACTGACACAAAAAAAATACTTCATGATCTTAAAAAAAATATTTTAGGGCAATGATTGATCTTGAAAAAATATTTCATGGTACCGACGGTGTACTAAAACGATACTTAAGGATACTTTTGAAAAAAAAAAATACTTCATGATTTTAAAAATTTATTTTAGGATATTGAAAAAATATTTCAAGGTAACGACTAATTTTGAAAAAATGTTTCACAAGGGTACCAAAAAAATACTTAAGGATATTAACGATATTGAAAAAATACTAATGATGGTAGAGGGGAGAGAAAAATCTGAAAAAAAAATTAGTTTTTTTTTCAAAATCTAGGTTTTGATGCATAATAGCTTTCGGACAAAAAAAAAAGGGGTATGGCAAAACCTAGGTTTTGACTTTTTGATACAAAATAACTTAGGACAAAAATAGGCGTGTTTGACAAATTTTAGACAAAACTCGATTTTGATTTCCCCCAAACAAGACTTAAGTATGCCTTATTAACGGGTTCAAGTCATTTTAATACATAGACAATATCAACTTACACGTGTATCTAAAATCCAACATCTTACACGTGTATCTAAAATCCAACATGATATCTTAGCCCTACGACTACGAGGGGAAAAAACCAAAAAAAGAAGAAGAAGAAATAATATTGTGGACTTAAGGCCACTAGGCTTTGGAAAAACTTAAATCATTTTAATATAATATTATAATAGAAATGTAACTTGAATGTACATCACATATCTAAAAACAGACACGGTGAACAAGACAAGAACTGGTGGTGGAGTATTCATTGAGGTTGATAAAATTGAAAACCCACAAATTATCTCTCCAACTTTCTGACACTTCATTTAAGACGATTACCACATTTATGCATATTCTATATAAAGTAATATCTAGATTAACAAAAATGATCCTGACTAATGGAAACTTAAACAAAATATGTAAAAGTTTCTTATTACAAGTGGAATTCCCCCAAATCCTAGGCTTATAAAAATATCCACTTGTCTCAACAAGATTAATACAAATACATAAAAAATTCTTATTACAAGTGGAATTTCCACCATACATTATATATATATAGCAAAGATTAATGCAATGAGCGAATCAGCACTTTGTTATGTATTCATCTTAGTTTGAGAAAATTGTAAGGAGTGGTTATAGTAGTAATTAAGATGGAATTAAGGGCTTAAGTTGGTCAACATACTCAGGAATGGTACAATAAAGGAAGCTTGATTTCCCAAAACCAACCATGCTACAAACCGCCACACGCATGCCTTTTTCACTTGCATTTGTATCCCTAAAAGAGTAGACCTAGGAGAAGGGTCACAGTCAGAGAATCTGTCCTCAATCTCAATGGCAATGTCATCCTAAAGGAAAAAGAATACCCAAAACAAAGAAGACTCAAGAAACCAAAGAAAAAAACAAGAATAAAAAGAAGAGACAACGATTAAATTAAGCGCATAGGAGGCGTAGGGAAAACCCTTCACCAACAACACCCTACGTTTCTGATTTTTCGCAAATAGGGCCCAGAACTTTGTAAAGTCATTTTGCCGAAGTTCTAATAGGCCTAGTTAGCTGTTCATAGATCTCTTGGGAATGATGATGTGGGCATTTTTTCAGGAAGATAGTGACGGTGAAGCTCAGAGAGTAGAAAGAATCCGTCCTCCAGCGTCGGAAAAAGAATACGAAGACTCAAAAGACTCAAGAAAAGCAAAAAAAACACTCAAACAAAAAAAGAAAAAAAAAAAAAAAAAAAAAAAGACTCAACAATTAAATTATTGATTAAACGCAAAGGTACAAAGTTCTGTCCCTGTAGGCGAAGCCTTTCACAAGAAACAACTGAACTTTATCACCCCTATTAAACGACCCCCAAAATTCACTTACATCGTTTTTGCACAGTGCTAACAGAGCTTTTTTAGAGTTCTTGGTTTTATGCGTTACCGGAAAAAATCTACCCCTCCGGTAAATATCGACGGCCTTGTTACCGAAGAAACTATGTCCTTGAAATGTTAGATATATAGGCGATCTTATCATACTGAATAACTAAATAGCATAAGATCAATGCGGAAAAATGAAGTAGAGATCACAAATACCTCCCGCCATTGATTTATCTCCAGAAGCAAGCAGGGACGAACTCCGAGTCTCCAAATAGGAACGAATCCAAGCCGCCAAAAACAGAACGAACTCCGAGTCTTTGTCCTTCTAATCCTTCTCTCTGAATCTCCGATGGTGTGTTTTCCTCAAGATCGAAAGCAGTTCGGGGACCAGACAAAATTATACCGTGCGTCCCCCTCCGTCATCACAGCTAAAAAAGGAAACGCATTCAATACGCACTTATTATGCGTATTAATTGGAACGTTACAATTATTAATGGACGGTTACAAAACTAGCAATAATGTGGGCCATAAATAGAAATAACGGAATATTGATTACTAAATTAAATATTCCAACAATCCTTTTATAAGGGCTTGTTTGTTTATGTTTTCCGGTTTTTTTTTTTTCCAAAACTGTTTTATAAACTTATTTTTAAATCCAAGTTTTGAAAAGAATAATGTTTGGATAGTTGTCTTAAAAAATTCTGTTTTTGAAATAACGTGACGATGATTGTCACTAACAATAACGTGATGATGACCGATGCCGGTGGCGTGGCATATAATGGATAAGTGATGACATTAAAAAATAAGAAATACAAAAACCGAAATAATAAAACACCTAATTGTTTTGCCTTTTTAGTTTTTAAAAACAACTTTTAGAAAACTGTTTTATAAACAAGTTTTTTTGTTTTTTTAATAAATGGAATCAAACAACTCCAATCATCAAGCCGCTAGTGCTTCGGTCAGTGATCAAGACTCCAAAGTATGGAAAGCACAAAGTCCCACTCAGTACTCACTTTCTGTTTCGGCATTTTTCTGTTCTATCAAAAAAGAACGTTCCACTTGGTAGTTGGTGGCTTTAGCCCTTTACAGACTCTGTTTCTTTGTGCTTTTAATTTGTATAGTTACTACCATGATCATTTAGTTCATCCACCTCAGATTCAAAGCTTTCAAAATGGTAAAACATCCAAAAAAGAAAAGGTATGAAAATTGTAAGTGGGTTTGTACCCCTCCAGCTAATACAGTACTAATGGTTGTTTGAGTTTGTGTTCATTAATACTCAATAATTGAGTCTTTTTAGTCGGTGCTCTTGAAAGCTTGTTCTTCGTCTTTGTCTCACGCCTTGTTTGCTCTATTTCATTAACCTAACTGTTGCCACTTTCACGTCGAATAATGAATCTTTAACCCAACCGAAAGCCACTTTAGTTTTTAAGCTCATATAGACGCATGTTTCGATTTTAAATTTTGGGGAGAATATAGAAAAATATTCTCAAAATTATTAAAAGGAAAATAAGAATGTTGAATTTCAATAATTTCTGATTTAGAATTTTCAAAATCATAAAATTTGAGAAATTATCTTACTAATCTTATTTATTTTTGATAAAAAATGCTCAACATAATATGACTCAATTTTCCTTAGGGTGTGTTTGGTTGGGGGGAGGGGAGGGGAGAGAAGAGGGAGGAAAATGGAGAGAGAGAAAAGTTATTTGTGGTGGGGCCCATAATAGTTTTCTCCCCTTTTAATATTTTCCCTCCATTTTCCTCCCCCTTCCCTCCCCCCTCCCCCCCTCCCCCAAACCAAACATACCCTAAATGTTTAAATTTCAAATGTAAACTTTATTCTACCTCCGCCTAGGTAGAAAATAATTTTTTATATTTTTTTCAATGTTTTTCAATTGCAAATAATAAATATATTATTTTATAATATTTATATAAAAATATATAGAATTTTATAATTTTATTTTTTTTAAGAAATTAATATAATTTCCTTAATAAAAAATCAACATACTTTCTACGTATGTTATAATTTTGTCAAAATCCCAATGATAAAATATAAAGAAAACTTAAATATTTTTCCGATTATTTGACAAACACTCCTATTTTTGCTAGAGTTATAGAAGTGAGCACGCACACATATATAGACAGGGGAGCAGATCTCCTCAGCGACTCTTTTCTTTTTTTTTTTAGAATCCCATTTTTATCTTTAGATAAAAAAATGAGCGGTTCAAATTTAATATATTCTAAAACAATTATGGTAATATTTTATAAATTAATTTTTTTATATTAATTTTGCTTGTATTACAGGCATAAATTGTGTAGATCATGATTTAATAGTTTAAGTTTACTTATTTATGTTCAAAATAATAGTTTTATAAAATATTAAATGTGGACCATCTATTTTTTTAAATCTGGGGTGGAAATCGGATACGAGAAAAAAGAAAGGAAGAGATTTAAGAGAATCCAAAGGCTTGAATTTGCTGAATTTATTTAGTTTGCATGTTCGAGTATAATAGTGGGCCTGTATTTTTTTTTTTTAAAAAAAATGATTCCTTGTCAGGCTATCATAGTGTTGAGGATTGATTGACTATCGTTAGGTTATTGAAGAGTACTAAAAAAATACTTAAAGATATTGATTGATATTAAAAAATACCGATGATGATGACAAGAGAGAAAAAATCTGGAAAAAAAATAGTTTTTCCCCCAAAATCTAGGTTTTAGATCTAAAACCTAGGTTTTGATGTAGGATAGCTTCCGATAAGGGTGTTTGACAAACTTATGACAAAATCTAAATTTTGATTTTCCTCAAACGTATGCCTTATTAACGGGTTCAAGTCATTTTAATACAAAGATGTGTATCTAAAATTCAACATGATATCTGAGCCCTATGACTACGAGGGAAAAAACAAAATAAAGAAGAAGAAATAATATTGTGGGTAACTTAAATCATTTTAATATAATAGAAAGGCAGCTTTCAGGTACACCACATATCTAAAATTCAACAGGAAAGTAAAAACTGACACGTTGGACAAGACAAGAGTGGTGGTGAATAAGGGTGGAAAACAGTCGAAAGTCAGTCGCTTTACCCTTAACAGGTCAGGCTTGTTTTACAACAAAGTGGCTTGAGTCTGGCCTGTGACCTGTTACAGGCTTTTTTGGGCCTAACCCTGACCTGTTAAAGAGACCTGTATTTTAAAAAAATTTGTAATTAGGCTACAGGCCTCATTGCAAAACCGGCTGAAAATAGGCCTACTTTAAACAGGTTGAAGTACATAACGTGCTAAAAAGTAACTAGAACTGAAACATAAAAAGTATGTTTCACATTAAATCATTTTAACAAGTTTAACATGCTAAACAGTACATTAGAAGCGTGCTAAACAGGCCGAGTTAAACAACAAACGAAGAAAGTGAAAGGAGACCTACCCAATGGTTGTAATAAAGCTTGTTGTAAAAGATCCATCTAAGAAACGCAATAGAAGGCAACTAGCTCTTTCCTACACCTGTCAATACAAACTAAGTAATCAGAGGCGGAGACTACTCTAAGAAAAAATTGCATGCACAGCGTGCATAGGCAAATATAAGACATGCAAAGTTCTAATGTTCAACGATAATCACAATTGGGCAACCAAAAAAAAAAAAAAAACCGATAATCACAATTCACTTAAAATGTTTCTTACTTCTTACCTTCAAACTAACTCATGCGACCCACATCTATGCATATTCAATTCGTAACATCCAGCTCAACAAAAATGATCCTGACTAATAGAAACTTAAACAAAATGTGTAAAAGTTTCTTATTACAAGTGGAATTCCCCCCAAATCCTAGGCTTATAAAAATGATCCACTTGTCTTAACAAGATTAATACAAATACATAAAAAATTCTTATTAGAAGTGGAATTTCCACTAAATATTCCTAGACATTATATATATATATATACAGCAAAGATGAATCCAATGAGCAAATCAGCACTTTGTCCCTCTTCTATTTATAGGTAGGGTATAATAGTAATTAAGAGCAGAGGAATCAACAATTTCTAAGAGGTTTCTATGAGATTTTTAACATTATCGTAACCCTCCAATCAAATGAAAGATTGACCCAAATGACCAATATTGTCCGTGGGTCCCACATCTTTATATATTATATTATTATATAATAGTAAATTACTATGTAAATAGTAAATCACTATGCTTGGGTCCCATGACATACTGATTAAAACTTGTCACTCTTCATAAATTGGGCCTAATAGTCTACCAAATATAGGCTAATTTTCAAGACGAAGCTCTAATTGGCCTATTTTGGGATTCTTCTTTTTATAAGTGATGGAAAAAAGCTGACTGCCCCTATAGATATCGGCACCCTTTGTACCAAAGAAAGAATGTCCATCGAATTCAATTTAACGATAAACTTTACCCTGGTATTTAGTTTGGACTTGGAGAACCAAACCGTCGATATTAAGATCTGGGTCTCGGGGAGCGTTAGACAAGTTTTACAACGCTTCAAGAACATTTTCCTCCGTCTTTGCCTTGGACAGAAATGATAATTGGGCCATATTTGCACCTAGAATGATTTGTGAAGGGTTGGTTTAAGAGTTTACTTATATAACATAACCCATCATCTTATATTTTCCTATTTTTAATTGTATTTTAATAAGATGTTCCCGATTTTCAACTGTTACTACTTACTACTTTGGAGACAATTTAAATAGAAGAATATAGAACTACAAACGATTGAAAAAAGAAAAAAAAAAGAAAATCAGTTCATAAAATATTTCAATAAACATTACAGTGATAAAATATTGGAATCAAGTTTTGAGAATTTAAATTTATTCATTTTATTTTTATTATTTAATATTATAATATTAATGTAATAAGAAAATATTAAATCTTACATTGAAAATGGATTAAATAGCTAATAATTAAAAAAAAATAAAAAGTAAATAGGATGGAGAGAATAAAAGAAATAGACATATGATCTCGTTGTTAGCAAAGTCACTGTATGTCGTGTTCCTCATCCTTATGGATGCATACACGGACGTATAGAGAGAGCCTTTCCTAAAATTTCGATGAGCCACATTTGAAGGATGTGTTAAAATCAACAAACAAACGATAGCCATTAAAGTAACGAAATTAAAGATGAATGTCCTTTAAACCGAATGTCTCTTCCTCAGCCTCATCCTTTTCTCACATCATTCCCATTCCCATGAAACTTGTCTGGTCATCAAAACCTTCTTCAACTCCTAAACCACAAACACAAACACAACACATTCTCCACACCAAGTCCCTGATCAGAATTAAGAAAAGAAAACACGTACTTGTACCTTCCTAAACCACACCTCTCGATCCCATGGAACATTCAATTCAAAAGCCCATGAGTTCTTAACAGAGGAATCCATCTATATTATTAATAAATTCTGATCTCAGGTGGGGTGTGCGTGTACACAGACAGATTAATTTGAAATAATGGCGGCGTCCAGCAACAAAGTGAAGGGCCTTCTGAAAGGGCTCAGATACATTTCTCAGATATTTGGTTCGTGAAACCTTAATTCTCTTGATCTAATGAGTTGGTTTGTGGTTAATTAGGTATTTTGGTTATTACGGTGACGAAAAGATTAATGATTATATATGCACATGTACGCAGATAGTGAAAAAGAGGAAGAAATGCAGATTGGTAACCCTACAGACGTAAAGCACGTGGCTCATATAGGATGGGATGGCCCATCAGTAAATTCACCCAGCTGGGTAATTATGAAATTAATATACAGCATTATTTCCTTTATGAAATGACATTGGCCTAGGAAACTGGAAAATTGGCCTGTAGTCTAGCCTGTTACTAAAAAGGTGAGGCCAAAACCTATTTAAAAGTCTGTTTTGGTTATCAGACATGGTCAAGATCACCTTGTTACAAATTTTTCAGCCTATAATAGATCACAAGTCATAGACATGTCTAATTTGTTAAGGATAAAACCTGATTTGACATGTTTCCACCCCTAAATTTGCTGCTTTAAGTATATATATATATATATGGTGTGTGTATGTAAATGTGTGCTCACACAAAAAACATTTCAGATGAACGGGTTTAGAAACGGCCCAGGAGCTCCTCCAGATGTTAGGGGAGGCGTTCATATGTCGACCTCCCAAGGTAAACCCCTTTAACGTGGCTTAATTACTGGATTATATGGCATTTCTTAAGTTACCATTGAGTTTATGTGTATTAATGGACTTGACATGGAGTTTGTAGTGTCTTTCAAGTTTCAACTCATCTTCCCCATAAAAACTGCATGCATGATAGATCAGGGAATCACCTTCGCTGATCATTGTGATTAGCACTAAAACCTCCTCACCACTGCAAAACGTCCAGATCTAATTCTTAAATGGTTCAAAATGAGTTTTTTACTTTTACTTTTTCTTAAAAAAATATTTTAAAATGTGTGCATAATCTAAAATAAAGATAATATCTTAATTGTCACTATTTTTAAAAATAACTTTTTTATTTAAAATTTATTATTTGAAAATTTTAAATTTAGAGCATTGAAATTCTATTTGAAGCCTGTAGATCTCACTGCAACCACTAGCTTTTGGTTCTAATCATTACAACAAGTAATGAAACTGACTCCAATAAATTACAGAAAAATTTTAAAGAAAAATAATTTAAAGATATTTGGTTAAAATGATTTCCAGTTTCATACTATTAATTCCCATGTATGCCCCTAATAATATAAGTATATTTATGGAGTTAATCTCTTGATCTTAAATATAATACATAATTTTTTTCAAATTTGTTAATATTTTTGATAATTTACATGCTTCTTCAATAATAATTAAATATGAAAGAGAACGATAGAATATTAAAAAAAAATACACAAGTAAGTCAATTAATTTCTTTAGATGTAATTTAGCGATGTAGTCAAATACCATTAATTTGTAAGATTTAAACGAGAAGTGTAAGGATGAATGGTTTTGGACCATATTCACTGTGTAATCATGAGTAATGGTTTATGTTTTGTTAACAGATTCAAGAGGTGCAACGTCAAGATCTGCAAATTCGTCGGATAGAGGCTTACCGGATATGCCAAAGTCATCAAGACGGCAGTCGAGCGGCGAGTTCATGGATTCGCCGAGCAGAGATAAATCAGAAAAGCCAAGACAGAGAAGGTCATCGAAACCCAGGGAATCTTCCGATGGATCCAGAACGTCTCGGAATTCCGCCGCCTATGATCTGACCGAAGGAGGTGAGTCGCCGGCGAGGAATCTGCCTGACGCTCCCAAGAAGATCCGGAGGAAGAAATCTAAAGAAGCTTCCAGTAGTAGTGCTAGTGGCGGATCAGCAAAATCCAGAATAAGATCTCAAAACTTGTATTTGGACACTGGATCGCCATCTAGATCCGCTACCAAGTCTAGGAACAAACAAAGTTCCTTCGAATTCGATGAAGACGCAGGCAGTGAAAAAGGATAATGATGGTGAAATTCCTTTGAGAATTTGGTGTGAGTGTTTTGTTTTTTTTTTCTTTTCACCAACAGAAACTGGTGCATCAATGTAATTAGATGTTACTTTATAGTTATTACTGGCTAAGTTGCCAGTGTTTTGCACATGACCACCCAAAAATAATGAGTTTTGCATAGTCGATACTTGAAACAAGATCTGTTTTTCTGTACTTCAATTTTTGCGCGTGCCATTTTTCTAAAATGTCTGTTTCTAGTTTCCCTATTACAGTTGATCATTTTTTTCCTTGCACTCACATTTTTTGCATATGATGGAACTATACGGTTCATTACTCCTTCTGAGATTTGTATTAAATAGAAGAGTTCCCCTGTATATATTGCTGTCTAGTATAGCTTGTTGTAAATATTACCCAACAAAGGAATTCAAACTTCGAGTGATCATGTCATAAATTTGGCATTACCATGTTCTCTTTTCTTATGATACGTTTATTTTTAAAAATATATGTGCTCTTGGGTTTGGGCTATCATCACCTGTAAAATTGGCATTGGAAAGCGGCTCATGCATTCATTATCTGTCAAATGAGATAAATTAAACAAAATGTTGTCTTTTATCACAATTGCTTTGTATCATCTCTAGTGACTACCATTTCTCCACGTGGCATTTCTTGAAATTCTTGCCTACACTAAATCAGTATAACTTAAACTAGTAATTTGCCATTTTTAAGGGGCAAAAGCAAAACTTGGTCCCTCTACTTCACCAGTCCTACTCTTGGTAAGGATGAACTACCCTAATAAACATGTAAAGGAAAAAAAATCCCCAGAGACATTAACAAGAAACGAGGATTAAAGCGAATCAAAGAAGCTCCATTGAAAGAGACAGCATGAGGAATATCTGCTTTCTTGTTGCAGGGCTTTAGCTTCCCCAAGCCGCCTCTTTTTTTAGAATTCATCAACGTGTCGTCCAAACAGAGCCCTCGGTTTCCTGCCAACTTTAGCTTTTCTCTGAATTCCATTGAAGATGGGATTCCACCACTCAAATTGTTGTTCTCCAAATTTATTTCTTCCATTAAATCTAGGTGGTAAAACTCTTCAGGAACAGACCCTTCAAGCTTGTTGTTATCTAGCCCAAGGTAAGACAAGTTTTTGAGATAAAAACCCATTGATACAGGGATGTTACCAATCAAACCGAGGTCTGAAAACCCTATTCTCTTGACACTTCCAAGATTTTCCCATATTTCTGGAATTTTCCCACCAAGAGAATTCTCACTCAAATACACTTCCTTTAATCTGGGAATTTCTCCCAAGAACAGAGGAATCCCAAATTGACCGAAATGGTTGAAGCTGAGGTCTAAAAACTCAAGACGCTGCAAGTGTCTGAAACTTTTGGGATTTGACCTGCAAATCTGTTGGATCGCATATCAAGCTTTAGAAGCTCCGTGAGATAACCCAGTGATTCAGGAATAGACCCTTCAAAATTGTTTTGACTAAGATCAAGAAGCTTCAACTTCTTCAAATTAGCTAAACTCCCAGGAAGTTCACCGGCAAGTTGATTTCTGGATAGCGTAATCTCTTCCAGACCAACTAAATCACCGATCAGGTTAGGAACTTCACCATAAAATCCATTTCCCGTCAAAACCATCCTCCTCAAATTCGTAAAATTACGCAATATGCCACTCAAAGGGCCTACCAAAGACGGATTCTCGATGAACACCAACTCCTCAAGACTCGAGCCAAAAGACAGAGGAACATCAGGCAGAGAAACCCTAGACCCGTTGAAACATCTGTAAAAGAAGAGCTTGCGAATGTACTTAAAGGAGGTGAAGAGGAGAGGGTTGAGAGTTGCATTTTCAGAGCAAGGTGGGTTAGGAGTGAAGTCTGATAAATACCCAAAGTTCAACTCAACAATGCGTGCCGTTTCGTTGCCATCAACAGAAGCATCAGATTCAGAAGGATAGTCGCAAACGACGCCGTGAGGAGCAGAGACACAGAGATCGTCCGGGAAAAGAGAACGCCAGGGAATAGCCGAGTTGACTGAGTCCAACACCTGGTAAACCGATTCCTGCTCAGCCGTGTCCAGCGGAGGTTGCTGGTCAGAGAGAACCACCAGGGACAAGATGACAACGAGAGTAAGAGTGGGAACTAGATGACACAGAGCCATTGAAAAGAAGAAGAAGAAAACAGAACGACAGAGAAGCAGAGCAGCGAGGATTAGCAAGAAAAGTGTGCAAAGTAGGTTGGTGAGGAAGATGGGAAAGATAGAAATGAAGCAGATACATATAGCATATAAGGTACAACTGTGAAAGAAGACCCAGAAATTAAGAGACAAGCAAGCTAAGATAATTGCGGATTACCATTCTAAAGAAAGAAAAGTAATGCAAAACAGGGCAAGATCATGAAGTAAATTGAGGGAGAGAATTAGAAAATGACAGGAAAGAAAGGTACAAGGGCGATATGACTGTGGGGCCAAAGGAGAGGGGTGAGGTGAGGTCAGAGTCATACTGATGCGCAGAATAACTAACAAAGCGGAGGAGCAGGCAGGCCAGCTAGCAGAGAAACGATCTCTGCAACATGTTTTACTGTTACAAAAAACAAGAACGTCTATAATAAATTACTAGTAATAATGAGTCGTCTGGGGCTATGACACTGAGAGCTTTATTATAGGTGTGGCTCCTTAACTGTAAAAGGAAGCTGCCGGTGTCGACAAGGGCTCCTTAAAGCCGACACGCAGCCACTGCTCTCAGTCTCGCGTTGCCCAGCATGACTACTTCTGAGATTAAAATTTAGTATTTAAAGAAGGGAGGTTAAGGTGCATTTTTACCCTTAAAATATGTGTTAGGGTTTTTACGCGCAGTAAACTTCGTGTGAATACTTACAAAAACTTTAACAATTTTGTCTCTAAAGTTTTAAAAATGCACCTTAACCCTTCAAAGAATAATGATAAACAATTATACTACAATTATTAACAGATTAAAATTAAACTACTAATTACTAATTAATGTTGTAATTAAGTTAATACTAATTACTCCTCCGGATTATAAAGCACCTTTATATGGTCCTCTTTATAAGGCAATTGCTTGTTCTTAAATGGCATGATTATTTTTTTCTTTCGCCTTAATTAATAAAGGATAAAAATAATTAATATAATATTATAGTTTCAAGAATAATGATAAACAATTATACTACAATTATTAACAGATTAAAATTAAAGTACTAATTACTAATTAATGTTGTAATTAAGTTAATATCAAATACTCACTTTTTGGGGGCAGATTCTCTTATAACCCATTTTCTCCTTTTCTTCTTCTCACCTTATTTGGATCATTGATTGGAAAGAGGAGAAAGATGTTAAAGTAGTAGTATTGTGATTGATTAAACGAATATAATTTAAAGATAATAAAAGATAATGAAAAAAAAAAAAAAAAAACCAACCCCACTTTTAGATTCTCAGACGCCTTTTTTGCCTTTTAACTGTGTTTAGGATCTGCATTGCGGGACCCACCGGCGATTTCCGGGGCCCCACCAGAACATGCATGCGTTTTTATGCCTTTTCTATCATTATATTATAATGCCATTATTATTATTTCTTAGTGTCGATTTTAGGGGAGCAGCCTTCCGATACCGCTATCGCAGGCCTATGGCGGTCCTTTAACAGGGACTACATTCATTCCTTTCAATTTATGAACTTGCTAAAGAAGGCCTCATTCATGAACTTGCTACAGAAGAATATTTAGGTGCCCTCGCAACTTAGTTCAGCACCCATCAACTACAATAACTTAATTGGATACATTTTATAATATGTCTTCTTATGCTACTCATAGTCTTAATATAATATATATTTAAAAAGTTGATTTTGATTTTAAATATAAGGCACATAGTTTTTTATATTTATGAGTTTTTGTTTTCTAATTTATCCCTATTGATGTTTATTCATCAATAAAAGTCTATTTTAGTTCTAAATATAATATATGATTTTTATTTATGAGTTTTTTTCTTCTAATATACCCATATAGATGCTTCTTCATCAATAATCAATAAGGAAGGAGAACATGAATTAATTAAAGAAAATGATTATGGTGTTTTTAGAAAAGATATGTAATCTTAAATAGCTTATTTATCTTCCATAATCTAATCTAATTTGGCAAACATGTCTTATATTAAAGACTTGAGGAAGTACTTTTAGTTCTTTCTGTAAGACATTTTGTTAGTTTCAATTAATATTAAATGTTTTTTTTATATATGCTCATATTTAATGAGGATAATGAGACAGTAAAAAAAATGTTAAGAGTTTAATGTGGTTAATAAGGAAAATGCAACTCTGGGCGAAAAAAATATAATAAGAAAAATGCAACTCATTTCTTATATATATATTTTTTTGGGGTTTGGTTAAGGGTATAATATCTTTGAAAAAGGTTTTTTACCTCTTCCAACAAGTGTGCCTTTTTATATTCAAATTTGTATTCCTTTCTTTATAAGGCAAGGCCACATACCATCTCAAGAATTTATATTTTATGCCATTTATAATATACTAGTTCTCTAAAGAATTGATTTTTTTTTTTTTTTATATTTTTTTTTTAAATCTATAGTGACAACCAAATAATTTCCTATAGTAAAAATACAAAGGTTTCAATTCCCAACCGCAGGTTCAATTCATTTGGTACTCAATTCAGGGTTGGCGTAGGGGAAAAAAACAAAAGACGTAAAAAAGCGTCAAATAAAATAAAAAATGGGGGGAGGGGGCTGCTAGCTATTACAGGAAAGACGTTGGTTTATGAAGAACAACCAAAAACCTCGAAGAATTTCACACACACCGAAGAAAGATCAGAAAAAGACTGAGGATCCATTGCTGCCGCCAGAAATATCTCTCATGCCTTCTTTGTCTGCATGAACAGACAAGTGTTACAAAACTTCATATCTCTTCTTTGAAATGGACACAAACGAATGCTATCGAGACTGAGAAAATAGAAATTAGGACAGCGAAAGACGAACGAATGTTTCAAAGTACAGATTTACTTGTTTCTGTTTCCTTGATCTCGTTCATTTAATCTTCCAACTGTATCTAGCAACTACCATTGTTTTGGACACCCACCTCTCCCCACGAATAAAAACAAAAGATAAAGATAGATTTATTTCAAGATTGGAAGGAGATATATGGCCCATCAAATCATTTTCGTTCCTCAAATCCTACCCTGCTTCTCCCAAACAAACAAGAAAGCATGCATCTAAAACCAGGAAAGACAAAATGGAACTTACCTTGCTCAGGTACTTTTTCTGAATTTTCAATGCCTCAATACATGCCTTCTTAGCATCAAGATTTGCCGTTATGTCACCCAAGATCTGGAAAGAATGGTTCATGTAAGGCACATGCAGAAACAGAAGCAAGTGACTAATGTGTGTTTCGAACTATAAATACATGTATCTATGCAGGGGTGGAAAGAGAGACCTTAACAACATCATCTACACCCTTAGCCTCATTTAAAATCTTCCTATTCTTCACTTCAAGAACACTTGCAACAAGAAAAACTGCTAGTGCTTGCTCAGTATTGCCTGTTTCCAAGTTCTTCCTCTGAAATTTGCCATATTGCTTCAACAATTTGCCACTTGCTACTGGTGCATTTTCTTGTGTTTGGGCAGTCTCTGGCTTTTCATATAATGAGAAGATATTTGGGTTGTATTCCATGGCCCACATCAACTGAAAACAATCTATATTATGTCTTAAAATGAGCTTCTTAATTTAAAGCTTGTACTGACTCCAAGCTATCATTTTCATTAAAAAATAACCAAGAAACCAAAAACTAAAGCTCCTCAATTTTTCCCCAAAGAGCCCATATAGATTGGTAATATCAGTTCCTCCTTACCTCCCAAAGATAAAGAGCATCTGCAAATGAAAATTCTCTGCGGAAAAGAACCATCAGCATGCGAAATGCAAAGAGATACTCCCCAGCATCTAAATCATCTGTAAAATAAATCTATAGAGAGTTTATGAGCTATTTTTTAGGGTGTTCATACTTCATAGTAATATAATGTTTCTGTATGAACTTAGACAAATTTAAGGATGGGAGGGATAAACAAGCATCCACTCCTTTTTAGATGGGACCTTACTACTAAAGCCAAAATAACAAGTATAACACACATTTGCAAGATGGTGCATGGTTTTCTGCTATCAAGCAACCTCAAAATATGACTGTAAAAAGGAATTTCCAATCAATATCAGCTATCTCGAAAGGATGTTTACACTTCTGTGACATCTGACTTTGATTCTAGTCAAAATGATAATATAGAAAAAACTTTTAAAACGAGTAAATATGTCAGGACACATTAGAAGCTGCCCATACTTATTTCCCATACCAAGATGTTGGTGGAGCTTGGGATCAACAGTTTTCATAATCTGGGAGAGTGTACCCAACTGAGATTGCACCCCTATTGAACTTGCACTGGTCC
Source organism: Acacia acuminata (assembly GCA_019022655.1). Lineage (NCBI taxonomy): Eukaryota > Viridiplantae > Streptophyta > Magnoliopsida > Fabales > Fabaceae > Acacia > Acacia acuminata. Next base: position 891,212 of record JAFJYI010000276.1, on the reverse strand, counting down.
TGAAATTCTCTCTCTGTAATGCAAAATCAGCAGGAGTGTGCCCTCATCACAAAAACTCATTATCTAGGGACAAACATTAGCCATTATTTAAATGGAAACAAGAGCCATAGCTGAAAGCTAGAATGAAACCGAAGCCAACTTTAGAGTCTGATTCATGATTTCATGATTAAGTTACTTCTTTTTCAGTTACAGATGCATTCAAGGACAAACAACAGAATACTTTTTTAAAAAAAAAAAATGTGTTGTTTTCCTAAATTTCACTAGTTTCTCCTAAAATGACATTATCTCTAGGGTTAAAATCAGAACTTGTCACAAATCACAAAATTCTCTAAACGTCAAAGAATCCCCATTCTCCTTCTCCCATTTTATATGTAGGACATTTTGTTGACAAGTTGCGAATTTAACCCTAGAGAATACAAAATAGTTTCAGGGAAAATAGTTCCATGAACTAAATTGAGGGGCTTTTCTCTAGAAGACCAAATTTAAAGGTGAGTAATCTCTAAGTGCGAAATCATTAATTCACTCAAAGACCTTTTTATTTTGGGTGAACAACTGACTCAAATACTCATTGGTCATTATTACTCCTCTGATTATTAATATAAGACCCAGTTGACTTTTTTGGAAAGATGAAGGAAGTTAAATAAGTTACTTAATCATAGCATATGTTGTGTATCATTAGATTATATGAGTTTATAAGTCACACAAATTAGTTTGGAGAAAAACGATAAATATAAATAATTTATAATAAGTTATTTAGCTTCCTTAATCTCTCTAAAAAAGTCAACTAGGTCTTATATTAAGAACTGAAGATAGTAACAATTATGGCCCATAGGTTGTGGTAACTTTCTCATTTTAACATCATTCACCTAAACAACAGACACTCAGAAGGTAGCACACCCAGGCCAAAATAGTGTATCATAATCACAACAATATATCTAACATACCAGCCTTCGCATTGCACGTTCAAAGCACCAAAAGGAATCTGCTTCGTCCTCAAGAAGTATCACCATTGGTGAACATATATCATTCATTCCTGCAACAGAAATAATAACTGGGAATGTCTTGACCTGAGGATACTTCAATTTGAGAATAAAATGACGAAAACTAGTAATTCACCTTGTACATAGCCAATATCATCATCCAACCATGTATAAATTGACAGAACATCCCATAGTTTTGCCTGGTTAGTTTCACTCTCATAGAACACAAGAGTTCGATCTGTTCTTACAACATCCAGACCTACAACAAAAAATAATTATTTAACAGTACTGAAAGAATAGGCAAACATTTCTACAGCAAACATCAACAGCATAAAACCATGCAGCTAGCACGTTCACTGTGATGCTAATGCACTGCGAGTATTAATGGACCAGATGTAAACACCTCAAGAACTTACGCACAAGTCGTTCATCATCGGTCTCATTATATTACATGTACAGGCTATTGGTCTGTTACATTCAATCCTCAGTTTTGTAACAAGTGACCATATGGTAGCGTATATTAAATGTCACAAGCTTGCTGCTGTACATATGTAACCCTCATATTTGAATTTTAAAATTAATATTTAGGGCACTTTGCCCCTTTATGAGGGATATTCATCAACTAACAAATTTAAAGAAGGCCAAAAATCAAGTAGCAAAAGTTGTAGAACAAACTAAACCCCCAGACAAGTTGGATATATCTACAAAGCATCTAATGAAAATGGAGTACTGTATACATACCAATCTGATGTAATGTCTGTACCCACTCCAGAACTTTCTTATCTGAAAGGGGCACACCTATCAAAGAATTATCTATTGGCTGGCCATCTCTACCAATGAGAGGCGTTGTGATGAATTTTCCAGTACCAATAAGTGGAACCATCCTTTGACATTCATCTTTCAATGTGTTGAACTGCTGCCTGAATAATAAATTACCACATACTTATATTTAGCATTTCCAACCAAGGACAAAGGAAAGGGGAAAAAGAACCAGCAGGATTTGGGATTCAAAACCTGGCAAATTTGAAAGGCCAGCTAGCTTTTAGAAGAAAAGAAGGAAAACATGGCCATATATGAAATTTAAGTTGCTATATGAAGAAAACAGAAGACCTGATAAACTTCATGGTCCATGGGATGGGACAAAAGAATGAAATTCAATAGAACTCAACACTTAATTCTGTACTAAAAGCACTTAATTGAGTACTAAAATAGGGTAGCTAACTTTAGAGGACCATATGAATTTGTGGAGCATAGTCGTATTCTTTATCTCATTTAAAGAGATTTATGAGTTTGACAAAAATATACTTGAATTAATATATACCTCCTTTGCTGCTTAAGTTGATTCCGTTCTTCAAACGTGCTATTAGGATCATAGCAACCTAACAAAAACTCCCATACTACCCCTTTAATTGAAGGATGTATACCCTGCATAATTTATAATTAACATCAGTAAGAATGCACACATTAGAAAGATTAAAACGTGAAAAAAAGAGTAAAATGTAAATTTTTCAACATGAAAGAAGAGCACCAGTGATATAGTTGGCAAAATAAAATACCCATTAGATTGTCATCAAGAATCACTATTATTATGTGGAAAGATGCGGGGGAATGATTCACTAAAAGACACTTAATCACAATACACTTCAGATATTTATAATAACCCATTATTCTCAGTTATTGTTAACTTTGCTGTTCTGTTTCTTATTAACTAAAAATTATTATTATCCATATTCTCCTAACAAACAGAACAAACTTATTACAGAAATCAAAACATAACAGACTTATTATGTTATATGCATGTCCAATGCATATATTATAATTGCAAACAAATCTTCCATGACTAAACTCAAATCCAATGCATGTCCATCCACAAACTCATTCATAGTATATGATTCCATAAGGACACAGTAATCTAAATCTGAACAGCATTATAAGATTACCCCCCGTTGGATTCGTCTGAGCACTTTGGCAATATCCAAGTGGCCATCTTGAGTGAATGATGCATGCCATCTCCGTTCACTTAAAGTTTTGCCAGCCTGTGGAAATAGAAAGTACCAAAATGCTGATCACAACGCACTAGTTTAAGTATCTGTAATAGTAATGCTGAAAAGTAAGCATAATTTTCTCTGAAAATATTGCAAGGTTTGCATGAATGACTCATAGTTGGATCTTACAAATGAATCAGTTCAGTTCTTATTGCATTATATGTGTGAAAAATCAGTAATTAATATGCTTTTTCAAACAAATAACATTGAGAAGCCACAGTAGAGAATAATTAGAAAGTAGAAAACCGCACCCTTGGTTTAAAACGAGTCTTTGGAGTGTCAGCTATACATTCTGGTCGGATGGGATAGAAAGCATCCAACTCAGTCGTGCCATCTCCCTTGGACTTCGCAAACATTCCCAAACAAAAACAAGTGTCAGAGTGGCAGGTCTTGGGTTCGTCGCATCTAGCCAGTTGCGAGGACTTAATGTTTAATCGCTGCCAAGTGAACAAACCAACCTCAATACATAAAACAAAATAAACCAATTTCAATGTTAATGACATCTTTGCAGGAATACAGCTCGCATAGTTTCCTTGAAGCTGCCCACAATTTTGTTAACCATTTTCGATCACCTTTCCCCTAAAATCTACGAATTTTGTTGTCAAATCTTCATATCTGTTAACAAGAATGGTAGAAAACAGGTCCAGCCAATCTGATTCTAAATATTAACCCAGTGCTTAAGTGCCAGAAAAAAAAGACATTTTTTGTTAAGAACTATCCAAACAAGGAAAGGAGGAAAGGCCGAGACAGGATAAATTAATTACCTTCACAGTTCCCGTACGATCATGGAAATTTATATAATTTCAGCCCCAGATATGAGAAAATTGCAAAATTTCTTGCGGTTCTCTGACTCTCTGATTTATTCAGATGATAATATTATAATGGTCAATGCCATGCGTCGCATAAAGCGCTTCGGGAGGTAGGAATGTTGGGGAGTTTGAAGGAAGCAAAAGAGCAAGTCGAAGTTGATGATGCGGAACACAATCGAGGGAAATTATTTGTCGAATTCGAAATTGACTGAGTTGGCAAGAGAATCCATGGCACGTGATCGGTACAAACGATTTCTTAAAGCGCCTTCGATTTTCTTTCTTTTTTTTTTTTTTTTTTTAATGTAATGGTAAATTTCGTTGATGAAATACAGTATTTTAATCCATGCAAGGTTAAGGTCAATCAGGTTAATAATTTCAGTAAATCCTCTCCAGAACATTTATACAGTTAATATCTTTTAATTGAAATCATATTTTTAGTTTGCAATGATTTTATAGCTTCCATAGAATTATTCACGAATCACTAATAGTAACTTTTTTGCCGCAAAAATATTCAAAGTTAATTTGAATAATCATTAATCATAACGAATGTGCAGTTGTCAGAGGGTTCAAGCATTTTCTTATTTGACGTATTACACTAAGTGCTTGTTCCTAGCTTATTTTTAACTTATCTTCTACTTATAAGTATAAGCTAAGTCAAATAAGATTTTACAAAAGCTCTTATAATTATAAGAGTTTATTTTATAATGAAGAAAAAAAAAAGAGCTTAAAAATAAGCTTATATGAGCTTTTTTTTAAGCTCTTTTTTTATAAGCTTTTTATTAAAAAAAAAAAAAAGAGAACCCGTAATCTCCGTCGCCACCACCACCACCGCCGCCACTACCCTTTTATAATATACTTTTTATGATAATTTTTATTATAAAAGGTGGTTATGACAAAAATTTTGTCAAACAACTTATTTTTAATTTTAGCTTTTAAGTAACTTTTAAGCTAAAAAATTTATATAATTACCAAACAAACTGACTTTTAGCTTTTTTTTTTTTTTTTTAAAAAACTTTAGCTTAAAATTAACTTTTAAGCTAAAAATAAGAGGATCCAAACGGGCTCATTCACTTACTTATTTTGATGTTGGCTTTTGGTCAAGTCACGTGTCAAACTAGGTGTACCATTTTTTGTGCATTATAACAAGCGTTAAGGAGTAATATGACCAACGAACTATTACCTCGAAAGTCTTCAAGACAATTAACTTTTAAGCGGATTAAAAATAATAAAATTAACTTTTAAAAATGTGCAGTCATAACTTTTAAAAATGTGTAGTCAGAACAAAAAATGGAATAAAACTTTTTTGTGCTTGTAGCGCTCAAGTAAAACTTTTTTGTAATGGGTGCTCATGGAGTAAAAAATTTTATGCTGACTGCACATTTTTAAGAGTTTTTTGGTATTTTTATCCACTTAAAAATTATTTGTTTTGGGAGCGAGTATTAGTTCATTGGCCAAATTACTCCTTAACCCTTACAATAAAATGATTGATATATACACTTTATGTTTAAAAAAAATAAAACATACCAATTTATAGACTTATATAAGTCAAGGTTTATGAGAACATGCTCTCCTATTTATCTAAGTGGCATAGTGGTATGACAACTCCCCATTTAATGGAAGGTCACAAGTTCAATTCCGTATACTTCATGCCGTTAATTTTTGTTGTTCTACCGCCATATTTCAAAAAATAGGCTAAGCCATAGACTTTGTTTGGTCTATGCATAATTTATATTTGAACATGATATTTAATATTTACTTGTAGATTAATGTATTTTATACTTAATTATTACTCTTTTTAGAGTTATATATGAATATTGTTATATTTTTAATTAAATGTATCATTTTAACAACGACACACCTAGTTTTAATTTAAACCACTATCTAGATTGGTTAATTGCAGAGGCGGAGCCAGAAATTATAGTTAAGAGGAACGAATTTTATAGAATAGAACGTAAATATTTAGTCGTTATCTACAATTTGGGGGGACCCCTAACACCCCTGCCTCCGCCCCTGGTTAATTGAGAAGCGGGGTAACCTAATTGAAAGTTAGGAACAAAACCTAGCTATCAGTCAACTCTCTCCACTACATAGAGCCACACATGATGAGAAATTTTGATATCCAGCTTTGTTAGAGACAGGAGAAATGTCGTTTTCATAGGGATGGATCTAACAAATAATCGTCGGCTGTGACTCGTATAAAATAAACATGATATTCGGGGGCATATTTGTGATTCGCAAAGTCTTAAAGGGCCTTCATTGAAAAGTGTAAAAAAGGCCACCTAAGTACTTAATGACTAATTAACCCCAAGTCCGAACCTATAAAACAGAGAGGCGGGGAGGAAGAGAAGTAAATACTGCGACGTGAATTCCAGGATCCTTCTCTCCTACCTCCGGCTTCTGGTTCTGGAGCCTCTAAATAATTTAGAATTACCTTTGACGAAATTTAGAATTACCTTTGACGAAGACTTGGAGGGGCTCCGGTATTGACCTTCCGTTTGGCGCCATGAACATCTTCACCAAGAAACCCACGGCCAAAGGTTCGTGCCCGATCATTGATTCCCTCTTTGTTTTGTTCATATTCATCCATTAAGCAAATCAACTTACCATTGCCCAATTATCACTTTCTTCTATTTTTTGTTTCTTCTTTTGTTGAATTTTGTTGTTGTTTTTGTGTTGATTGTTCGATGTTGGGTCTTCAGATATTTTTTTATAGCATAAAACTCATTTCTTTTGGGTGGCAGAACTGATGGCTCGTATTCAATTTTAGCGAAAAACTATGCTCTCATGTCATTTTGTTCGTCTTTTATTTTGTCCAGAGGCTCTTAGGGAGAGTAAGCGAGATATGGCACATGCTACTAGAGGTGAATTTTCAGTTTGTTACTGCATTAGCCAGTGTTAGTTCGTACATATGTTAACAATTTTTCTTGCTCTTATATATAATTCAGGCATTGAAAAGGAAATTGGAGCATTACAATTGGAAGTATGTCAAACTGTCAAAACATATTAGAAATGGTTATCCTCTTTCTAAGCTTTTTTTGTCACAGCTAATAAGGTTATTACATTGTTAGGAAAAAAAGCTTCTTGCTGAAATAAAGAGAACTGCCAAGACTGGAAACGAGGTATGACCAGCATTATCAATAATTTTGTTCCCTGCTGATTTTCTGCACATTAACTCAAGATTTTGCCATCTTGATCTATTGTGGATATGCTTTATTTCCAATATTTCCTCTGCCCATGCAATCTGCAGGCAGCAACTAAAGTTTTAGCTCGCCAATTGGTTAGGCTTAGGCAACAAATTGCTAATCTTCAGGGTAGTCGAGCTCAGATGAGAGGCATAGCAACTCACACGCAGGTAGATTTTTGAATCCTGGTTGTTGTGATATACCAAGCGGCAGATAGATGTTCTGTGCTCTTAGCTATATTTACAATTTCCTGCAGGCGATGCATGCCCAGTCTTCCGTTGCTGTTGGTATGAAAGGTGCTAGTAAGGCAATGGCAGCTGTGAATAAGGTAGCATTTTCCATTCTATTTGAATATCATTGCATGGCTGTAGATATAATTTTCCTGGCTCTTTTTTATTGGACCATTGTGCTTTCTTTTTGTTTGTTTCTAAAATCCCTCCTTAAAAAAAGAAATAGAAGAAAGCTTTTTGTGATCTGTGAGTTGTAATGCAATTTCAATGAAGTGGGCAATGTATTTTGATATTTACCAAAAGAGTGATATGTAAATTCTGTACAAAATTTTAGCTGGTCAGGATAAGGTTGGAGTTGTTGCAGAGTTTGTGAGAGTGAAGTTTCCATCAAGTGGGATAGGATGATCAGAATATGGATGCTGGGATCATTTCTTTTTGGTTATCCCATAAATAGTGGAAGATAGTGTTCCTCACTGCCTTCCAATCACTTGCACACACATAGGATAGAAGTAGGACTACAGAAAATGGACATGATGGAGTTGCCCGTTTTTGAGAACCTAAAAGGCAACAAGTGCATCTGGACAGCAGGGATGATAGCAACTGTTCTCCCTGAGTGGAACAAACATTGACATTGAAGTCCATAAAGTACCTTTTGGATTTCTTTTCACTTCCCATGACCCATGCTAAAACTTGAATATTTTTTTGCAGCAAATGGAACCGGCAAAGCAAGCAAAAATTATGCAGGACTTCCAGAAACAATCAGCGCAGATGGATATGACGGTAAGATGAGTCTTTTACTTCAGTAGATTCACATTTGAGAAGGAAAACATAGAAAATCATTGTTTCACATTTATCTCAGCTTATGGACCTTCATGGTTTATCATGCAGACTGAAATGATGTCAGATACCATAGATGATGCTTTGGATGATGATGAAGCTGAAGAGGAGACTGAAGACCTGACAAATCAGGTACCTTCTTTCAAGTATTTTCTTTCACTACATGTTATTCTCTATTATGTTTCTAGCTTCTGCTAGCCTGTGCACTGGAATAACTTCCCTAACCATTAAAAGGTTCCTGTTATGTATGCTTGAGATGGCCAGTTTGTCTCAAATGAAGCAAGGCAACACTCTTGTTTTTTCTCATCCTCATGCTCCCCTTAAATTTGAGATTAAAATAAAAAAGAAAGTGAAAAAGAAATTAGCATGGCATATCTGCATTGTGTCTTTGTCTTATTATCAAGACTTGAAATGACGATTTTATTTCTGAAATTAGTATGAATTGTTTTGCCTTAGTTTCCAAACGTTTAGTAGTGATAGTTACTAGGTGGAGTCAGGCTGGGCACTGAGTTCAACAGTTTAATTTTGTCAAGGGTAATGACTTTTATTAAAACAGAGACTGATGGCAATTCCACTTGGCTCCTCAATTTTGGCAGGTACTTGATGAAATTGGCGTGGATGTGGCCTCACAGGTTGGAATCAAAGTGTTACAAATTCATGACTCACCTTCGATCACTATCACTTTGTTACTGTGCTCAATCTAAATTGGGTTGTATTTTAACTTTTCAGTTGTCAGCGGCTCCTAAAGGAAGAATTGCAACAAAGAGTACTGAAAAAGCCAGCAGGTATGTACCATATCACTCTTAACCTTTATTTAAAGGGTTAAAGGTCAATGTTGCCCCAAAAGCAATATTTTCCCTCGGGGGATTTTTCCCCATTAGTGTTAAATCTGGAGCAAATTTGCACCAAAAGTTTTCACTACGAGTAATGTTGCCTCGGAAGTTTCCAAATTGTAACAAATTCAAAAATGATGTGGACTTGTAGCTCAACATATTTGGTCACTAAGGCCCAGGCAAAATTCCCCCCCCCCCCTGGGGCAAATTGGCCTTTAACCCTTTATTTAAATCATTACTATTGGATTAAAGAGAAATTGAGATTTTATGCATATTATCTAAATTGTTAAGAATTTACTTTTGCTCCTTATTTAGTAGTACAAACTCGGGTAGGCCTATTACATGTATTTGAAATCCTTTATTGGCAACACTATTTACTGTTTGTGAATAGTATCATTTCCTACGTTTTTATATTGATATAATTAAACCTGTTTTTCTTGTAAATAAGCTAGTAATTTGCTTGACCTTTGAAACTGTATGTTTCAGCTCGGGCGTTGATGACCTAGAGAAACGTTTGTCAGCTCTAAGAAACTCATAATCTTTACTTCATGAGGTTCTCAAATGCAAAGCTGTCTGCTAGAGAATCCTTGGACTTAATTTCTCCAGTGGGATTTGATGAGTTCAGTGTATATTCCACCTGAAATTACTCTGTTATTCTGGATGAGGCTATTGTAAAGTAGTAGACAGATTCTAAGATATGTTATGTATGATAGTAGTTGAAAGAATAGCTCTCCCTTGCCACAAATAGCGTAGTTTGACTGGCTAAATAAGTCAGTGATTCTCGTATGTATGGTATCTAATAAGCATGTGTGTTTGCCACTATGTTGGCAGAGTAAAAAGCCACATTTAAGGGCAAAATTTTACGTCGAAGCTCTGGCCCTTGTTTGGATTAGCAATATAATAGAATGGCTTTTAAGCGGAAGGCTCCTCACAGTGGAAGCCAGATTGAGCGGCTTGAAAAGAGATGCTTTCCAACCATAGAAAAGAGAGGAGAGAAATCGACAAAAAGAAGGAAGAGAACATTTTTTTTGGGGAAAGAAAAGTGGGTCTCACTTTCTTTATAAAAATTGATAAAATTATTATTATTTAAGGTTGTTGCGAATGTTATTCCAAATATAAATTATATTACACAACTCTAACTTGCTCTCCATATAAGGGATATAAGACTTCACAATCCACTTTAACATATCGGCACACATTGGTCCGAGCCATGGTAGTCAAAATCGCGTTTAAAGCGCAAAAAACGCCGCTTTTACGCTTTTTTTTGGGCAAAACGTGTTACGTGGTGGAAAAAACGCAGAGGTAAAAACGCAAAAAGTGCCGCTTTAAAGCGTAAAAACGCACGTTTTTTTGCAAAAAGCGCCGAGTTTACTTAGGGACTTAAGTGAAGTTTTAAAAGTTCTGGAGAGGGACTAAAGTGAGAATTTTCAAACTATTTTGGGGCAGAACTGAAATTTCAAAAATATCTGGGTCCTTTTCTGTAATTATTAAATAAAGATCATTTTACCTCTAATTACACTTAATTCAATACAAATGTTCCTAACTCAACTTAGTACTTAATCATACAATAATGTCCCTGAAAATGTATTAAAAATCCCAATTTAATCATGTAAAATCATATAAAAAATATGGTTTGATCAATAACGATAGACATTTTGATTGATATTGCGTTGATCAGTATATGTGTATGAAGGCAGTACCTTATATACATATGCAGGTAAAAACTCCGTTTTATTTTACGATTTTACGTTTTACGATTTTTTATTCTTCTTCCGTTTTTACGTAAAAGCTACGCTTTCACTAACATGGTCCGAGCCTATGATGCGAATGACCCACATAGTCCTCTCTGCACATCTTGTTCCCGCGAGTACTTTGTATCAGTTACCATAGAAGCAGCCATGGCTACTGGGAGCTTCATTCCCGCCAGAATCAGAACTACTTCAACCTTCAAACGTAGCAATTCCATCTCCTTTCTCATTTCGCTATCAAAACCCACAAGAATCTATGTATCATTCCCTCGAGCAACACAAGAACCCAACCAAATCTTCACCATTTTAGACTGAAAAATGAAGAAGGGTTTCTCGATGACAGAACTGCATTATAACGCAGAAAATTGAGCCGGAGAGTGTGAAAGTGTGGGAATTGGACTTTTGCTGCAGACCCATTATTGGCCTGTTTGGGTTGGTCAAGTAAGAGCAGTGGCTTAAAAACTATCTGACTCTAAAAAAAGTTCGGCAGGAAATAAGTAGTGGTAGAAGTGGTGGGACCCACGTCAAAAAGCTGAGAGTGTTATAGAAAAAGGCTGGATTCTCGAGAGCTTTTTCCCAAAGTTAAGTCATGGATAATCCAAAAATGCTTTTTTCTCATTGGTTGCCGGTGGGCAAAAGCCACTGGAATAATAAGCTACTCCAAACAGGCCCATTGATGTTAATGACCTTTTTCCGCCTTATTTCTCCTCTGTGTTTGATTAAAGTTCCGAACCAATCATCAGCTATCATACGCCTCCCTTTTTCTTTTTCCCCCACATTGCAACTCTTACTGTTATTGGCATGTAGACTTCCATTTTTTTCCCACGTGTAACTTTTGTCAATTGAGATATATTAACAACCAAAGTTAACACATTTTCTTTTTAACGGACATTACATCACATTTTTTATTGATGATATTAGTTTTATACTGATCTCATTTAGCATGAATCATTAGTATTAACTTTACGTTAATAAAATTTTATTTTGATATTTTTATTAAAAAATAACTAAATATTAAATATGCTATTTTGATTACTAATTAAAAACATTTGAATTGAAAAACAAAATATGATATTTGAAATGCTAACTCCCCTTCAAAATGTAAAATCTAGTTTAAAGTGTTGCATTACAAACTAGGAACTACATTTAGGATTTGAAGTGTATTTACATTTAAATCTAAATAGTATAAGATTGATTAAAAGATGAACAAGAAAAACAACTTGAAATGAGTAGAGATGCCCAGAGGATTCAAATCGATGGCATTATGCCTAGTTCCACCAAAACTTGATGGTCAAGAAATTCCATTCAAGCAAAGTGAGTCACATACTCGCATGCAAGGCAGCTCTACTTGTAAGCGAGCAAAACCGTATATCATAAGCAGTACTTGCTACAGTTCAAGTTTCATCTTCTGTATGAACGAAAAAAAACGAAAAAGTAGACACAAGTTCCTTCTTGTAGAAAAAAGCCAGAACCAAGAATCCAGACTGAATTCTCACTCTGACATGTTTCAAACATGTCACCGTGGCTTAGAAATCTTGCGAAAAGAGTCCTGGTAGTGAAATGATTTCATCAGGCAGTGATGTAAGTATGACCACGCACTGTTAAAGTACTATATACCATGTGCATGATTAATTCCACATTTCTTGAGATCACTCAAAAAGTGATCTAGCATTTCAAGTGCATCAAAATTTAGAAAATTTCTCTGGCAGAAAGGAAGCACTTTTACTTCCTGATAGAGAGAAGCTCAAAGCTCCTAAGAGGATCATCACGATTGCCTCGAGTAGATGTATTGCGTGTGAAACTTGGTGGTTTGCTCTCGTACAACGCACGTGTGGTAGAAGGGCGGCTACTGCTTGTAGTCAGCCGACCAGTACGAGTATCACTCTGGTCAGCTGACGAACTTGGCTTGTTTGATGAGAAGAGGGCTTTCCTTGAACTGCTTCCATATCGAGCAGAACTTATTACCTTCTCTTGTTCACGCTGCTGATGACACAAGACAAAACAAACCATACAAAAATGTTTCAATAACAAAATGCGAGTTTGTACACAAACTTTCAGGAAGGACAAGTCAAACGAGTTCAAATGTCAAAAAGTTATCGCTTTTCAAACTCGTGCAAGCAGAATAGAATCAAAGCTATCACCATCCTAAAATCAGAAAAATAGCATCATGCAAGTAGATGATTAGGTGAATAAAACTTCTCAAGGGAAAATTTCAAATGAAAATTCATCTTTTCTACGTTTTTTTTTTTTTAAAAAAAAAAACAAGAAAATTACCATATCCTTATGTTGCTGTACATCCTCAAACATCCTTTGCTTAGCTTGATCGGTCCGTGGACTAGGATTTGTGGGGTTTCTCCTGGAGAATGCTTCAACAGGGCCAGAGAATTTCTCTCGAGGATCTTTCCCAACTGAAAGATGCAATTGCAGGAGCAAGGATTATGCAATCCGCAACTCATGAGATATAAAGTACTTTCATGAAAGAGATGAACAAAAAGACAAGATAGTATAATGCTTTCAGATTATATTCTTTCTGCAAACTAAAAATAACTGGGAATTCCACCACACACATGAATGAACTCAATAAGATGTAATAGGACAGGAGTTTCAAGTCATATTTTACTCAGAGCAGACCTGATATCTTTTCTGGCTTTTGTACAGATGGTCCTGCATTCATAGCTGCTTTGCCACTGGCATGCTGATAGAGCAACAACTAAAGTAAGAGATCCATAGAAAGTAAAATCCAAGCAAGCAACACATTGAAGTACCAACCCGTCCTCTAGAGCTAGAACCAATCTGTGGATACTTCAATATAGTCCAATCGAAAACATAGTCAAACTGATAGCCTGCAGTTGCAAAGTCAAGATCAATTTTCAATACTTGAATGTACTAAACATTCCAGCAGAATTTACTAACTGAAGTACCCAAATCAGAATTAGATATCAGGGTAAACAACCTTCTCGAATAAATAAGTCTCGAAAAAGTCTCTTTAAATATGAATAATCTGGCTTGTCCTCAAAACGCAATGATCGGCAGTAGTGGAAGAAAGATAAAAACTCAGATGGGTATGATTTACAGAGCACCTGTCAACAAACATAAATAAATTACCAACATAGAGCCATAGGACCATTGAAATTCAGAAAGATGACAAAAGAGAAGAGGGGAAAAGGTACATGGAATACTCAAATGAATGAAAGGAATATAGGATGAAAATTTAAGTTAAAATCAACCAGAGAGATCATTCAGGTGATCTAAGTAAGCAGTGATGTAAACCTGGAGGGGCAATTGCTGTTACTTTGCATAAGATTAGTCCAAAGGCTAATTTCTGGGTTTTTTTAGGACGAATTCTTATTGGGTCCACATCAAATAGTAGACATAGTCAAAATTAAACCTAGTTCAAGTGCATAAAATTCATGAAATGTACTGGCATTTATATGCAAAGGCAAAAGCTATTTCACGAGATGGATGACCCACAAAGCCTGGCCTATCTTTGCAACTTCTAGGGCATCATTTCTCCTAAGGTTAAGGAAAAGTTTACATAATGAAGACAAATTGACAATCTAAATAAAATATCTAAATGAACTAATCCCATTTTTAAAGATTAACTTAGATTGGCAAAAATGTAGATAATTCCCTCTATCCAAAACCTTCAAGCAAATTGCAATCTGATTTTAATTTTGACAATTATTTGCTTAAAATTTTAATAGAGAAAGTTAGCCAACATTGATCCAACCTGGCTCAAACTCTAGTTCTAGAGGAAAATCAAACTTCTTCAGAAGTCTATATCAAACAGACACAGATCCAACTAATCACGGTACCTCTATTGGGGTTGATGCCTTCTTCTCACTGATCTTATCATATTTTTGCTTTTTTGTGCCAGCCTTGAGTCCCTGCCAAGGAAGACTGAAGAAAAAATTTCCCTAAGAAAGCATATAGATAGATATTGCAATTAAATCCAAGATCCAGTATGAGTGGTAGGAGTCCAACCTTCCTTTTAAGAAGTACATGAGAACATAACCAAGAGATTCCAGATCATCCCTTCTGCTTTGTTCTTCCAGTAAGGTAAAAATGATTTGAAATACAGAAAATATTTAAGTCATAATTATGTAATAATTCAGTTGCAACATTGGTTTCAATACAAAAAAGGCAAAAACCAGCAAAAGATATCACTCACCAATTCCAAGATGAGTGTTCACACTTGCATAGCGAGCTGTGCCAGTGAGGTTCTTGTTTTCCCTTCACAATAAAAACATCAAATTTAATGAAGAGAGAGAAAAAAAAATTCTAGGGCAAAATTTATGGGGAATACATGGTTTTTGAGCTAAAACAACAATACTGAAAGGAAAGAACATCATAGTGAAGTGTGGTAAGGTCCCAAGATGTTGAGGGGAATAGACACTCAATATAAAGCAATCAAAGAGGATTTTAATTTATAGCTCAAATCAGATTTAAGGGGTAGGGAATTTAAAGTCAGAAAGAATCTTTAAGAGTTATATTGGGCAAGAATCTTAAAACAACCCTAAAGTCTGGAGAATCTCCACAAGACACAATTATATTATCATAAGCTTTCATCACATGTACTGCCCACCACCATTTAAGCAACCAGAATGTAGGCAACGTGCTAACTGACCAAATGACGCAAAGACTAACCATAACTGAATGTAACTGACACAACTGAACATAAAAGGCACAAAAACTAAGCATTATCAACATAACTGACTGAACACCGAGCATGATTAGGTCCCATAAAAAACAAAGCATAATGGCAGATGCGGCAATCATGGAGACTCTTAAAACAGTTTACTCATTAACCTCCTCATTTGACACCCTTCAGCTCAGAGCTGTCCAGCATGCTGCCACACGTTTCCTTCTTCTGCTACAAGTCAGAATAGGATGTGATATGAAATCGGCTGAATCCTAGATGTCAACTTAGAAACTGATTTTGCTCCACCATGGTCTTTGAAGTGTACAGTTTAAAACTTATACCATTCGAGGTTCATCAAAAAATGTGTCCACTTCATAAAACACTCTGCACAACCGCTTGCTTATTTTGTACAAACATGACCATCATAAACTCTATATTAAGATAAATCATATTGATGTTAAAATTTGTTGACTACATAGGTTTTGTTAATTATAGAGTTAATTATCTGATATTACTCAACTTATGTGTTAGTATCGATGAAAAAAGATATAATAACCAATTCAAATTATGTAAGTGGTTATGAGTAAGAACTATCAAAACTAATCACCTAAATTTTTTATGGCCCACAATTGCCTGAAATCAGGGAAACACATATATACATACACGCGAATGCATACACACATTTGCTCACTCAACAAGTACACCTTAATACCCTCTAATAAGCAAGACAAAGTTTACCTGTATGGTATGTGCTTATGAGTCTGAAGATCCCTATACTTCTTCGCAAGGCCATAGTCAATTATGTACACCTGAAATTTTCTTTGGTTGGGGAATCAAGAAAAAAGGAGGAAAAAGATTCAACCAAAAAGAGGAACTGCTACCAATTACACTATACTATAGTCAACAAATTCTAATTCCAGTCGACCAACCATATGCATTCATCAATTGTAAATTACTACAATGTGTGATTCCTTTCCATTCATATTTCATAAGCAAATCAGCATGACAACAATCAAAACATTTTGTAAAGTGTGAGGATAAAAAAAAAAAGGAAAGGATGAACTAGAAAGCAAGCATCTTAACAAAAATAACATACCTGATTTGCTTTACGTCCTAGGCCCATGAGAAAATTGTCAGGCTTTAAATCACGGTGAAGAAAACCCTTGAATGCATATATTCAACTCTATGAATCTGAAAATAAAGAAAAATATAATGTAAAATCTAAATGATGATCTAACTATTTAAGAACACTAGGTGCACAATTGCCAATTAGACTTACTAATTGATCAGCAAGCATTAACACAGTCTTCAACGTGAATTTCCGGTTGCAATAGTTGAACAAATCTTCCAAACTTGGTCCAAGAAGGTCAATAACCATGACATTATAGTCTCCCTCAACTCCAAACCATTTGATGTGGGGAATCCCCGCTTCATCAAGGGGAAAAAATACAAGATTATTCAAAGGAAAAATCCTTGTTGCTTACTAAAATTTTGTCTTTTTTTTCATTAGACTGATGGTTCTGAATCTGATTTCATCAACAGAAGATTCTAGAGATCAATCAGATTAAACTCCAGATTCATAAAGAAAAAAACTTCTTTAAGAAAAAACTGTTTTCAACATAAAGAATACTGTAAATTTATTCCCTCAAACTTGTATCATCTGACAATTTGAAGGGTCCAGTGTTCCAGACTTACTTCCTCCCTGAAGAAGCATATACAGTTTTGACTCATAGAAAAGTTGAGGATGCCTGGTCTTCACAGGTTCCTGAAATTTTTTGAAGGAAAAAGATGCAATCAAGATAGCAGCAGATCAATTCATGACGCATGGATATACTGATGCTATTAACAGATATAATAACATTCTTCTCTTGTACAACAGCAAAAGGAAAAATATGACAAACAGTCAAACACAGTAAACAAGATAAAGAGATGATACAATGCAGCATTTTGGTTACTTCAATCTTTACTGAGATCTCACTAATTTCTTATGAAATTTCTGTGCAATCCAACAAATGGAGAGAGAGATTTCATTTCTTTATAAATATAGAAATGAACCATATCTCCATCTTTCGTGTAATATTTCAAGAGGAATAAATGCAATGGTTGAAAAATGGGGATGCACTTTACCAACCATAGCGCCAAGGTTTACAGCATCTAAATATAGCACAATAGATATCCACTGGACATGGTAAAAGATATAGACTAAAGATAAATGCGCGGTTCAACAAAGTAGAATAATGGCGATCTTGATCATATGTACGCACATTCAAGATATTCAAAATACATTCATAAACATAAAACTAGTAGCCTTCTAGAAATTCATAACAGACTCCACCATTGAAGCATTTTGCCCCATCTAGTCACATAAAAGGTAAAACTTGACGTACCAGCTTAACGGCCACCTCCTCTCCATTTTGCACATTTACGCCTGGAATATGTTTAAAGCGATATAAGAACACCAAAACAAATTGCAATTCAACAAAAATTAAATATTCATACCTAAATAAAGCTCCCCAAAAGAACCACTCCCAATTTTCCTTCCCAGTTTAAACTTCCCACCAACCAAATGATCCATGGTGAAATGATCTCCAATACCTCTCCCCCACAGCCAGCAAATGTAATGGAGTTTTCTTCTCAAATTCGCACCGAAATCAACACCTGATTGTACACAACCTCATGTAAAACAACCCTCACTTTCATTGTCCACGGATTCGCCGAATTAATCGATTATGCAGTCAAAATTCGTTGCTTTCTTAGAAATTCCGTCAAAATCCAATGAGATTTCCCAATCTAGTCATCCAAGTAGCAGTAAATTGAATTCTGGCGTAAATCCAGAATAAGAGAAAATCAAAATGAACCGAGTTTATAAAAATTTCAACATCCTCCAGCAATGAGGATGAAATCTTTATTCATAATAGTACACCGCCTTCCCCTACATTCTGCACTGCACACAACGCAAATCTATCAGCCCAGGCCACGAATTGAAGCCCTAATTTGCTGAAAACGGGAGCGCATTGACCCAATAAAGCAAAATGCTAATGGTAGCAAAAATTATTGAAGAAACAAAATGAAAAAGACGAGATTGTGGAGCCTTTGCTCGATCAGATAAGAAGAGAATTTAATAGTTCTACAAAACAATAGTTGAGAGATGGACAACACACGGAAACTGATGGGAAGAGAGATAAAGACGGAGAGGGAGAACTGAGAAACCAACAGCAGGTACGAGATTTTTCATTATAATAATAATAGTTGTTTCCTTCAGTAATTTTTAAAATTATCCTTTTTATTAGTTGTAAATTATAAAAGTACCAATTCCAGATAAATAAATCTTCAAATTTATTTTTAACTGCTACAATCCGAATACGACGGAAAAACCAATGTCCTCTCTCCAGGCCGCTCATGTTTGGCTGTTTGGGGTATCAAAGTGCTTTCTCGACAAAGTATTTTGTCCATTTAATCTAGAGTCGAATATTCTAATTACCTTTTTATTTTCTCTTAATACATAGATTTTCTTCTTATTTTAAAAACATACATTTAAGTTTAAAATTTTAACTCCGTTAAGAATGTACTAAACAAATTCTGAAAATATATTTCTAAATTGAAATTAATATACAAATAAAATTTATTTACTAATTTGACCTTAATGCTAAAGCCTAAATTTTAATTGAACATTTGTAAATGTCTCAAATTTTTAAAATTTTGAGTAAGTTTTTAAGAAAAATTTAGAAAAAAATATCAATATATATATTTAAATGATTTAATACAATCTCTTAAACATATATAATTTATTATATTTTATAGAAAAAATGGGTTCGATATCTATATTTTTTAGTCCTTTAAGAAACTAAGTAGTTTCAATAAATATGGTAAGAAATTTAAATTATAAATTTTATAATATCAAAATCCATAATTTTTTAACATATTAGAAAGTGAAAAAAAAAATATCTATTAGGATAAAAATTTGGTGGTATAAATCCCCCCCCCCCACATATATAATAATTCTAATGTTAAAGAATCACATCTTAGTAAAACAAAAGTTCAAAAGTTAAACTTAATGGTCAACTAACGGTTTGAATGGATGGAAATATAATATTAAAATATATGGGAGGTTTGCATAACATACATTTTTATTTTAAGGGATGTCTATATAAGTTTTCAAAATAAAACGGAGGTTTGTGCAATTAAAACAAAATAAAGGGTTGTTAGAGTATTTTACTCTTTAATTTATCATCACATTTTTAGCCATATTAAGAATCTAAATATTTTCACTAGAAAATAAATTATTAGCAATGAGTTTGGAATCTAAACAGTTTCATAGAAAGGAATTTTTTAAGTTATCATGTTTGTAAGAAGTTTTAGAATTTAAATTTTTATTATAGATTAAATATTTCAATTTATGAGGTTTGGATTATTTTTTTTTTAGATTTTAAAAATGAAGAACAAAATTATGATAACATGATCACAGGAGTTGTCGAAGAGAAGATGGTAGGCATAGGGAAGGTATGATGATGATGCATAACCTGCATCTTGGAGGAACGTTTTTATTGAAGCAACATCATGAGTAGCCTCATGCATGACCAAGCATCCTCTAAACACGGACGACTCGAACATGAATGGGCCTATGCAACTTCGCCTGCATCAAACATAGCGTAGACGAGAGAAATTTGTATTCTTTTTGAGTTTAACTAGATGAAAGGATCAGACTTCCTCATTAAAAAGAAAGGGGTTCGATTGTGGAGTTCGTCATCAAATGTTGGGGAGGCATCTTAAGGATGATACGTAAGGGCGGCATATCAATAATCATGAAGTTGGACTGGGCAGTCTCCAAATAGCGCCAATCCCGACTATAGGTGAGCCCAACCATTTCCTAAAATTTTCTTATTAAAAAAAAAAAAAACCGGGGGGAGAGAGAGAAATTTGTAAACAGAAAGTTAACATAATGAATGAAATAACAACAAAGAGAGCAGTAATCACAGAGATAGGAAAGCCAGATGAATGCAACAAAAGCAAATTTGCTACTTTGATAATTTATAACATATACATGAGGTTAGACAAACAAAACTTTGTTTGGGAGTT
The DNA here is from genome assembly GCA_019022655.1 of Acacia acuminata. Lineage (NCBI taxonomy): Eukaryota > Viridiplantae > Streptophyta > Magnoliopsida > Fabales > Fabaceae > Acacia > Acacia acuminata. The sequence continues at coordinate 870,830 of JAFJYI010000276.1, read as the reverse complement.
TCTATTTATCAAAGAAAGGGATTTTCATTCCCTTCCCTTTCCCTCCAAAACGTTCACCGTTGAGGGCCAAAAAATTCGACAGGGACTAGGCACAATCTGGACATCGTAAAGCCAACGACATTGAGGGCCTAAAACATTGGAGATGAAGAATGGGATGAATAGAAAAATAAAGTATTTTATTGATTGAATAAAAATAATTTCTAAAAATGATTTATGAATCAAGTTGTCATGAAATATAAAAATAATTTCTGACTTTTAAAAAATACTATAAAATTAATTTCTAATTTTTAAAATTATTATGACATCATTTAAAATATTTTGTAATATGTAACTATCTTCCTATTATCTCTCTCAATTTTTAGCATATTTTAATTCGTATCTTCATAATTTTAGTTGTTATTCTTGCATTCAACATGATAAGAGGAGCATACGTCATATGGAAGCAAGATGGACCATCAACTTCCCTCCTTTTATATAAGAAATAGATCAATAAATAAAAATATATATAAGATGGAAAAAAATATCGTGTGTTAGAGGGGAAAAAAAGAAATATCTTGTTGATTTTTTTTTTTATATATATATAAACGATGGCTAGAAGCCTATATAAACATTAACAAACTTACGGAAATGAGGAATTCAATCCTAAGCTCTTCAATGTTCAAACCAATTCTGCGATAAACATGTTTGGTTGGAGGGGAACAATACCAAGGGGGAGGAAAATGGAGGGAAAATATTAAAAAAGATCCAAATTTATTTACATCCCGAAGAATAACCCTACCATCTACTTGTCAATCCCAACTAAACATATCCTTGACTTTTACAATCAAGGATATCTTGTTGATTTATTGCATCGCAATTCCATTTTCTTTATGGGCCCTCAGATACAATCATGGCCCAATTATGGAGATTTGGGCTTACCATAGCCTAATTCTATAACCGTATTGCATGGGGGAGAATCAGAGGGCTGGATAATTACCAGTGGAAGAGGTTCTGGTCACTTAAATAAGAGGTCTCAATTTTGAGCCCTTGTAAATGCAAAAAACTTTCTTGAGAGAGGTCCCTGCTTCGGCGCCTGACAAAATCTCGAAGTAAACTTTACCCAATTTCCATACTTTTAATAATTGAATGAAAATGAGGACAAAAGAATAATTTTCCTAATGATAAATAAAAAAGACTACATCTAAATTTATTGTAGCCAGAGAGAATTTATAAAATAAGTAAAGAAGAAGATTTTATGATTAAAGAGGAGATGATGAGGGAAATAAGAGGGAAACGTGCGATCCATTATTAAAAATTGCCAGAGACATGACCCCACCTCGCAATTAATGGTGAGTTCCCATCACGTAATAATGAAGTCTTTCATGAATATCCCCCAACAAGTTGTCATACAAATATTTACATTTTCACATCAATTTTGAATCTACAAAACTGACAGAAATAAAAAAAAAAAAATTAAAAGGAAATAAATAAGGTGGTGTGGAGTAGAGAAGACGTGGACGTGATTTCATGGGAGCTTTTGGAGACAGATGGGCCTAATTTGTGATCCACTCAGATTTAGAAATACCAACTACGATGTAACGTGGGTCCCAATTATATGAATGTGATCAATAATATAATTAAATAATGCCACGTACTCCTCCAACATCATCACGTTCACAATTCCCTTTCATCCAAGACAAACATGTAGAAATTATGATATGCAGCCGCGAAGGGCAATTCGTTTCCCAATCAACATATCTGAAAATAATAATAATGGAAATTAGGGTTAAGTTGTAAAAATATATGTGTGTTTTTTCTTAAGGAGCATTTAACACTAGGTGTTTTTTTAAGTGCAAAAGTGACTACATGGTTACAAATTAGGGATGAGATATTGTTACTACCATTTATAATTTCTTTCTCTCCTATTAAGATTATGATCTAACCTTTATAATTTCTCTCTCAAAGATGGTAGTAACAATGGAAAAGTGGTAGTAACAAAAAATGGTAATGACAATATCCTATCCCTACAAATTATATGCAAAAATATCGTTTGACCGTTCACTTTGACTTTTTTTTGATTGGACGATAACGTGGCTTTCAAAGCAACTATGTGGAAAAAAAAATGTCAACTGTCCAATACAGATATATTTTTTCATCCACACACCACTTTAGTTGAATGAGTTTTGGTAGAGAATTGTCGAATTCTCACAAAATAACCAGATTCAGTAAAAAAAAAAATTGCAATATAGGGAACCTAGATCGTTTCCCACGGAATTCACAGTTGATCTGAATTAACAGCAACAGTCACGAAAAGGGGGGTTTCAGTGTGCAATTAAAATGAAAGCAATAACTAAAACGGAATGTAAAACAAAATAAATCAGATTAAAAGATGATCAACATAGAATGGGATTCCAGAAGCTTCATTCCTTCATCGGAAGAAAATATTGTAATTGAGCTCATGATTGGTTCTAAACGAACCAAAATCTCTGTGTTCATCCAAAAAAATTTTCAACTAAACGATCGCCTAGCATTTGTCCGAATAGTGGCGTGTCACTGTGCAATCGCACAGTAATCACTATAACCCACTTCGAACTGTCATTGGGATCAACCAATCTAAATATTAAATCTAATATATGAACTATAACCCGAATTGAATCTGATTAAGTAAACAGAAATGAGGTTGGTTACCGATTAAAATGTGTCCTCTAGATAAAAACTTGAATCCTCAGTTCATGGATTGATACTAGAAGTTTAGCCCATCAGGGCTGGACAAAACGCAGATATACAGGTGATATTCATGAAGAACATGAAGAAGAGATGAAGAACAGTTCAGAGAAATATAAAACTTCTGTTTTTAATCAAAAAACTATAAAAAAACGTATTGTGTCTTATGTTTTCAGCCACCATCTGACTTTACTAAAAACCTAATTTGAAAATGGACTGGGGCTCCAAAGTCCGCCCAAAACAAAAATAAAAACAAATTGTTCTTAATTACAAAATTCGGGCAAAAAAAAAATCAGAAAACATGTATGACTTCTTATCCAATTTCGACCATTTTCTTGTCCGAATTAAGCTTTCAAGTCTTCATAACATTTGTATCCCTTTGAATCATCTAAAATATGATACAAGAATAAGGCTTATCAAATATTTGGTTCAAGAGTTATGGTGAAAACAATGAAACACTGTAAATATGGAATTTTATCATTAAAATGAATTAAACTAATTCAAAGCCCAAGGCCCAAATAAACATAAAAGCCCGTTATTTATTAACTACACAATCTTAAATTTATTAATAAGAAATATTGAATTATCAAATTTCACGGGCTATTTCGAGGCAACTAGCAGATACGCGTCGTCTGATGTGTGATCGCTCTAGTCGACGCCGCAACGGTTCAATTATAATAGATTGGAGGCGACAACGACATTGAGAACGTTGGTCTGGGCAAGGTCTTCGATTTCTAGCGAGAGGATATGTTGGCAGTCATCGATGGCATTTTTAGTAGGGCGAAGGGTGATGTATCCGCATTGGACAAGTTGTGATTTTTTTTCAAGTACAGTGTTGTTATACGGGTGAACAGAGAGATAGGGAGGCACATTTTTTTCCATACTATTGCTTTGAAAGCCACGTCATTGCCCAGTCAATAAAAAAGTCAAACTAACAATAAAACAATATTTTTGCACATAAAATAAAAGCATTTGATGTTAGGCGCCCCTTTGCCCAAACCATATATGTATTTTTTCACCTTAACCCGCATGTTTTTTCCCACACAGTAGCTTTGAAAGTCACATCATCATCTAGTCAGCCAAAAAAATCAAACTTAACTGTCAAACTGTATTTTTGCATCTAATTTATAACCATATAATTACTTTTGGACGTAAAAAAAAACACTTAGTATTAATTAGACATTCTTGGGGAAAAACACATATGCATTTTTGCATCTTAACCCTAAAAATTAAAATCAACATTGTTTGTACTGAGCCTTGTAGTTAAAAGCTATATCGAAATATATGGGGTTTGGTTTAGTTTCTTACACATGGATATCGTATTCGTATGTATTAATATGTAAATTTATCCCGAAAGTTTTCGTTTAGGAACTATATTATCTTGGAAGTGTTAAAATAGTATAGCATTGTTACCTTTTACCGTTAAAAAGTTAACGGCTAACATTAGATTTTTAACAGGTGAGAGAAGACATTGCCACGTTTTAAAACTTTCGGGTTAATGACAACGTATATGAAAATCTTCAACGAAAACATTTTGAACAAATTTGCATCTTATAACCCTATTTATATTTTGTGCTTGGATGTGTCCTGTATGCCATATATCCCTAACGTTAGACCCATCGAAGCAATAATATAACTTACATATCACTGACGATATATATCATTGTAATATGACTGGTCACATGTACACATCACGAGAGCATCTAAAGAGAGACAAGCATAGAAACGTCTCAAGAAGATTCCAATTCCATACTACTCCTTGAATCCTAAGTATAAGATATTATTTATTGTGCAAATTGTACTAAAAACTATATCATATATTTAACATTTAGTATATCTTTTCAACTCCAGAAAAGGGAGGAGAAAAAGGACGAACTAATTAAATTAATTCCAGTCCCCATAAACTCAACATATACAAGGCATAATTATATATATATGAATTAATAGTTAATTATAATTGTTTAGGAGTGGAATTATAACAAGTCCATGCAGAAGCAGTATACAAGCTAGTGTTCTTCCATCCAAGCCTAAGTGTGCCATCAACATGAGCAAGAGTATAGCCATAGCCATGAGGAGGAGAAAACATGTTCAATATCAATTGAGCTTGAGCCATAGAATTAGGGCTTATCGGAATCTGTACAAAACAATGCCTCGCAAGTTCATTTCTCCACTGTCTGAACTTGTCTTCTCCACTTCTCGCCGGTCCTCCGATGGCTAAGATATTATTTATCTCCTTAGCCAAAAGCTCATGCTCAACCTTGTGCCTGTTAAGATCCTCACTGGCCATATAAGCTCCTAGAGAATCAAACACAGTAGAGTAATAGTGTAAAGACCCGACAAAACGATCCAAAAACGACCCGCCGTTTGACACATCTTGTTCCACCAAGGTTATGATTCTTGGCTCTAATTCTTCCACAAGTCTCAGCGTTTTCCAGTCCGGTCCCGTCGCGTCGTACAGCGAGTGTTGCAGCCAATGAACGGCGAGCGTCTCGCCGGGTCTTACTTGCACCACGGAGGCGACATCCTCGATTTCCCCGAACTTCATCGCGATTGGTTGGAAATGGAACGACATACCCAGCCTTTTAGCGAAGTTCGTTAGTTGCTTGCCTGTCTCAACGAGGACTTCCATGGAAGCTCCCATACCTGTAGTTAGAATTTGAATTAAATATCTACATCACATATATAATTAACACATATTAATATAAGATTGAGGAAGCTCTCATGCATGTTATTAGAACTAGAAGCAAATATTAACATAAGATATATATACCTGTCATTCGAACTCGTGGTCGGCCCTCGACTCGTGTGGCGAGGATGTGGAAGAAGGCTGGCCATTGAAGACCCTGCATAATGTCCAAGTCTATGATATGGATATTGTCACAGTAATGTACTGCTTCTAGAATGGCTTGATTTGAAGTGAAATGAGCGAATTTTACGAAAGGTGAAATGTTGTTGAAGACTTGGAATGAAGAGTGAATGGTTCTGTGATCAATTAAAGGAGGAAATACTCCAAGCCATGAGTTCATTACTCTGCTAGCCATGGCTTTAGCGAAGTAGGCCACAATTCGCTCTGCACAAGATGGCTTGTATGGTGAGACAACTTGGGTTAGCTCAAGTAACATCCTGTGTGCTTCATTGAGGTTGTCCACTGAGATTGCCACTGCACACTCCATTAGAAGTGTTAAAAGGTGTAACCCATCATTGTTTTGGTCATCGTGATGATGATGAAGATGATCTAGTGGGTTTGTTTGGGTTTGAATTTGAATTTGCAGGTCGTTGAAGGGAACTTTTCTAGGGTATAGAACAGGTGTGGGTACGAGGTTGTCATGATAATGAGGAGGATGAGAAGAAGACTTTGTTTGGTAATTAGCAAGAAAGTGATTATTATGATCAGATGTGGTTTCAGAAGCAGCTGGTAAGTCGTCCACAAGGTGTTTGGTAAAATGCTCCACCCAATCTGGAAGCTCGTTTGTTGCCAAGTTTACAGTATTGTGGGTGGTGGTGATGGTGGTGTCAATATTGGGTGGTGTTGGCTTTGAAAATGGGATTATTGACGATGATGATGTTGGAGCTGAAGAAGCCAACCCAACATTAATATTCGGGTAGTCCCAAGATTCATGCATATGTACTGGTCTGATCATGTTGAGATCGCCATGAATCACCTCAAATCCCACTTTCATCACAGAACAAAAATGTTCATAGATCAAAGAAAGAGATCAGAGCTCCAGAGAGGAAGAGGGGAGGGTTTAGTGCAGAGGAAGATGTTACTTATAAAAGAAGGTGATGACGACGACTTGAAATTTAAAAATTAAAATATAGGAATTTTCAAGCTCCAGAAAGGAAGGCCGGCACAGTCAAGACATCTGGAAAAAGATGAGGAACTAGAAGCTAAGTACTACGCGTTGGTTTAATAGTGATTTTTCGTTTAAATTATTGTTAATGAGTGAATTTACTGTGATTATATTTCTGAATGTGATTTTTTTCCCCAACTACATGTTCGTCACATGAACATCAAGTGTTGAGGGGTACTGCTACAAATTAAAACTGGGGTTTATTATAAAGGATAGGGACGTTTTGTATATTCTTGACTTGTATATAGCGATAGGGAAGGAACAACTACCACTATTTGTATTATATAATATAAGAATGATTAATGTCAATAATTTAAAACTGATTGATGGGGATATTGTTGCGTTTAATCACATGAAGTCTATATATGTTATTGCTCTGTGACTATGCACTTATCTCAATAATTAAATTTCTAGAGTCATTGATTACGTTATGGTGAGGCTAATAATGCCTACAAAATTGCAAAATTTAAACTTTTATTTTTCTCAATTGAGCTTTTTTCCACTACCATACTGCTGCAGCTCTTGACTGTTCAAATTAAATACTACTATATATTAACTTTACATATTGATTTATACTTTGAAAAATGATCAAGTCTTGATCATTTGATTCATCCAACTAACAGTCCACGGCTGACTTTAATTCAAATTTTCAGGATTATAGCTATATACTAAGTTTTAATTAATATGAACATAAATATACGGTTAGATTCAAACATTTTGATCGGAGCTCTGCCAAAGACATTTTTTACATTCATTCAAACGAAATTGAATTTAAAAATCAAAGACATCGTGTTTAAGTGGTCCGATCCATTTCCACTAAGACTAACACCTATTATAAATTGAAGTATTCTATTCTTATTTATGTGTACTGCTTTAGTATTTACTTAACCTACAATTGAAATTATTATTCACATACAATTCTTTTAATATTTAGTTGATACATGAAATCTTATTAATATAGACTCAAAATATATATAATTAATGGCAGCCTTAGCCCGTAGTTACATCATGCATTATATATATATATATATATATAGGTTATTAAATAATCCTGTAGTTTTGAAAGTTATTTAATTATTATTATAACTGTTATCTGTTAATGCAATTTCCTATCAAATACATTTAAGTCAAATCGATGTTTGTTTTGCCGTGAGTAATATATTAATTCAGTAGTTAAACACCCTTTTTGTGAGAAAGTGATGTCTTGGACATATTTTATTCTGGTTTAAGGTGGGCATATAGCAACCCTCCAAGTGGCTTGAGTACCAAGACACAGAGACAGTTTGATATATAAAACTCAATTCTTATTACCAGTATTAAATTTAGATTACCTATATACTATAATAATCATTATATATTTTGTTTAATTTATAGAAATTAGAAGGTTTATCCATATAATTCATGAATATATATATATATATATATTTATATGCTCACGGCCTTTTTTATTTTTTTATTTATTATATGAATTTTACCAAAAGTCCTAATTCGTCAAAAAAATAAAAAGACTGATTAAATTATTTTCCTTAATGTGTAATTAACTCATTAAACTTGCTTGTCTAATTCGAAAAAAATAAAAAGACGGATTAAATTATTTTCAGGTCATTTGCCGACAGGTCATTTGCCGAGGTCAATTTGTGGGTCAGGTGTATGGTTTTCATGCTCGCAAGATACAAGACAAGGGTCAAGTTTTTGGAGACCAACAAATATTATATTCATTTTTTGGAGTTTTTTTTTTTTTTTTTTTTTTTTTTTTTTTTTTTTTTGGCATTTTACATTTTTTTTGAGTTTTGAAGTCTTCAAAATTTAGTGGTGATATTTTTTTATTGGCCAACTAGCCAGAGGTGACATAATAAACGGTCAGATATAGAGTATTGAATATCCATTTGTTAATTTTAAATTATGAATAAAATAGAGCAAATTGTTTGAAGCTAGGGTGCCAAATGTTCAAATGCAGCTTAAGAGAGAGTAATTACTTGTTAATTTTTATTTTTTTTTTTTTTTTGGCCAGACATTTATTTTTGTTGCTTAAGGGCTTGTTTGGTATCAGGAGAGGAGAGGAGAGGAAAAATGAGCAAAGGAATTTTATTTTTTTGAGTTGGATTTAAAAAAATAAAAAAAAAGTGGGGTTGAAAATTTTAATTAAATTTTTTTTTTACTTTTTTTTATCTTACATCTCATCTTTATTAAAATTTTATAGTCTCACTCACCTCTTTAATTTTTTAAAATTCAAATAAAAACGTTCCCTCACCTCCCTTTCCCCCAAATCCCTCATACCAAATAGCCCTAATAGTTGAGCAAATTTCGGTTTTCCTCATATTTTGCAATATTTTCTTAAATGGGGAAAATACTATAATTGGTCCTTAATACTTAATATAATGTTCTTAAATGGGAAAATACTATAATTGGTCCTTAATACTCTTATTTATTTTAATAATTCAAGAGAGGAATCAGCCGAATGAAGAAGGAATCCAAAGCAGTGGTGGCTCTCTGATCGAGCATCAGAATATTCCAAGAGAATTATCTAATACAATCACTTTTGCACTCTTCATCATCAACGTCAGGCAAACGTCACCCGCACAGCCCTTGTTTTAACTTGTAACTCTTTTATAAGACTAATATATCACAGTGGAGAAAACGACTCTGAAATTAAATAAAATAATTCGACTTTCTGCTCAAAAAATAAGTATTGGGTCAACGTAGAACCTTCTAATTAGTTAGTATTATACGCAATATTAATAACAAGTGATATATTTAGAGGGGAATGGATCTAACAGGACAGAAACGGACTAATATGATCCCAAGTGTCACCTACACAGCATTCCAACCCAAAATGGGCAAAGCCATTAGTAACTAAACTTCATATGAGCCAGACAAAACGCCCATCTAAAAATAATCAAAAGAAGAAACATATATATATACATACATATATATATATATATATATATTGCTTACATGCAACTAATGTGTTTGAAATATGACAGGGTAGTACTAACTAATAAATTAATAAATGAATCTAATAATGTATAAAGTTTACTGATATATGTTTCACAAGCCAAGTCAATCTAAAAATTTTCAATTGGACAAATTCAACATGGGTTGAAGAGATCAAATCAAATTGCTAGCAAGTGTAATTAGCACTTTCTTACAGCCTTAGCTTGACAAAGTTGTACCAATACTGGAGAGAGTCAACATGCTGTTTAAATTAACTGGCTTGAGTCTGTGGCTGAAAGATAGTTTTGTGTTAGGAAGAGCGTAGCTTCTAACCTTAAGCAGATTCATTATTGCTTGCTGAAGCCTCAAAGGCTTCTGCTGTTTCAGCTGTCTCGTCATCTATCATCGTATGCCAATCCCATTTAGTATATTTTCAAACGAATAAGTTATAACATGGTCAAAATAAGAGCTACGGGCTTTTACCAAAAAGTGACTTGACGGATGGCCTCTTGACTTTGGAGGATTTCTTTTTCAATTCAGCTGCACGGCAAGAGCACAGGAAAAAAATTAGCATGACTTGAATATAACAAAACTCAACATCCTTTACACTATATATAAGAGAAGAAAAGAGATGTACCCATTCCGGGAACTTGATAGTCATTGACAATTTCAAAGTTCTTATACGTGTATCCAACAAAATTCACGTCTTTAGATGAGAGCATCTGTAAAGCATCCCAATTGGAAGAAAAAGATCAATTAGAGAAAAAGAAAAGTCTGGGCATGGCAATAGCTGCAACATACTGAAAACTCGAACATAAAAAACTTTTCACATGGGGAGATATCACCTAAGCTAAAAATATCATAATAGACATGCCTATGTATCTTCTTGAGCAGACAACTTTTCACTAGAGAGCTTGCAGAACTTCCCTTTCTTCCAGAGAATTAACTCTCAAGCACATGTTAGCAACCATAAGTCATGGAAGCCAGTGCTCAACCTACATTAATTATTCCCATAATCAAACTAGCAAAAGCTCCAAAGCAAACCACAAGTAGAAGCTTTCTAAAACTTCAAGAACAAACACTTTACAATTCAAAGTTTCATCAATTGTAAACAGTGACCGTGACTCGTCATTGTTCACCCCGGGGGGGGGTGTGTCGGCGAGGCCTTCTTCTTCATCATTTGAAAATCCCACCGTGTAATTTGTTAGTTGGGTTCTTTGTAGGAGTTAAAGGGTTATTCATAATAACCATTCCTGAATCAGCTTGGGCCTTAACACTAGAGGACTCAAGGAGAAGAGTTGACCGTTATCATTTAATTGCAAAAACGCCTCTGGAGCATTAACTACGTCATCATTATTAGCGTCATCATATCCTTGGCATTAACATGTGTCGAGTCTTGTGGGATTCATCAAGCTGCACATTTAAGTCATTAACGATAATTCCTTCAGTTTATGAGACCCAACATTGATTCTGGATCCTAAATTAGAGGTACGTCCCTTACTCTTTCCATATACATCACTGTGATTACTAGAGCCATAATTCCATCGTGTTCCTCTTGCCGTCAACTTCCCCTCTTTCATAACAGAATCGCTTCCTCAATGGTTTTAACATGAGATGTTCCCACCTAGCTACCAAATTCTTCACCTTCCACATCATCGTCCATCTCCTCACGTTGGAAGCAACAATTCCTTGCTACCTGTCCAATCCTTCCACATTTGTAGCAGAAGTTTAAGAGTCTTTCGTATTTAATAGATACCCATGCTGGTTTGCGTTGCGGTCTGGGAACCCAAAATCCAGTCGTCAACACAGGGCTTCTTTTGAGTTTTTTAGTCCAATACTAGGTATTGATTGTTTGGTTGTTTTCTCTTTGGTTTCAAGTTGCTATTTGGTTGCTGCACTGATTTTCTGGTCGTGCTTCATTCTCTGACGTCGAGCCCTCATTCCTGGCGTGTGTAGGCCAGTTTTTGTTTCAAAGGTTGAGTTGTGAGACTGGGTTCAATTGTTTCTACTATTTCAGCACTGTCACCGTTTCGTGTCATGCACGTTCACTTGTTTCTAGTGGTTGGGTTCTTCGTTTGTTAACGTTTTCTAACACGTTTGTGAAGTGCTCTTTGGGTTTTTTTTTTTATCTTGGGTGCCGTGCTTATGGTTGGCTTCTATGGTTCTACTTGATTCAGTTTGATTACTTTCATGTGTTGGCATCTTCTATGCTTTGCATCTTCTGTTAGTTGGGTGTTCTAAACAATTATTTGTTGTTTGGTGGTGCTTGTGTGACCTGTTCATCTTTGCCTCCGGTGAGGTGTTTCGTTTGGTATTTGTCTCTGGTGAGATATTTGGAATATTGTTTGGTCCCATGTGAGACCGTTCGTTGTTTGTCTTTGGTGAGACGTTTGGGGTATTGTTTGATCCTTATAAGACGGTTGTTTGCAACTTCTATTCTAGTTTAGTACTCTTTGTTGTTCGAGCTCCTAGTGAAGCTGGGAAATTATTTCCGCCTTTGTTTTTCGAGTTCTAGGATATGGATCATTATTTTTTAAGATCAGTTGCTGTATGTGCAAGCTGTTTCCAGCTTGAGGGGGAGTGTTGAGAATTTTAGGATAATATTGTGCTTTAATTCTCTCCTCAATTTCTTCCCTAATTTCCTCCTTTGTATATAAATAGGCAATAAGCAATCCTCCTATAATACACTTGTACACATTAATGAGAGTATATTTTATTTCTCTCTCTAGCTTACACATATTATGAAAACAAAGAAGGGGCTGCCTATTATAACACTTAGGGTTACATTAGGTGCACATATCTTATGTGCACTTACATTTATATATATATATATATATATAGATATTGTTTATTTAGATTAAATTATATGTTCATCTTAAAATGCTTTTGCATCAAATATCTCAAATTAATTAGTTTCTAGAATACGGGTATGTTACGGAAAAATATTTTCTCGAATGCAAGATTGGAAATTAATCCATTTGAAATATTAGGTGCAAAAAATGTAACATATAATTTAATGTAAATATATAAAAAAATAAAAATAAAAATGTGCCCATCCCTCTATTTAAGGGATGAGTACATAAGAGATGTGCACCTAATATGAATTCATAACACTTAGCAGGAGGGTTTCAATACCAAAATTTGCCTTAAATGAAATTTAGGAATTCCAAGCAAGCTTGCAGGCCTGTGGCAGATTGTGTGCTACCATTGTTCTACCTTAAAAAAAATAGTCCCTTAAGTCTTACACTCTTATTTGTCCAACTTTTCCATGCTAAAACATATTCTAAATAATGAAAGTTAAAAGAAAATAATTTCCAGAAAAGCAGTAATGCACAAGAAATGACAGGTAAGTGATTCAAACAATAGTATGTAATTGATGATTTTCCTTGTTCCTCCTTATCTTGCCAAAAGGGCCAATCAATAGAACAGAAACAAAGCATTGCCTAGTGAACATATGCAAACAGAAAGTTATGCTGACGCAACATTTGAAGATTGGTAGAAAATTTGCAACATTGAATCAACCAACTGAAATTACCTTCCTCCATGGACCACTCCTAGAAGATGGTTGACTGCAGCCGTCGGACTGCAGATGTAAGAGGTTCAATTTGTATAATGAATGAGCCTAATGGGTTCAGAATGTAGCCATACAAAATAAGAAAGAATATGAAGCAATAAAATACCTCATCAAACTTTTCAAAATTTTGAGTATCTAAGTCATCATTAACCTCAGGTAGAAATGCAGCTTCTATATGGTATAGCTTATCCCATTCAATACCTTTGAAAAATGGATGAGCCTGAATAACAGAACAGGAAGTTAACCTTTATACCCATCTATAAAACTGAACAAATCTAAGAATTTAGAATAGGACACACCATACAACACCTTTATTTCACCTGCACCTTTTGACCCCAGCCTCTGATTCACATTACACAATAGTTTACTGATCAAATCTATAGCTTCAGGAGATAGCATTGCTTCTTCAGGAAAGTTCAAGTGAGTTTTCCAGTTTACTATCTGTGTGAAACAGGTAGATCAGGTGAAATGGCATTCGCTAAAAAATTTTAGAAGACTTTTAAACTGTTCAAATAGAAAAGTCAAAATGCACCCAAAGTACATAAAAACATTATATGAGGCAGAAATGTTGACGATGCAAGGAGGGAAAGACTCGTATGAGATAATTAACTTTGACATGTCCGTTAAATCTCAATAACATTTCCTATCTTCAAAGTCCCAACACAAACTTTAGCAAGGAGCAGATTGTATCCCTGTGAGGACATAAGTTTCATTCCCTAGGATTTAAGCATTAATTCCTTATGCATCTTGGGCCAGGAAAAATAATTCCTTATCCATTAACAATCACTCAGTTGAGGCTATAGGCAGTGGCTTAGACACATCTTACACAACATGAATGACGTTAACATCCATGATAAAGACAAAACCCAAGCAGTCTGCATAAGAAAATTAACTACTCCATGAATAAATTATGCAAAAGGAAGACGTGCAATGCTGAGTAAGAAGCTGTAGTTCTGTCAAGGAAATAGATTTGAATTGATAGTTCATAAGTTAATATGACAAGAATAAATGCCCCATCCATGTCTCTATTGACCATAAGTTGAAATGGTTCACAAATTGACTTTATCTAATCCAGAAAGACAACTTGAGTAAACTATTACACAAAACATTCCATTAATCTGATATGATGTAAATCAAAGATATTAACCAGAAATTATCAAGAACACATACATTTTAGCTATCCAGTAAACATTAGGGAAAAATTGAAGAAACTACAAAGACAGAAACGAAAAGTAGATAAATTACCTTTCTGCATGTTGTCATTGGATCGTCAGAATAAAAAGGAGGATATCCTACCAGCATTTCATACATAATAGCTCCAAGAGACCACCTGTGAATTTTATAAGAACCAGATTTGTGTCAATAATTTTTACTGCTCTAACCTTATAATACTTTCCTATTCAATCCTCAAATGAATCAAATCCCAATATGCTTGAAACAAACTAGAAGGATGTTACGATAATGTGGTCGCAAGTTAATGGGTTTACATCTTGTGTGTTGAGCCTGTTCTAGTGTCGGCCCTAACAATTTAGTGGTCTCGATCTCTTCTCCAACCTTCTCTTTACCCTTTTCCTTATGACGGGTTACAAAGGAGAGAGAAAAACCTGACAATGTGTGTCTGATAGGAGCCCCAACCCAATTAACACAACGCATATACCACACAAAGGAACGCAAAATAACTGAGTGCTGATAATATGCTCTGTAATAAAGCTTACGAGACACCCACTACAAGTCAATCTCTCCCTTTGAATCACACAACAAAGTACTCACTCAAGTACCTCACTGCACAAACAAACACTACAGGCACAACAGAATACAACATCATAATAAAAAGACGAATTTCCAGAGTTTGGTCCTCTTTTTCCCCTTGTACTGCTCCATAGCTGTTAAGCTCACACTTGACCAAATTTTCCCCTGATACAGCAATATTCCATTGTTTTAAATGGATGCCACTGTGAACTTGAGTTGTAGCTCAAGAGGACCATCAGTCTCTCAATTATAAAAAAACCTTGACTCTCAAACTATATTGCAAAAATTTTGAAAAGATAAGCTATAATTGAATGAAAAGAGTATTAACAAGCCAGAAGCACAGAACTCACCAATCACATTCCATCCCATAACCTTTCTTCAATAGAACTTCTGGAGCAATATAATCCGGAGTCCCAACAGTAGAATAAGCCTGCGACACTTACATAGTTGCAATGATAAGCATAATCAAGGTAAAAAAGGAACACATTTATCTAAAACAGATCGAGGTGGAAATGCATATTCCTTTTAGGTTTGATGTGTACATTATGAGAACTCTAATATTTGACAAACCTGTTACAACTAGTATTATAAGCATTTAATTTTACTCACTACATCACAAAGACGGGACAGCACATATAACAGCGGTATACTTACTAGTGTCCTCCTATTCTTTTGCCAGTGTTGTAACTGTTCTTGTTGTGTGCGAGTTGAAGATCCATGTCCACCATTCTGTGTAGAACTATTCACATATGGACCTTCCGAAAAGTCCCCCTCTTGAAGTATGCTGCAATCTAATGGTTTACAAAGTCCAAAATCTGACAGCCTTAAGTGTCCATATCTATCCAATAATAAATTATCAGGCTTAATATCCCTGCAACATAAGATACTGAAAAGATCAATTTGTTGCTTAAAATTTACTTAAGTTTCTTTATTGCAGAGAGAAAGATATATATGACTTCATACGTCAAACAGATTAAGCACGTGATCATTTTAAATTGATGTGGATAGCAATCGTGAGAACACTTATAATTCTAACAGAGGGTTATGTAGGTTATTTTGTGCATACCTATGGATATAATTGTGTTTATGTATAGATTCAATGGACAAAACTGTTTCTCCGACATAAAATCTAGCTTCATCCTCGGTCAAGATATCCTTTCTCATAAGTAAAGTCATCATGTCCCCACCCGGTAGATACTCCATAATCAGGTATAGGTAATCATCATCTTGGAAAGAACAGTAAAGTTTGACTATGCAATTGCTATCAACCTCTGCAAGGAGGTTCCTTTCAGCTCTGACATGTTCTACCTGGAGAATTACCAGCTTCGGAATAAGTATTACAATTTCATCAGCCTTGGACATAAAAACTGCTTTTGACTAAAACAACATAACAGAGCAAGAAAAACAATTGTAAACCTGGCCTCTGCGAAGCATCTCTGATTTCTTTAGCTTTTTCATTGCAAATACATGCCCTGTTGTCTTTTCCTTGCAGACTCTGACCTGCAAAAATCTCCATGTTTCACGGAGCATTCAAACTATCAGCATAAAACAAAACTTTTTACTCCAAGGATCATATAACGTAATCAGGGATAGAGAATGAGGTGTCACATCCACAAACACAATCATGCATTACATTGATTTCAGACAAATAAATTTTTTAACACATGCGCGCACATAGATCATCCCCATTCTATATGTGAGCACAAATAAGCTAAATGCAATTGGACTCCCCCATTCTACCCACAAAGGACATGAAGGAAAAAGTGAAAGTTTTATTAACAAACTGATGCAAAATTCATGTCGCAACATTAAAATGTGACGCA
This sequence comes from Acacia acuminata, assembly GCA_019022655.1. Lineage (NCBI taxonomy): Eukaryota > Viridiplantae > Streptophyta > Magnoliopsida > Fabales > Fabaceae > Acacia > Acacia acuminata. The sequence goes on along the minus strand of JAFJYI010000276.1, from coordinate 854,196 downwards.
CGTATAATGTCCTTTCATATAACCCAAAAGAACAATAATGCGAAAATAAAACAAACATATGAAGTGTTCTCAAGCCCAGAATATAGATCCTAGTGACCTCAGCAACAATCCTGAATCCGAATGTATCCAGAATAGAATTATCATCAAACCCTGTATCAAAAGCATATCAAAGTTGAAGAAGCAGATGTCGACAAAAGGATTCCATTGTAGATGGAGGCATGAAACAGAGAAAGGGATGCGAAAAATAGAGAGAAGGAACAAAGAAAGAGAAATCAGACACAAATGGATGTCCTGAATCAATATTTTAGCTACACATTGACGTCCCAGAAAAAAATTGGTGCATATGGACTTGTGGAGTTTGCCACACATCACTAGTTCACTACCATGATATATGTTTCAGCAAGCCAATTATAACTATGGATTGGAGTAGAGAAATTAAGGAACTTGAGTTTAAAAATATGCATAGTTGAGTTATTTTAAAAATGCCAGTTCGTTCTGTTTCAATTTCTTTTTTAACTATATACCACTAAAAGTCTTGTTATTTTATGTCACCAATCTTTGCATTAAATAATGATACTTTAAATTAAAACTAAAAAACAATAAGGTGAGGCACAATATCTGTTCATGGACATCCAAGGGGAGTGTTATGACTATTATAATGGATGTCCATTATCTTCACCATACATTTCAGTATTTCTATTTAGCCACGTTAAAGAAACTTCGCTATTATTCATAGGAAGAGACTAAGTAAAGGTCAATCATCCAAATTATGACTCGAGCTCATTATATCCCTGTGAAAGAAAAAAAGAAAGAGCGCATCATGAATTCATTGGGCTCTTTTTATTAAATCCTATTAAAAATCTCTGCTGTATGATATCTAATATCTACTCAAAAAGCATCTCGATTATAATTTGAATCTAATGAATCAAGAGTATGTAAGATTATGTTTCACAATACATGAGTAGTAAAAAAAATAATTTGATTCAATGCTTTAAGCAAATTACAATATCATACTCAAGCATTAACATACCTCTCCAAATGCACCTTTTCCAATCATAGTCAACAATTCAAAATCATCAACACCCATCTTATGCCTCTGAAGCCGCATATATTCAGTTTCCTTTTTCTCCAGAAACTGGAAAAGGTTGTTTTGGTCTTCCTCAGAGACATCAGCATTAGCCAACTTCTTTTCCAAGATAGTTCGACTGTCATTAAAAAAGTTTACCGTCTATTACCACATAACTGATTTGTTTATGCAACCAATATTATACACGTTAACAGGAATAGAGATATCTTCAGGCCCACCAGAGTCATCTACTAGGTTACCATTTACAAGAAAAAAGTATGCCCTTTTCCATAAATATTCTTCCAGAGGACATATAAATCGTGATGTATAAAATAATAGCAACGACTTGAACACAAGAGTTACACAAACAAATAGATCTTAATAGTTGGACATAATGATAAACATTCTTGTTCTACATAATCATTAAATTTTAATATCCATCCAAGATGGCAACCCAAACTTGCGACCCAAAAGAAGCAGGTCGGATCAATTAAACCAGAATCTCAAATTGCAACTTCTTTTGCACCATGACTTGTGTAATATGCATTACATGATGTGATAAAGATCAAGTGCTATGGTTAAAAAATGTACATAATAGAACTAAGTTGAAAAAATATATAAAACATGGAACAGATATTCGTAAAAACAAGCACTCCCCAACTGCACCCAAAATGACAGAAGTTTGCAACAGATTTTCTGACCCATTGTTGCTCACAGCTCCCACCTTAAAGATGGAGCTTAATTTCAATAATTTTCATTCATTACACTCTAAACAGATCACTCTATTTGAAAGAAAGTTAACAAATGAGCTCACGCAGTCAGCTTCTGGTTAGAATGGGATGCATTTTGACTATAAAGAACTTGCAACTGATTTACATAATCTGCTCCTACAACCAAAGATGGATACTATGAAGATTCCAATATTCCAATTTTTAGCAAAACTATGGGACCAACACAAGCAACAATATGCCATCTTAAAGTAAGATATGGTTACAGCCAAAATATGAACGCTTTTACAAGTATTTTCCCTCCTGAGAACAGGTGGCCATGATCATTGAAAGTTATTGGATCAGCAAAGTAAAATTCAGTCATGCTTTCAAAATTTTGAAATTTAATGAAATATTAACACTACAAGCTGTGAGCAAACATAGGCACATTGTGGTTACCGATTAACCATTTGGTGAATAATATGCTAATAATAGTATAACAAACAGAAATGGCAACTTTCTTGATAAAAACGGCTGCTGTCAAATTATTTTAGTATGACGATGACGCTCCTCGAAAGAAATGTGCGGTTCAATCCATCATATAATGCAAAAGGAATGGGAGGAAACAAAGAACTCCAATTCCAGAAAATACTTGGAGATAAGTTGCATTATTATGTTTTCGTACCAAAAAAAAAAAAATAATAATAATGTCAAACCGTTATTAGCATTCATGAAATAAATCATACCGCTCCTTTCTATCCTGAAGGCTCTTCTTTTGCTCCTTGTAATGGTTCTCTATATACTGCTTTGCCGCTGCAACCTTTTGTTTTGTTATATTAGAAAGAGCTTCTTCATCCAGCTGTGCATCTGAATCTTCGATTCCTCCTTCAGAACCCTCCTTCCTCTTCGAAGAAGACCTCATTTTATCTCTAGGATGAAACTTCTGAAACCAACCTCTGGCAGAATCCATATATTCGCCAAGCTCAGAAGTTACCTTGATGACTAACAATCATCCTACTTTGCACTATATACAAGCCAAATTCCCTCTGGGAAACATTCGCTTCACATCCCAGAAAACCTAATTGCAAGAAACCTCTGTAAGAGTAAAATTCACGCAAACAAATTTTATATTTACATATAAATCCAAAAAAAGAAAGTTCTGTTCGCTCTTCAAAACGTGCATGCAGCCCATGTCTCAAAATTCAAGCCAAAAGTTTGAAGCATTTCCAAAGCAAATGTCGTGAGATTGATGCCGGCAAGAAGCAGGAGTCAAAATATGTGAACCCAGGACCATTCAGAATCCAATGGCAATCGCAGTGACAAGGAATTTCGTTTCAATGACGCAAAAAAATAATAATAATAATAAGGCTGGGAATTCGGATTACCGGGTAATCAGTAGTAGGCCAAAACAGATAATGATCCCGCGAAACTTTTGAAAGAGAAAACAAAAAAGTTAGCAGTGAATCCAGTAATTTCGGTGTATGATGGCTTTGCCTTGGTTCCGGCTCAGAGAAAATTAGACGACGACTCCGCGCGATCCTCTCAAACTGGACATGGCAATGCCAACGGTCAGTACTTTTCCTGGTAGCCGTTATAAATATTTTCTCTTTCTCGGTCAAATTACGGTGTATTTACCGCCCTTTTTTGGCAAATATTTAACGCCAATAATTTCAAATAGATGGCCAATAAATAAATACTCAAGCAATTTATTTTTCGTCATTAATTTCTGAATATTTAAATTTTAATTTAAAAAAAAATTTATTTATTTACGTTACCAAAAAGATTCCCAAAATCGTGTAAAAAAACAAGCACATGCATGACATCAATAGGCGCGCGCGCGCAGAGAGGAGGCGTAAAGTTTAAAATGCTTGCATATGAATAAAAGGTGGATTTAGTGAATGGTGATAAAAAAGAAGGAATCTTTTGTCACGTGCCCTGGTGAATATAACGTGGCAACTACTTATGTTAGTACCGGCCACCAAACCATCAAAATAAATTATACGAAAATCGCGTGACAGGCAACGCAACACCTCAAGAATGTGGACAGATGAAAGGCAAGGCTTAGCTTATGGTTTATCTCATTCCCAATAATTATATATGAAGAAGGCATGAGATGTCGTCCATCAACACAAAGATGGTTAAAAAGCCATTAAAACTATAATAGATGGTGCAAAATGTTGTGAATGGTATAGGAAAACTAACCTGAGCAAAAAAAAAAGTATAGGAAAACTAAGGGCTAATTTGGTTTGAGGGAGAAGGGAGATCTTTTATCTCCTCTTTACTAAAAAGCCCATGAAAACTTTTTCAATATTTTAAAAATATACTCTCAACAAAAAATATATATTCCTTTTATTAATAACAATTTGATCAATTTGCTACTTTCCACTCCCTTCCCTCCTATTCCCTCCCCTCAAACCGAACATACCTAGGGGGAAAAAACTTGAAAAGTAATAAGACATTTTAGTACGTAGTATATTTAAGGAGTTAGTTATTGATAAAATACCAAAAAAAGGGGTCCGTATCGTTGATTGCATATACTAGTACTAGTACTAGTAATAAGTTATGTTGCTATCGTTTCATTCCCTGATTGCTCTTTTAAGCTCTCAATTCCATGATTGGTAACTTTTCTTTTATCAAAGCTTCAAAATTAATACTACGATATCCAAATATTCCAAATGTCTGTTTACATTTACATTGATGTAGCACTATTTTATATTTAATTATTGCAAAGGTGAAAAAAAAGTTTACATGCCTTGTGTTTGATTATTTAGCTCCAACTTACTTTATCTGCCATCGCCAGCATTCCGCACGACACACGTCAATGTCTCTAAATTACCCTTTTCAATACTGTTATTCTCACTGGCTTATAAAGAGTTTAGGGTGGAAAGTAATTATCCCTGTTGGAAGGAAATTATGCAGAAAAGGTCACTTCCCCGTGAAAGTTTAAATACCGATCATTAATTTTTCTTATTAAGTGCCCGTTTGGTATGGAGAAAATTTAAAAAAGGAAAGGAAGGAAAGGGAAGGGAAGATGGTTTGAGGGAAGATGAGTTGTTTGATAAGAAGAAAATGAAGGGGTAGTAATTGGTAAAGAATCAAAAAATATCTATTTTACCCTAAAAAAATAATTAATTCAAAACAAAAAAAAAAAATAATGTTCTTGCTAAAATATTTTTTTTAAAAACAATATACTCTTATCAAGTTTGAATTTGTGTAAAAAAATTTCCAGCCAAGTTCAAATTTGAGAAGTAAATTTATCAAAAAATGTGAACAGTCACGTGGAAACTTAAGACCCCACCAATTTTGATGGGATCTGATCTTCCCACATATAAGAGAAGATTAGTGGATCCGGAAACCTGTATTTCTGAGATGATTTGTCCAAAATGCATATCAAACAAAGAAACTTGCTCATTTTTCTTTCCCCCTCACCAAATCCATTTACCAAACAGGCCCTAAAAGTTCGGCGGTTTAGCGGCCATTCGCAAGTGACCAGAGCTTAGAGGAATTTGTTTGCATTTTCCTCACCTATAAATACAAAACCAGATCATTAAAACATAGTATACTCAAAATACCCTGATTTTAATTTCGCGCCGATAATATCCGTCAAGCAGAACATAAAAAATACAGCTTAAAAAAGAGCCACATTGGGATGAGAAGAGCATTTCTATTATACAAGATTATAAACATAATTCAAATAAAAAAATAGCATAAACATATTACAGGATATTTCTGTCCAATCACTTCGTAACTTCCGCTGAGTACACTTGAAACAACCCCGCTTTTTTTCTTCATTAGTTCCATTGTTTCCTTTGTCAAAGCAAATCCAAAGAAAAAATTCAAGGAATAATAAAAGCCTCACAGTCAAATTTGCTCGTATTAATAATATCAGAAGGCTGCCCATCCTGATGCGGTGGTCGAGCCTGAAGCAGCTTTTGAGGGAAGATTCTTCTGTAAATACAAACCAGAAATATGTATGGTTAAAAATACTAAAGGAGAAGCAGTGCCAAGTACCAGCTTAATTTACAAGGCACGTGCTGATCCAAATGTGGAGGAGCATAATATATTTGCCCAAGAAACTTAAAATACAAGCAGGGTAAGTCACAAGGCATCGTTCACAGCATCACAAAAGAACATATTCAGTTAATACTCAACAACCATTATCCCATGAAAAACCAAGCTCTGAAGCAGAAATAAAATAATCTAGAACATTTGCTATACAGCCTGCTTACAGTAACACACAATAGGTAATTATCAAAATACCCAGTTGGTTGTAACTATTATCAGCGAGGTGTGCCTCTTTGCTAAAAGAAAAGGCTATTGCTCATGTTACCCAGTTGCTATACTAGTGTGCATGGAAGCAATAGCAATAAATTTCACATTGAGGTTTTGTATCAGGTTACACAGAATGCAGCCCTATGGTTCATATGGTGCTGTACTGCTGTAAAGGACAAGTTGGGGATATAAATATAATTCACAAAAAGAAGAGTCAAACATCAATGGGATTCACAGCCTCAGATCTAGGATTGAATAATATGTTTGTTAGCTCATATAATCTACATCCTTATCCTTATGACTCCAATGGAAAAAATAAATGAGCAACCAATACATAGTTAGTCTAGCAATGTAAGGCCCCGTTAAATCCCTCTGGGTTTTGAGTTCGAGTCCTAGAGGAAACATTTGTGTTGAAAGGGAAAGCTACAAACCCCGAAACTGGAGTAATCGGTTGCTTAAATACCTGGTAATGGGATCCAGAAAAAGCGCCAGATACTGGCTGAAAGTATATATAAAAAAAAGGAGCAAATATTGTTTAAAAAGCCAACTTCTTTACCATGAATTAACCTGTTTGGCACCACCTTAAAGGATGTAGATAGAAATAGATATTAAACCAAAATGCTTCAGCAAGTCACTTGATTATTCATAAGGATTACCAAGAATATTGCTTGTTTCAAATCACCATGATCATAAAACAGACTACATATGAATCTTGATTAAAACCAAGGATTTAAAAACTATTAAAATATTCAAAATAAATTGTCACAATGTGTCAGTGTTCATATTGTCATTATCAAGTAAAGAAGAATCACTATTACTATTTTTAGTCTAAATATGATTCATGACTTCAAGGGACATACATAACAACAGAGCAAATAGTAGGATCTCTATGCCTTCTGATCGAATGAAATTTCAATTCTAAATTGAAGTAATCATGAAAAAAAACCTTAACTATGGTATTTAGAAATAGAAAAAGAGAGCATGTAATCTTCCAATTTTATGTTTCAGTTTGATAGCATTACTGTTCAGGTCATACAGAACTATTACCTTTAATTGAGAGAGATCTAAAGAAGTTTCATTAGAATTTCTTCCACTTCCATTCGTCTCCTTAAGACCAGTTATACGACTGGTAGAAGTCAACCGAGCAGCAACAGGATCATTTGGTGGGGGAGGAAGAGGAGACCTGATTTTTCCTAATCCAGTGGGTGGGGGAGCAAGGCCCGAGACCTTAGGTTTTGTATTTCCAGAAAGTACACCTGTCAAACCTGCAGCTGAAAGCATGCCAGTTCCACTAGATGATGTTTTAGGCTTCACGTTAATCCGGATAGTCTCACCTTCCTATAATTTGAAACACATTGAAGTCAACGTCAAACAAGCTAGAGAAGAGTCATAAAGGCAGAGAAATAAAACATTTGTGGCAGAGCAGAAAGTACAGAATCATCCTTATAATTTGTAGGGGCCGAGAGGAGGTAAACAATTCCACAAGGAAAACCACGTTAAGGGATAATAAAACAAAAAATACATCTGACATGCATCTTCAGACTCAGACAAGCTCTGAAATGTTTGTATGTTATGCGTGTCACAAGCAGATGCGTTCACCATGGCTCAACGATCGTATAATGCATACATGCTCATATATGCTCACGCTCGTACATTGTCGGAACCAAAGTAAACAATGCAGGTCAAGACATAAACAGCCAAAGATCCACTGATAAACCACTGAACCCAAAAATTAGAGCTGCGAATTACGCGTTAGTTATTCAAGTACAACGAACAAAGCAATCAGAGAACGCACATTTCGAGATTGAAAAAAGTGTTGTAAAGCCAATAACAGTCCTTGTATTGTACCTTCAACCTCTGATTTACAGCCGGATGAATATCAATCTGAGACTCCTCACTCGGCTCGCCAGACTCTTTCTCGTGTTCCCTCTTCACATACTTGTCGTGATCCGACAATGCCACATTGAAATCAAAAGCTTCGTTTCGCTCCGCAAACCCTAACCCAATAAATGCGTGTTTCCCCAGACCATCCTCGATCTTCAGCACGAAGTACCTGGACGAGTCGAGCACAGACTCGACCGAATTCTCGCGCTGGCCCGGGTAAACGAAGCACGCGGCAAAGAGATCCCCGGTGTTCGGATCCTCCAGTCGGATCTCGCACCGATCCTTGCACGAAACAACCCTAAGCCTACCCGACCAGATTTTATCGGACTGAAGCCACTCCCCGCACTTGTACCCACCGGATGTAGTTCGGGGTGGAATTTTGTACACTGAAACCTCGCGGACCACTAGGAGGGTGTGCTCCAATGCCTCCTCCTCAAACGACATAGTCTTCAACCCAGAGAAGAGAGACTTGGAATTGATAGAATTCAGAATCAAACAGTGTTTCAGGGTGCTGATAAAATTTGACGAAGCAGATGATCAAGGGAACAAACGAGGACGATAATGGGGTTTCTATCAGAAGCCGAGGCAATGAGTTTCAAGTGAATATGATGCGAATTGGATTGGAAAACCTATGAGATAAACGATAATGGAGGAGGAAATAGTTAGGATTGTGGGAGCAATGCGAGACCAATTCAAACAATGTTTAGGTGAGCCGGCGAAATCTGATGGATCAAGCGACCGAAGGAACGTGATAAAGATGACAATGAAATTCAATTAGAAGCTGGATGAGTAATTTTTAGGTAGATTTGAGAGTTGAAGATATGTGCGCGAGTAGAAGAAAGGTGGACGGAGATGTCTATTTTTATTTTCAGAGTTGGGAGAGACGTGGGTTCAGCTTTCAAGTACCTCCAAATTTCAGCTGTACGCGGAGGAGAGTTTAACCCTGCTTTATTTGTAGTTTTTTTTTGACCAATACTTTAAAAAATAATAAAAGGAAAATACATTTGCCATGCCTACTATACTTTCACTCCATTTTAAATTTGGCATCAGTTTGTTTGTTTTTTCCTTAATGAGATGCTTTAATTTTTCTTTATTATAGTACGTTAACTTTTGTACAAAGATTAAGTGCTAATATAGTAAAGTTGCAAAAGCTAACAATACTAATAAATCAAAATTAATTATTTAATTAAAAAAATATAGGGACTAAATTAAAAATTAAGTAAAAGTATAGATACATACAAAAAAAATTTCCTAACAATAAAATATGCTAGTAAATTTTGACGAGATGCCAAGAATAAATGTAACACTTACGAAGTCTCAGCGCTGCAGCTAGTGCACTAAGCAACATTTGTAGTTAAAAATTATTTAACATACTGGTTACTTGTTGTGATATGTATGTATGTATGTATACACACATATATGTTGTCAACTAAAAAGTGTGTGGAAAGAAAAATTTTAAATGAGAGAAGTATGTGGTAGGGGTTGTTGATTCACTTTTACTTATGTCATTTTAAATTTATATATGGGTATTTTAGGAAAATAAGTAAAATTACTAATTTAACTAACTCCCCAAAATCGGTTAAATATGTCCTATAATTAGGACGGGAGAGAGTATTTAATTAAAAAATATAGGTACTAAATTAAAAATTAAGTAAAAGTATAGATACATACAAATAAATTTTCCTAACAAAAAAATATGCTAAAATTTTGACGAGATGCCAAGAATAAATGTAACACTTACGAAGTCTCAGCGCTGCAGCTAGTGCACTAAGCAACATTTGTAGTTAAAATTTATTTAACATCTTTTTACATGTTGTGAGTATGGTTGTCAAATTGGTTAAACTTGCAAAAAGTCGAGTCGAGTTTATAGTTGTAAACTTGGTTAAACTCGATTTATACCGATTTTACCGTTTTTACGTTTCTAGATTACAAAACTCGTGTTAATTTTTTTGATTTGATCATACTCAATAGTTTTATATAGAAATTTCTTTCTTAAATATGATAAATGATGAATGTCGATGGATTTAATTTCAATTATTTGGATTCAAAATATATTTAAATCAAATTATTGTCATTTTTATATTTTAATTATTTAATTATACACTAGTAATATCTATTTAATAATAAAAATAAACTTTTATGAGTTGAGTTACGATCTGAGTTTACGTCATTAATCAGTTTACTTAAACTCGTGAGTTTGACAACCTCATTATGAGTTTTTTCAATAATCATATTTTCTAGAGTGAAGGAAAGGTATTATAATGTATTTTGTGGTGTACTTAACACTCTAAAGGTATTTTCCTGATGCACCGGGCAACGAAATGCTTTTTCAAGTGTGCAATACCTGAAATTATTTTTGTGTGCATTTAACCCTCAAAATATTTAACCTAAACATTTAATTATAAGATTGCACACAAAAATTACTTTAAGATGATTGATGCATTTGAAAAAATACGTCAGGGTCGGATGATGGATGCATCTGAAAAAATATAATAAGACGCTATATGTATTTGAAAAAATGTTTTACAGTGGTGATGTACTTTAACCTTTTCTTCTTATCTCATTTTTTTATATTGGTTTGCTAAAGTAGTAAATGACAATAAGCTTATGGTCCAAAAAAATGAAAATAAGCCAAGGTTATTAAGGAAACGTGAGAAACAACAAATCCTATGCAAAATGATGGAATGTGATAATGCTTGTTTGGATTAGTAGTAAGAGTTATTTTTCTAACGTTATTTACTGTATATAAGATAAGTATATTAGAAAAATTTTGTCTGAAATGCTAACTCAAACATACAAATGTACAATTAACCAACATTAAATCACATGCTATGGTTTTTTGGTTTCCTTCAGTTCAAAAGAAACGATGTGACATCCCACCTTATCTTTTACTCAGTGTAAAACTATGTGTGAATTTAATTTAGTTGGGTAATACTACAAAAAAGTTAATATGCAGAGTTTTGATGCGGATCAAAGTATTATGTAATTTCGATAAGATGTTTTTATGAGACAGTTTATGGTATAAAATTAATATTTTAATATAATATTGTCTATGATTTGATCCCACGTTGTGCAGAACTTATTTTTTTTATAAAAAAAAAAAAAAAAATTTGAGTCGTTTTTTTTTTTTTTGTTACTTAGATTTTAGAAAAAGGGTTGGGCTTACCCACGATCCGATGGTAGGACGAAGTCTCCCTTCCTTCTATGTAATATCAATATTGGGTAGGACGAACCGTCTATTACTGTCAGACGTTTACTTAGATACCTAGGAGTTAGGATGCCTCCCCCTCTCTTTGGTGAAAGTGTTCGATCTCTTTGTCAGTTGAATCAAGGATAAGAGGTAAAGTCACTTTTAAACATTAACACTTATTGATCATTTTCGTATTCTAGAATCATAATCAAATGGGCCCATTTGGGATAGCGGTGATAGAAGTGACTTTTGTTTCTGATGGACTTTTTCTAATGTGATTTGTGTTTGAGATAGCGGTGGTAGAAGTGGCTTCAAAGTCTGAAGTAAGGAGATGTGGCTTCACAAAAAAAGTGGCTTCAAGGTCTAAAGCCCATCAAGGTTTGAAACTATGTCAAATAGTCAATAATCCAGCTTCTACTTTCACTAACCTTCTAATGGATTTATTTCAGCTTTTGAAGTTATCCCAAATAGGCCCATAATGTGACAAAATCCATCTGGCCTAGTGGCGAAAAAAGGCCGAGTTTGCTAAATGCTATTTAGCCCATTTATGTTTTTTAGATAGGCTTTTGTTGTGTTTTTGGGCTAATTGTGAGTTTAATTGAGCAATGAGAAAGTAAGTGGTATGTTAATGTTAACGAGCTAGGTCTAATAAAATGGGTTAATCCTTTATAACATGGTGAATGAAAGTTGCCAATGAGGAGTGACACCATTGGCTAAGGCATTAGCTTTCATCCCAAAAGAGAGGAGGTTCGATATTCCTTGGTCGATGTGAGAGCCTCTTAGGTGGGCGATCTTTAAATACTCTCGTAAGTGTTTTTTTAGCGCAGGCATGCCCAGCACGATGGGATATCGTGTTTACCCCCACAATTTTTCATATTAAAAAAAAAAACAAAAAATGGTGAATGAAGATTTAAATCCCCATGTGGAGATATGCCTGCATTTAATGTCATACAATACCTCAGACAATCTTGTTGCTAATTGGAGGATATTTATACTTAACAAAATGAGAGAACATCTAGTTGAAATGGCGACATAATTTTATAAAGGGATCTGCCCTAGAAGAATTCGTAAAAGAGCAACGCTCCCTTAATTTTTTTTTTTTTGGTCTCAATATTGTCCCAAAAGTGTTAAAACATAGTAATGCCGCCCCTCTTTTAACCACGTGTTGTTTGTGATGATCATTAGTCTGACTATGATGGCTTACATAGCAGCCACATATATTATGACTATTCCATCTCATCATTACACCTCATGCTCTCTCTCTCCCTCCATTGATCTCTCAAGAGAGAAAAATTCTCATGTTCTGCTCTGTCAATTCTTCCAGACATCTCCCTCTCACTTGTTTCCTTCTCTTTAACCCTGCTGTAGTTCTAAATATGGTTAAGGTCCAGATTGATCGATAAGCAATGAAGCTAAAATAACACTTCCTGCAATCAAACTGATAACTTTACCGGCGATAGCACCAGCACTTAGTCTAGACTTAGAATTTCCACTACAACTTCCCAAGGGTGGCCTACATAAGTCTAGGTTATTCCTTTCAAAAACCTCCAGACCAAACTTGGGGTCCGAAAAAGTAGGCAAAACACCACTAAAATTGTTATGGGAAAGGTTCAATTTTTCAAGCCTTAACCCCTCTAAGCTCTAAGGAATCAGACCCACAACCATATTATTATCCAAGTTCAACTATTTCAACCCACCAAAACGAGTAACGAAGACTGAGAAATTCCTAGAGAAGTTGTTCTCGCCAAAATCAAGGAATTGCAAATTCTCGCAAGAACAGTTTGGCAAAGTTGGTTTTGGAATGGACCTAGAAAGCAAATTTCCATGGAGTCTGAGAGAATCAAGCCTGTCGTACATATTCCAGATGGATGGAGGCAACACTCTACTCTGAAGATTTTCATACAAATTGATGCCAACGGACGTTAATTGGATCTAATGGATTTGTGCTCATTTTACATTTTTAATTGTTTTTTTTTGTTGTATTTAATGGATTTGTGCCATTTTACATTTTTAATTGTTTTTTTTTTAAATTTAAGGTCCACAAAAGTTTTTGTGTTGAGCTCTGTTGAGATAAAAGTCTGTTGGTCAATCTGTAACTTAACCCTTCTAAATATTATAGTTGAATTAAATTTGATCTTGACTAGCATGAGAAAGGCTCGTGAAAACAAGAATATCTTACTCCAATCAAACTCAAATTCCCCCTTCTCTTGCCTTCTTCCTTCCTCCTCCTCACCTCTCACCCGCTATGCCGCACCATCAACAATCCACTGCAACAAAATCACATCTTTCACTTAGTAAACCACTGTTGTTGACATGTCGCCGCTGCTGCCACTGGCCAACATCAACGACAACCTTCTCCCCCTTCCCCACAAACTCCCCACCTTACCGGATCTCTTCCTTACAACTTTCTCTGCTTGCTTTCTCTTCACGTCCTCCGCTACGTCTACAGTCTCACCCAGGTGCCCTTTCCTCTCTTTCCCCTTGAACAGAAGATTAATTTGTTCTCTCCTCGCCACAATTTCACCTCTTCAAAGTCTTTCTCCGAACGGTTCAGGTTGTCACGGTTTGAGTCCATGGCAAAGACGGGAAAATTTTGGTTGAGTCACAAAAGGAGTTATTGGATGGTAATGTCAGAAAACAGGGCCAACCCTCGTCGGAGAAAATGAAGCCTAGTGAGGACCCGGAATCGGCTGCCATGAGGGCGATCAAAGAAAAGCTTTGGCTCTGTGGTTTTTGGGTCAATGATCGTTTATTTAATTACCTTTTGTATTCTACGGTTGATTGTCCGTAATCTTCGATTAGCAGCGTGATTGCTCAATTGGAGGAAGGGATTTCGAGGTTTGATTTGATGCTGTCGGGCATGGGCCTCGATGGCCGCGGGGCATCTCTTTTCCTGGGGCATCGACTTATTTGGAGGATCATCCTCCCCTACCTTTTTTGATCGTCTCCGCCATGGGAATGAAAGCAGGAGAAAGGATTTTTTCCCCCCCCGTAAAGATCGAAGGAAGTAGAGAGAACATGAGGTATAGCGTTGAGGTGGAATAATCATAATACATGTGGCAGCCATGCAAGTTATTATAGTCCAAATTAACTGTTGATACAATTAAAAAAGGGACGGCATTACAATGTTTTATGATTTTTAGGGCAACACTAAAATGAATTTTTTTTAGGACAACCTTACTCTTCTGTAAGTACTTCCAGATAGATTTACATCTTAACTCTCTTATAAATATAGCTGGCTAAAGGTGTAAAGGTGGCAGGGAGGAGGGAGGAGTCACCACGGAAATCAAATAATATAAGAGTATTTGATTATTATTTTCATCTCAACACTGAAACGATTCTAAGTTTCTTTGTATCTCATCCTGGAGGTCTGTCTTTTAAATGGCGTTTCCTGGGAGAGTGAAAAATGTGAGTGCAAATGAGCAGTGCTATTCACTCCCCGACCCCGGTTCTCCATATTTTAGACTTTTGAGTAACATTTCAGTTATCTATTACTCTTGGCTTCTTTTCTAAATTTGTGTGAGATGTTTTTGTCGTTTTAATCCTGCTTTGTTGTTGTGTGCGCATCATGCCTCCTTGACGTAAAGGGGACGGTGGGGTTATGGTATCTTCATCTCGTGGAAGTTTTATATGTTTTAAATGAGAGGCTAGACGATGAAAAATAAGAAGGTAGCCTTTTTTTTTTTTTTGATGTTTCAAAGTTGATGCTGTGTTTTTTTTGAAAAGCTGAAGTACTTATATTAATACTTTAAAAACAAACTGAATTAGCAATCACAAAAATAACATCCTTCGAGCAAAAAAATCACAAAAATAACATTAAGATATTTTATCAATTTAATGTTTTTGTTTTTAAGATATTTTATCTTTAATGTTTTTTTTATTATATTTTTTTCCTTACCACACTTACATAAAGTGAGTGGATTCTATTGTAAAGATATGAGAGAGAAAATATTAGTGAGACCTATTCACTTTTTTGTATGTGAAGGATTTCTCAGAGTGTGATTAAAAAAATATTTTTTTTTTAATCATATACGTTTTTATCGCAACAAAAGTAGAAACATTAAACCCATATTTTATATATATGAGAGTTTAGAATTTTCCTTTTCTTCTCTAATCTTAAATTAACCATCACAAAAACAACATCAAGTGTATTTGATTTGGGGGACATAAAAATATGGTTTTTCTTTTTTTCTTTTCCCTATTTTTACTGAAGACTATTTTTACTTACGTTTTAACATGTATCACTCTAATAAAATCGTAAAAACATAACTTTTTATGTTTTTACACTAATTTTTGACAACATTAGTCATTGGAGCTCTGGCCATCGGTGCCAAAGCTTCGACGATAGGTAGGTAAGCCAACAATCAACGTCAGAGCTCTAATGGCCATCTGATGTTGGTGCTTTGATGAGATGCCCTTCTCTTTTTTCTTTTTTATTTAAAAAATTCAGGGGTGCATTATTATAAAATCACCAATTAGAATTTCAATTTGATCCACTTGTCATCTCTCTAATCTCTATCATTCACAAGTGTTAAAGGCTTTTTACAGTTTTAATAATTGAAATGGTATTTATATGTATTTTCTTAAAAAAGAAAAATCAACATTAAATAGCTGTTAAAAATTAAAAAACCATGCATCATCATGAAAGAAAGAGAAATGGAAGCTTAAATCCGATGGCGTGGTCGACTGCCAGTTATCTGTGAGTAAATATTGACCGCCTTGCCAAGAGTTATTTCTTCCGATAGTGGTAAAAGAAAGTTGGGCGGTTTTTTTGTAAATTACTCATAATTTATCCGGATTTTCTAAATCCTCTTAATTATTTCACATCCCAGAGCGATTCCAAATATTAGTCTCAGTCTTGTACTCTCAGCTGAAGTCGTCGCCTTCAGTGCAACAAGTACGGCAACGATCCGTTCTCTGATATAACTTCCGCGTATTGCCTAATTCTCGCATTCTTCATTATCTAAAACCCTAAATTAGTAAGCATCGCAATGTTATTTGCTTTGGGCTGAATTTGTCAGATTCGTGAGTGCAGGAATGGCCAGAAGCCTAGGAGGATTTCTGGCGCTATTTTTGGCTCTTTCGATCTGCCAAGCTGCAACAAATTTTGAGCCGATCTCTGACTCGCACCGATCCGCTGCCTTGGAGCTCTTCACTCCCACTGATGGATCGTTTTCTAGGTGACTTTAACGACTATTTTACCATTGTGGGTCTGGTTACCCTTGAAAAATCTAGTACCCCATGATTTGTAGTAGAAGTCAATTTTTATGTTTACCGTATGTTTCGGCTCCTAATGCAGCGATTCTTTTCGCGTTTGCCTCATTGAGAGATCAGTGAAGTCTGGAATCAGCCATCTTATAATCTAATTTTTCTTGGATTTAATTTAAACCACCCCATTGCATTTTTTCAAAATGCAGCATTACCCTGATCTAAGGACATGTTGAATGTAGAGATATCAAAAGATTACTTTTGCTCTAAAACATTTAACTTTTACGTTTCTGAAATAAAAAACTCAATATTTGTCTCTGCTGAACTTTAAGTGATTCTGTCCAAGTCTACTAAAGTATTGTCGTATTGTCTGTCCTCAGCTTAGAGGATGTATACGAGGCCCTGAGAGTTTTTGAGATTCTTGCCATTGAAAAGAAGCCAGATGTCAGCACAACTACTTGTCAGAAAGTATTGGACAATCTTGGGTCATCATCTCCTCTGAAGGATTTGTTCTATGCCTTAAAAGTTAATGGCTTACTAAAATGTGGGGTTAATGAGGAGGTTTTCAAGGTATTTTATTCTAAAGGCATTATTCTGTTATTTGCCGCTTAAATTTTATCACCAAAAGATCTACTGGTGTCTTCTAAGTCTCAAAGTTGATGCCAAAATTTATTGATCTTGTACAAGGATATTGCTTCAAGAATTAAAGCCACAACCAATGATGCAAATACTTTGCTTGACTTATACTACTCAATAGGAAGTTTGATTCTTATCAAGGTAATTTTCTCGACTTATGCTTGGTTAGCCAAACAGGTTACATTAGATTAAATGTGTTTTTACGTATGGGAGTGTATGATGCATATATGAAGATTACTATCATTTTCCTGTCTACTCATAACTCGAGCTGCATTTCCCTTTCATCCTGTGTTTTTGCTCTTCATTGTACTTTTAATCCTCATGGTCAAATATAAGCTATTCTCAAGTACTGGTCTCTTTTGTGTACAATTCTTCTACTCGTGGCTTATTGAGTTGATGCTACATTTCATTCTAAGTATAATTGGTGCATCTCATCAGATCTTTGTCCTTTCGATGTAGGATCGTGCTTCTAATGTTGATGTCGGTTTGGCTGATGCTGATGGAACTTTTCGTTCTATTAAGGTTCGTTCTATTTTGTTTGTTATAACATAGATGTTAGCTAGGTTTGCTTTTGGATAAATGGTATTGCCTCATCTAATGGTAGCTAGGAGACTCAGTACGAGAAGTACAGGCCATTTTCAATTTGAAGTTTTGGCCGCCTTATAATTCTTTCTTTCCTTTGAATGCTTGGGTTTAAATCCTGCATTATTGACAGGCTTTGGGTCAAACTGATGGAAGATGGCGTTACAGCTCTACTAATCCAGATGCTAGTACCTATGCTGCTGGTAATGAATTAAATGTCGATTTTTTTATAGTGTCAGCCTTGGGCTTCCTGAAATTGACCTTCATTGACAAATTAATCTGACCATTGTGCTGCAGGGTTAGCACTTGAAGCACTTGCTGGAGTGGTCACACTGGCATCTTCAGAAATCGATCACTCTAGGGTAAAATTTTAGATCTTGAAAAATATGTAATTGTCTATTATTCAATTTGCAGATATAAAAGTTTCATATGCCAATCTAGAAAATCATCTAAGTAAAATATTGGTAATAAATAATATTCTCTCCGGCCCTCAATATTAGAGTGAGTTGACTATTTTTGTTGAAATTAAGAAAACTAAATAATTTACTTAATCATAGTAGATGCAGTGTATTATTAGATTATCTATCAATTTATAAGTCAGACTAATTAGTTTGGAGAAAAATAATAAATATAAATACTTTAATGTAACTTATTTAGCTTCATTGATCTTTACAAGAAAAGTAAACTAGCTCTTATATTAAGGACCGGAGGTAGTTTCAAATAGTGAAAAATTTTGGGGAAGCTTCTGATTGTACTTTGTACAATTAAGTGTGTTTGCAAAAGTGTTTTCACTTGACCTTCTTAGGAGTAATATATTAGCGATGATTCAGTTTTGATGTAAGATTGCTGTAAATTGAAAATAATGTTATATTGGAGCTCTAATTGATTCAAATCAAACCAAATGATTCTGAGATCACAATTTCTTTTACTGCTCATTCCAGGGCTTTAAGCTTAACCCTAAATCATAGCCAACTACAGAGGGGTCAGTTGTGTGGAAGATAGAATAGTTGTTAGAGGTGATTTATCAATGGATCTGCATTTCACTGACAACTAATTTGTGTTAGCCAACTATTGTGTGCTGGGCTTGCTTTTTTTATTGGAACTACCTCTGTTCTTATTTTAGCTACACATTGGCAGATCAGTGCAGTGAAAAATGATATATTGAAGCTATTTGACAGGATCGAATATTACGGTAAGTGTAGCTATGTTTTAACCCCACTAAAAGTGTTATTTGTAAATTTTAGAACTTTGCGGCTGGATGTAATTGCCATGGTCCTTTTATAAACGATGTCCATTAGATAAAAGATAGATGGTGAAGTTATCCTTCTAGTAGAAAATTTTATGCTTGATTTACATGTATTTATAGAAATTCTTTTGAATTATAAAAACTTACCACAATTTATGTACCTGGAGTTTCAATCTCTATTGATTTGATTGTCTTTATTACTTGTCTGAGGAAAAAATTATTTAATGCTAGCGTCAGTGCATTATAGTACTACTGAGTGTTGCTTGGCATGAAGTGCTATCATATTGCTTGAAGACTCTGCACTACACGCATTCCAAGCCTTTAAACTTTTTCCGACTGCTCTTTGCATATATGTTTTTTATTTTTCAGTCCTGCTTTTTCTCATACCTTATACTTTATTATATTGGTGTTAAATGAACACTTGATCTATTTTCAGATGACGGAACCTTTTATTTTGATGAGAAGATAGTTGGTACTGGTGAACAACTGGGTTCCCTTTTTACTACTGCTTCAGTTGTTCGAGGGCTTACAGCATTTGCAGCTGCAATTTCTGAAAAAATAAATGTATGCAAAGTATAAGGGATTATAATTTTTGCTTATTATTTGTAAGAATTTTCTATTAATGCTTTGGATTTGAATTTCCAGCTTCCAGAGGATAAAATTTTGGGTTTAGCAAAATTCTTCCTGGGTATAGGAATCCCAGAAGATGCAAAGGATTTCTTCAATCAAGTAGAGTCATTAGCTTTTCTAGAGAGCAATAGGCAAGTACTTTATCAGAAGCAATTATAATTTGCATCAGAAGTAATATAATTTGCAGTTTTGTGGCACTGTTTCCTTTTTTATCCTCCTGAGCCTTCTTTCTTTTTGATATATTTGGAATTTTCCTTTTCATGAGTTTTGAGCAAGTTGGGTCATGAATTATTTTGATGATGTAGGGTTTCCATCCCATTAATACTGTCACTTCCGGCAACAGTTTACTCGTTGACCCACAAAGACCAGCTTAAGGTATGTAACTCAATCAACAGGTTTCACGGTTATGATTTTTCCATAATTTAGTAGCTTGTGGTAATCAATTATTATGTAATTTTTCTGTAGGAAGCCAGTGGTTTATGAATAGTGATAGGATTTAATGGATATGACTTATATTGGTCTCTGTTTTGGTTGTCTGTATAACCCTTCTGTAAGCATTCTAGTTGAGATAAAATGACCTGCAGCCCTCCAACATCAAAAGAACATAGTTTGTCCCAAAGCCTAATCACAATCACAGTATCTGTTCTGCTACACATTTGCATTTTTGCTGTGGTCTATTCATAATTTTAGATTTCCAATTGTGAATTGTGTATCACTGTTAATTCTCAAGTTCTCTTTTACTGTCGTGAAAGTATGACAAGTTTTTTTCCTGAAATAAAATTCATCAGGTTAGGGTGAATACAGTTCTTGGTGCTGCTGCTCCACCTCTAACAGTTAAGCTAGTCCTAGTCTTCAGCAATGGATCTAAAGGTTCAGCTGTTTTTGAGAGTAAGGTGAGTGATCACCATCTTGTGATTTTCTCATCTCTGATTTGTTCTATTTTCTGTTGTCTGAGTACCACTCCTTATGCATGTTTACAGGAGCTCCAGTATGAGCCAACTAGTGGACTTCATGTCTTGGATGTTTTCTCAGAAAATGTGGACGTGGGAACTTATGTGTTTGTTTTTGAGGTATTCGTGTTTGCTTGATTCACTGATTTATATTTTTTCTTAGGAATCAAATCATGCTTTTAACTACTTGCTCATACTTTTATAATATTTTAAACACATCTTGTAGATGGTCTTTGAAGATTCGAATAGAAAAAGTGATTATGCTACTGGGGGCCAAACTCGTGTACCAATATACATCACTGGAGATATTAAAGTTGGCAATGCAGAAGTTGCAATATTGGACAGTGATCTTGGTAGCATTGAAACCCAAAAAACGTATGTTTATGCATGTTTCTATATTTGGTCTAAAATAGCCTATTTGATAATTGATGCATGCTTTATGTTGTGTTAATAAGCAAGATGCTACTGTTTACTGGTTAGTATTTCAGGTGTATCTCATTCTATTATTTTTTAATATGTCCATGAGTTCATATCTCACTGCATTCTGAGCATTGTATTGCATATGATTTTGACTTTTGGATTTCCAATTCCTCGTTTCCTATCCAGGCTTGATTTAACTGGAAATGGTGTAGTTTCACTATCAGCTAACCACCTAGCAAAGTTGCGTTTGTCTTTTGAATTGACAACATCTCATGGTCATGATTTTAAGCCTCAACAGGTTGTATTTTCCTTTTCAATTGACAAGCCTTGGTCTTGCATTATTTCTCCCCCTTTTCTCAATACTCATTTTGGCGAGGATTTTGTTGTTCTGCAGGCATTTCTCAAGTTGAGACATGAGAAAAATGTTGAGCACATATTTATGGTTGGAAGCACCGGCAAGAAGTTTGAAATTATTCTAGTTAAGTATTGATTATTACATAGCTCTTAGTTCCTCCCTTGAGTATAGGTTGTTTATTTGGATTGATATAATTTGCCTATCAATCACAGAATTCATATGATGCATTCTGTAGTTTGTTACTAATCACTCTGAATGCAAACTCTTAATGTCGTGAGAAGAGCTGAAGTGCTAGTTTTCATATACTGCCCCAAAATATTACTTGGATAGGTTGGTCTACTTTTTTTTTCTTTTATAAGAAAAAGTTTAGGTGAGTTGGGCTAGGTTGGTCTACTTTAATTGTATTTGGGGTGACTATGATAAAGGTACACATGTCTCTTTGTTTTTCTTGTGTTTCTTTTTAATGAAATACTGTAAAGTTAGATTCTCATCACTTAGTATTATTGTTCCTGTCTTGCCAACATTTGATCATTTTGGTATGTAGGACTTTCTTGGTTTGGTGGAGAAATTTTATTATCTCTCAGGCAGATATGACATTGAGCTGACAATTGGAGATGCTGTCATGGTAGCTTGCTCTTCCTTGTCCTTTTTTAGTTTCTCCTCTTTCTCCTAACATTGTAGTATTCTGAGGAAAAATTTATTTGATCTTTCAGGAAAACTCTTTCCTGCGACCTCTTGGCCATATCGAATTAGATCTTCCAGCAGCTCCTGAGAAGGCAGCCCGTCCTCCTCCACCACCAGTTGATTCTTACTCAATATATGGGCCCAAAGCAGAGATAACTCATTTATTTAGGGCTCCTGAAAAGCGGCCACCTCAAAATATGTCTCTCACTTTCTTGAGTTTGACCCTTCTGCCTTTTGTTGGCTTTTTGGTTGGGGTAAGTCTTGTTAAAACACTCAAAGCTGCCACAGTGCACAAAGTTTTATTGACCTTTGACTTATTTGAAGATAACTTGTTGACTTTTAACACTAAACAATGAATGTCTACAAACTTTTAAATTTATATATATGACCCCTTATTAGCTTATTATTTCACTTATAAAAGCATAACACTTAAAGGTATTATTCTTCATGACCTAAAGTTCACAAGAGTTATTTATACATATGGGTTTAGGGGATTATCTACCAAAAATGTTGAATATATATTACTACCTCCGGTTCTAAATATATGACATAGTTTGTAGTATGTCCTATATATTTAGGACAGGAGGAGTATATTTGCTCATCACTTTCATTTGTGGTTCAACTACAGTCAGATTGATGGACCTTAATTGTCATCTCAATGGTTCAATAACCAGTTGGATTCTAGAAACCTTAAGTTTTATGGATGTCTAAGTGCTCAATTGTACTGCTTCCTATGAAAACTTAAGCTGTAATGTTCTAGATTTCTTTTTATTTCTTTAGTTTGGTCAATCTTCTACATGTTTTTACATCTCTCTCTCTCAATATAATTTGCAGCTATTACGCTTAGGAGTGAACCTAAAGAACTTCCCTTCAGCAACAGTACCTGCTACATATGCCATCCTCTTCCATGCTGGCATTACTGCAGTTCTGTTTCTTTATTTACTTTTCTGGTTAAAGGTATGGCCCTCCCTGCATTCTTAAAAATTATAGCGGATCCATTGAACGCATTAGAGTTGGTATCTTTTGAGGTGGAAAGATTTACTGTGCCCTGCGCATAATGGAGAAGAGTGTTTCATTACTAACGAGTGTTATATCTCCTGTCTCACGTAATATAACATGCTTAACTAGCAAGAATGATGATCCTGATCAATGATGCGATTTGTTGGAATGTTAACTAGGCGACTTTAGTCACACAGTTGCTTACTCTTCTAAGTAGTTTTCTATTCACATTTTTGTTCACTTGCAGCTGGACCTGTTCACTACGCTGAAAACACTGGGTATTTTGGGAGCCTTTTTGATGTTTTTGGGACATGGAATATTATCCCATCTGGCTTCTTCATCAGCCAAGTTGAAGTCTGCCTGAGTAAAAGCAAGAAATGACACGGATGTCTGATAATTTTCAGTTGGAGGAACCTGTTCTGATTCATTTTTGTAGGATCTATATTAAACTAGGTAAATTTAGAGTTCAATTTTTTTAAATACCATTATTTTTTTTAGAGATATATTTTTATTTTTAATACTAGTGGTAGAGAACTTAAAGATTAAAACTCAGTTAAATTTAATTTAAAATATTAGGAGGGTTATACAATTGACAGTTCAAGGATTTTATCGCTTAATTTTTTTTCTTTCGTATTTGATGTCATGTCCCTTAATTAGTCTGTCTGACATGACAATTTTCATTAGTTATTTAACAGCAAAAGTAATGACACAGATTTAATGTTAAAAGAGAATAAATATAAATTCTGAAACATCTAGAGAAATTATGTACATCTGACGCAAAGTTTAAAGGAATTTTGGTATATATCAAGTTATAAAATGCTCATTCTGAAACCAAAGAAACAAATAAAATGCACCCCCCCATGATACAAAATTATCATTCTTGAAAAATTCTGAAACCAGAAACAAACACCCCGCCATGATACAAAATTATCATTCTTGAAAAAGTACGCACATTATTATAACCACACCAATCTTTTAGCAGGTATCCGTATTGTTCTCGTAGTACTGTTTATGGAAAGTTTGTTTAGTTTTGTCATTAGAATGGGTAGGTTCTACTCACATGATGAGGATGAGGCGAGGGTGAATATAGGTCAGTACTACAAAAGTCCCTTTTTGTAAAAAACTATAGAGGGAGGGGGTGCCATTTGCCTATCAAGGCAATATTTTTGGGATCACTTATGGGGTTTTAAAAGTGATTGTTCACATAAATCGAGATGAAATTCATCTCATATATTTAATTCATATACCATAAATCAGGTTCTAATCGCCATTCCAAACGAAAACAAAACTGAAAGTAGCATTTTTTTTTTTTTTTTTTGAAGGATACAGGCAAGCTAACGCTTGAGGAGAGGAGAACAATGCTAGACTAAAGGGGCCTAGCACAAAAATACATCAAACAAAAAAGCAAATTAGGAATGGCAGACCAATTGGTCATTCAAGACTATATCCCGACAGCCTGGAGGAACCGTCGGAGCTAACACTACATCTGCATCAGCAGGTGCATCGTGGCCTTCCTTTGCCATATAGTCCGCACATGAGATGTTTTCCCTTGGCGTATAGTGGAGTGTCACTTCCCAATCTTGGAAGAGAAGGTCTCGGGCCTCCATGATAATGTCCCTAAGCGGATGGTCCTCGTGACATCGATCTCTCGTGAGGATATTAACAAATTCCGGGGAATCGGAGTATAGAAGAACTTTTTGGAATCCCATCTGGCGTCCCAACTTCAAACCCAACAAGATGGCATGAAGCTCCGCCTCAATAACAGAGTGGAGGCCGAGGGATTTGGTAAACCCCATCAGCCATTGGCCTTCAGCATTCCTGATCACTCCCCCACAAGCCGCTTGGAGCCGTGGCGACGGATCCGTCCACATCAATTCGAACCACGTTAGGAGGAGGGGGGTCCAAGATCTCTCATCATGCCTCAAGGTGAAAAATTCGGTGAGATAAATCATGATTGACATTACTTTCCATAAGGAGATAGTTACATAAGTGGAGCAACTCCCGGTATCTTTATTTTCGCCCGAAACACGAAGCTGCATCTGGATGTCCAAATGATCCAACATCCAAGACTAAAGACTTGCGGCCACAAAAAGTTTTGAAATCTTCCTTTTCCAGGTTCATGTCCGGTGTTCCAATTGAGCCATGCCTCGCATGTTACCTCGCAAAAAACCGAGAGAAATAGTTAGGTTTTAAGATTTCTTTCCACATCTTCCTTGCTCTCTCACAAGTCCACGAGGGTATGGAGCACGCTCTTCTTCACAATTGCATTGAAACGGACAAAGGTTATCACTTGCAAGATTTCTTTTTGCCCTGAGAGAATTGGTTACAAGTCTTTCATGCCCAACCTGCCACATGAAATATTTGACTTTTTCAGGGAGCTTCCATTTCCACATCAGGGACCAGAAACTACTACTATTAACTTGTCTCTGGTCGGAAATAAAGTGATAAGCAGATTTCACCGAGAAACAGCCATCCTTCGCATTCCTCCACGTGAAACTGTCAGGGGAGGTGCCACAAGGCGGCCGCACTCTGGAGATAGTTGTAATAACATTTGAAGGGAGAATTCCCCTCCACCTGTGAGTATCCCATCGACCATTTATCAGAAGGTGGTCCCGCACGGTGTCATCGTCATTAATCAAGGTTGGATCCATCACAAAGTTAACCAGAGGATGATCAAATGGAAGCCAAAGGTCAGTCCAAAATTTGGTTCCTGCTCCATCATTGACCTTTCTTCCAATGCCGCTCATAAATTTCTCCCAAACATCAACAAGCGCCTTCCATGCGAGGATGAATTTCGCTTTCTTGAAACTTTAAAAAAGCACGTAGGTATTTCCGCAATTATACTTAGACCATAGGCACTTTGGACCCAAAGGGCTTGTTTTCTAGTTAGGAGATTCCAACAGAGCTTCATAATGAAAGCTTTATTTTGATTTCGAAGATTTTTGAACTCCAAACCCCATCCCTCTTAGCCTCGCGTTATTTTATTCCAAGCAACAAGGTGCATTTTCCTCACATCAACATCCTGGGACCAAAGAAATGTCCTGGAGATCTTGTCAATTTCATTGATAGTACAAATGAGGAGAAGGGCCGACTGCATAAAGTAGCTGGGTAAAGAAGATAAAACAGATTTAATAAGAACAGATCGCCCAGCAATAGTCAAGAATTTACTTTTCCACGTTGACAACCTCTTCCGAGCTTTCTGCACAATGGGGTGATACGTATGTTTCGTAACTCGTTTATGAATGATTGGCACCCCAAGGTATTTCCCAGTCGAGTAATCCCAATACCAAGCACCGCTAACTCAATAGCTCGATTAAAGTCGACATTAGTAGAGCAAAACATTTTTGATTTTTCCAAATTTATCCGATGTCCGGAGACCTCACAGAAAATTTGCATAACCTTGCGAACTTCCATCATTTGACTGACTGAAGCTTCGGTAAAAGAATGAGGTCATCGGCGAAGAACAAAGTGGGAGATATGAGGGCTTCCCCTTTTGAATGTGAATGGTTTCCACCTCCGGCCCGACATTCAGCTTTAATAAGATGTCCGAGACGTTCCATACGGAGGACAAAGATGTACGGGCTTAAAGGATCGCCCTGCCTCACACCTCTAGAGGGGGTAAAGCTTGGGCTCTCATCACCGTTCCAGAGGACGGACATAGAGGCAGTAGATATGCATGCCATAATGATTTCAATAAGATTGTTGTTCAAATTCAAGCACATGAGAGTATCTTTAATGAATTCCCAGTCCAGTCTATCGAAGGCTTTCTCCATGTCAATTTTGATGGCAACAAAACCTTTCTTCCCCGCTCTTCATTCTCATAGAATGTATAATCTCTTGGGCAATTATGATGTTGTCGCAGGTGGATCTATTCGTAATAAAACTACATTGCTCATGACTTATAAGGCGATCCATTATACTTCTGAATCTATTAGCCAAGATTTTAGTAATGATTTTGAAACTGACATTGCACAAAGATATTGGCCGGAAATCCCTTAACGTCAACGGGTTATCCACCTTCTAATAAGGACAATCTTGGACTTATTAATGGTGGACATGTTGGAGGGTTATTAAAACAGTCCTCAATGAGATCACAAATTTTGTCCCCCACAACATTCCATTGAGTCTGAAAGAAATGGGCATTAAGGCCATCGGGACCCGGGGCTTTAAACGCTCCCATAGCAAAAGTAGCATTCTTTATTTCTACTCTGGTAACTGTTTTTGCCAACATTTGCAAATCATGATTATCAATTAGAGGAAAATTAGAGCACAACTGTCGAGGGTCTTTAACCGATGTATCACGAGTGAAAAGATTGAGAAAGAAATCGTGGGCCATCATCTTTGCCGTGTCATGATCCTCCACCAAGTCCCCCGTATCATTCTGGATGGCCCCAATTCTCTGATTTTTCCTTTTGATTATGGTAGAAGCATGGAAGAATCTAGTATTTCTATCTCCCCCTGCAGCCACTTACTTCTAGATCTCTGGAACCATGTAATTTCCTCTTGGGTAGCGACTTTGTGATACTCTTCCCAAAGCTTCTCAAACATGTACAATTTCCAGTTACCCGCAAAATTTGGAAAGTAGGACCTTGATAACGGGTAATCTATTAAGAATAAATAATAGAGTACGCTAGCTCAGTCCTCAGAATCATCCAGACGGAACAAAAACTTCGATTTTTGACGGTCCCTAACTAGATAAATTCAAACAAAATGATTTGGATGAGCTTTCACTGCGACTTACGCCTATAGTGAAGAGATCATAGAAACATGTTTTTTTCTATAAAAAACTGCAAGTTTTTTCTTTCTTTCATTTTCAAACATTCTTTTTTTTTTTCACTACACTTTGGGCATCCTGCATCTGACATTTCCAAGGTTTCCATGTCAAGTCTCCATTAGGGAGCACGTCACTCAGTAACCCGGACACTTTCACTTGTCAGCCAC
This sequence comes from Acacia acuminata, assembly GCA_019022655.1. Classification (NCBI taxonomy): domain Eukaryota; kingdom Viridiplantae; phylum Streptophyta; class Magnoliopsida; order Fabales; family Fabaceae; genus Acacia; species Acacia acuminata. Next base: position 826,426 of record JAFJYI010000276.1, on the reverse strand, counting down.
ATCTTCTTCTGAATAATAAGCACTGTATCATCCTCACCTTGACCTGCATCAGATGTGGCAACTGCATCCCAGTGTAACGCTGACAAGTAGTTCCTTATATACTCCACTACCGGTCGCTTATCATGGATGATGACAAAACCTTTTGGCCGGAGAATTCTGTCCATCTCAATCAGTAAATCCTCGGGACTGCATTCCTTCTCAATGATATCAGAAAATATGGTCCAAGCGTGGAGTAGATCATATGTTCGAGGGTATGTTGAAAAAGCTTCACACCTGTCACGTTTACATCCAAAGAATATCAGTATTAGATGCAATATGCTTTGTGAACTCCTTTGCAATAGCTGCAGAAGGTTTTATGCTGAAAATTTTGAAAATCAAGCATCAATACATAGTGTAATCAAACACATGGGGGTACTGTGTTTGTGCGCACTTGGAAAAACAATACTATCACACCACGGATCATGCAATGGTGAGAATGATAACTTTATTTATTTCTCCTTTATTTCTTCGAATTGTACTCATCAAATGTAAATTCTTCAGGGTAATAAGATTGACAAAAACCATGAGAATAGTAAGGTAAATCAGCATCTTGCTTTTCAGGTTCACCATTTTTGTCGGGCGGAATAACCATAAAATAAAAGAGCAAATTTAAGAGTAATAGGCATTCACTACTATAACAAGCCAAAATCACTCTTCTAGGTAAGACATGAAACCTACCAATTGTGAACGGTTCCTATCAGTCCTCTGTCATATATTATCTTCAGAGTGTTTGGCCCATTTTCTGGCACCACATTCATAACCCATATATCTTTGTCCTTCAAAGCAGCTGCAAACGAACCCATATTTGCCTTCATGTCCATCACGTTCCTAAAAGTGTCAGGCTTTATTTTTCTGGCTAACATGGTCCAATAATTGTCAACTCGTTGTTGCCATGCTTCCTGCACAAATTAGTTGTCATTATTCCAAAATCTAGTAAACATTTCTTAGCTCACTGAAATTATAGCAAAGATATAAAGAAATATACTCAAGTCTAGTACATACAAATGTAAGCTAAAATGTACAAATATAAAACATTTGAATAGTAGGTCAGCATATGATCAGTTCATCCACAAATGCAGTTCAACATAGAACCTATGGTTTCAGCTATTTTTGTTCAAATTTGTAGAGTTTCCAGCAGATTCTTTTTCACCGGTCTGTTATATTTCCTATTTTACTTCTGTTTTTACAGTAACCTTCTGATGAATGAAAGGATGCATATATCAGGAGTGGACAAACTGAAAAGGTGGTATAGAAATTAAATCACCGTGTCTTTCTCAAACATTTCAGCAGAATAATCAAAATCAGCAAGACGGGGAGGTGGAGCAGTCAATCGTGCAGGCCAAGGAGCCAAACCACTTCCTTTTGCTCTATGCATTTCTGTAGACACCAGCACAGTATGCAATTATTACATTTTGAATTTCCAATAAAAAGCATGAACTAATACTTACAAACTGTTGATAGTCCAGAAGATATTAATCCACAAGCAAATATGGGCAATGTACCATCAGACAATACGAAAATACCTTCTTTAAAATATAGAACTGATCAACAAAACCACTTTTAATTGTCTGAAAACATTTTCATAAGTCGTTCTTTTATGTCTTTTGATTCGTCAAATAAAGGTCAAATCACTGTATGAGTGGGGAAGGTGTTACTCACGGTCAGTGTAAGGCGTGATGCAAGCTTCCATCTTAACTCCCCAGACGGCATCAGGATCGTCATCAGGTTTGCAGAGTGGAGGTTGGGTCCTCGGCTCTCTTTTTCGGTAGCAATCATTTGTCAGAGGCTTGACCCATATGACAGTCTGATTCCTTTTAGCAGCGATTTTCCAACACATCCGTTCTACTAGAGCACTCATTTCTCTCCATATCCTTCGATCCTCTTCATCTTGTGCATATGCTTCAGGAGATGAATATGCAAAATAACCTCCTGGCCTGAGTAACCTATCCACCTCAAGAAGAAGGATGCCATCTCTTTGGAGCCAGTCAATTCTACAACGAGAACAATGAGCAAGTTCAAATGATCTACTAGGGTAAGGGAGTCGTCTCGTCCCCAAGACACCGAGGTATGCTGGAATGCCTCTCTCTAAAGCAAACTGGATCTGGTTTTCGTGGACATCATTGGGTGCTAATGACATTGCTATTACGTTAGAAGAAAGTAGATATCCTCCAAAGCTTGCAACTCCACAGCCAACATCAAGAACACTCCGCAATCTTCCTCCATTGTTAATGTTACTGTTTGGAAAGTTAAGCATCTGTACATTCATGATTATGGTGTTATTATAATACTATTCATGAAAGAACTTATGTTTCAGTAGTATTCAATTCACAAACTATAATGGAGTAGTAGCCATACATTTGCCATCGATGCAATGTATTTATCAGCACCATAATGGAAGTGTGTACCTCCACCAGGAAAACTATCTTTTCTCCTTTTACAGACATCCATCTCTGATCAGATTTCTCTGTTGCAAGATGGGTATGGGGTATATTTGCTTTCCATACCTGATCTCTGCTTTTAGGCCACTTAATCGGAACCTATTTTGCAGCATAAGAAACGAGAGATTAAGCCCAGAAAGTTCTCGCTCACATCTAACAAGCAAAGACTAGAAAGTCACCTTGTACCCTGGGGGAGGAGGAATCAAACAATTATAACGCCTCTCAGGCATCGGGCAGTGTCGTTCATAATGCTCCATCAAAGACAAATCCAGTTTCAGCCTTGTCTGGTATATTAGGTTTCTGTCTAGACAGGGAATCAGCTCTGAGAGACGATCATCACATACCTTAAAAAATTAAACAAAAATAATAGATGCCTTGATTATTTCACCACAGAAACTAATATTTAAGGTTAGCAAGAGCGGGAAATTAAAATTTGTTCACTTATAGAATAACTAACTCACTGGAATTGTCTTTAGCATAGGACTATATTCTCCAATTGTTTTGGAGGAAGATTCATTGGCATCTTCGTCACCTCCCCAACCAAAGTGTTTTAAGGATTTACCACCGTACTCGATAGGAGATGAGCCACTTCTCCGAGAATACAAGTAAAAGAAAGCACAAACAATGACCAACACTAACACCGTGACCAGCTTCTTCCTCGGGTTCCCATCTGCTCTGTTTCTCATTCTTGCCACTGCAAATAAATCACCTTTTTACTATGATTTCGGCTGGCAGAATATCAAAATGCAAGTTTTCACTAGGCTGGCAATTGCTTAATCGAAACCCAGCTCAAAATTTTCTCACCGCACTCACTGATTCAAAGTTCTTCCAGAATGCCCTTAATTTAAAGGCGCTGGCTTAATTTTTCATATTCCATTTAGCAACTACGTGATGCAGGTGAGAGTCGCAGAACGAAAACTGCACAAAAAGCGGAATTCAAAATCAATGGAACGTCGTATGCATTGTAAGAATAAGCATAAATGCATTAGCTCTTAGTGGGACGGGCTGCGCTCTCCTCCGGGAAACGAAAAGTTACTGTTCGATCAAATAGATCAACAAAAATAAATAAACACCACCTTGAAAAAACGATGGGATAGAGAAAGCAGGAATACGGCCTCAAAAGCAATACAGGAGTTTTGAGTATGAACAGTAGGAAATGTGAGCTTTGAAGGATAGCACATTCAGATAAATTAAGACAAACACGTCAGTTAAGATATTCCAAACTCCCAAGATGGAGCGAAACCAGCTGGATTACTAACTAGGAGCGAACGCCTCCGAATTTCGTAGAAGAATTGCAAATGAAGCAAAAGAGCAAGTGGCTAAGTAGGGACGAAATTGGAAAAGCATAAAGGATAGAAGATAGCGAATCACCGACACTAGTTGTCAGCTATTCACATGAATTCAATTCCCGATCTGGATAGCTGAAAGAGACTGACAATACTCATCACGCAGAAGCACAGAATTCACTAAATTTACCTCCAGTCGGCAAAAAAATGCAGTAATAGTTGGAGGCCCGGAGAAAAAGGTACCAAGTAGTAATGTTTTCGCTATCAACGTAAAGCCAAATAATAATCACATCATTTTGCGAATAGATGAGAGATCAGATCCGAGCCATGTTCTTCGTGACTTGTAGGATGAAGGAGAAATGAAAAAGATGGATCTAAACGTTTTCTTTTATTCCCCACAGAAAAGGACCGGACTCCGAGCTCGAAGGGGGTAAAAGAAAGGACAATAATACAAAGACAAACGTACCTTATGCAAGAACAAGAACAAGAACTTCGCCTTTGAGGGAAAGAGAGAGTGAGTGTGAGAAGAGTAACAACCAAAATCGGGACAAATAGGATCTAAAATTTAGATCCAATGCTTAGTATTAATTAATTATTATTGTGTGTTGGAGACAGCAACGGGTAGCAAGTTAGAACTAAGAGCACGAGTGATCAATTAAAAAAGGGCAAGCCGCGGAGAAGGCGCGAGTTCATGAGGATGAAGGGCTCGAACTAGTGATGATTTCATTTCATTTTTTATTTTATTTTACCAGAACACAAGCGACCAATAGACTCCGGGTGCGCAGCGATCAAATGATTTTCCTTTTTGATATTTCATGTAAATATCAGAGATTTTAAAATTTAAAATTTATATATATATATATATATATATATTGATAATAGAATTTTAGGAAAAAGGTTGGATTCACCTACGATCTAATGACAGACCGAAATCTCCCTTTCTTTTAGGTAATAACGATGTTGGGCATGGCGAGTCCAGCCACCGACTTTGTCCTTGCTACCTTCTGGTTCGCCTCCCATTACGCAAGCCCAACATGATCAGATCCTTTACATCCTCAAACAAGACTCCAATGACATTGCTGTTACTACCATTGATCACATTGATGAATTCTTTTCAGGTTAGGTTGCTACCTTACCTTATGTATTGTCTAGTTCTCTTTGGATAATTGATTCTGGAGCCACTTGTCATGTAGCTTGTAGCTTAAGTTTTTTAGATTTTGTCTGCTCTTATGTTGGTCCTCCTAGGAGAATTAAATTGCCTAATGGTGAATACATGTAGGTTACCCATGGAGCCACTGTTAAGCTTTTTGATGCTATTACTTTGACTAATGTCTACTATGCGACCGGTTGTTGTTTCAACATTGTTTCCGTGTCTAGGCTTACTAAAGAGCATCAATCTGTTGTATTATTCTATCATGAAATGTGCTTACTGTAGGACATCTCCCATGGGAGGGCACTTAGACGTTTACTTAGGGATCTAGGAGCTAGGATGCCTTCCCCAGTGCCTTGACCAATTCCATGATTGAACTCCCTCCTTTTGGTGAGAGTGTCTGATCCTTTTACCATTAAGCGAGGTAGAGCAGCATTTATATGAGTTTAAACCTAATAACGCATTGGCATAAAATTTTTAAATATTTTTTTAAGTTTTGTGTGACTAAGGTAGGCCCATGTTTAGCCCAACCTTTTCAGGGCCAGTGGAAACTGGGGTCAATACAACCAAATTGGACGCAACAAGTCACATGGAGTTTTTATCCAAAAAAAAAAAAAAGTCACATGGAGTATACCAACATCCATCCATTGGGAGTAAGTAGAAAGGGCATGATCCTCCTTTAACTATGTCGTCAGTTCGAGGCGTGAGAATGGAAAAAATTATGTCGGGAGCTCTTTCCCCCATGATTGTGAACTTGATTCGAAACGAATCCAAATTAGTCAGAACCATAAATACAATTGAACCGGGTGAAAAAAAAAAAAAAAAAAGGCCACATGGAGCATTGAGCTGGCTCACACTACACAATCACTGGTAATTCATTGTGTTTAGCACGTCCCACTTTGCAAAGTACTAATGCTCCGTCCGTATAAAATTCACGAGGACCTTTTCTTCTTACGATAAAATTTTTAGTGGGAAAGTCTCTGCCAATTTTCCTTATCCTTGTCGTGATCAAGTAACATTTATAATTTGGAATTCAATAGACAAAAATATTTGAAGCATATAATTTTCGAAAATGGTTTTGAAAGAAAGAACAGGCATGGAGAATGAATCTATGATATTAAAAAATTTATTAGATGGTCTAAATCAAAATATTTTCCCCAATTTTCATAGCAGAAAAAGACAAAAAAAAAAAAAAAAACCATTAAAATTGGTAAAAGAGAAATAAGTATGTTGAATTTCAATAATTTCAAAGGGATTGATTTAGAATTTTGAAATGATTCAAAATTTGAGAAATTGCCTAACTTCCCTTAATTTTTTATAAAATAACAAATAATCAATAAGAACAATTTTAGCATCGCTATTAACAACTCGGATCTATAAAACAACTTTAGTATCGCTTATTACCAACTCAAGTATTTATATTAACAACTTTAGTAAGAAAAATTTTAAAAAATATATTAGCCCCTGGAGCTCTGGTAAAGGTTATTAATAAATTTGACTAGTACCTCATTTACAACTTTAATATTGTTATTACAAAATATTTGACTAATACCCCAGTTTTTTTTTTAATTTTTCAATAAAAGTTGTTAAATATAGATACTCAAGTTATTAATAGTGATACTAAAATTGTAAATGACAGCTTATGTATATATACTTAATTTCTTTACGCAAAATAGTCAATATTGATACTTAAGTTGTTAATAGCGAGACTAAAATTATAAATTGATATTTATTGAAAATTTCCTAATAACTTTCACCGAAACTCCAACGGATAATATTCTTTTTTGAATTTCTCAGGCTAAAGCTGTTAATATATATATTTAAGTTATTTATAGCGATACTAAAGTTGTACATGGAGTATTTGTTGAATATTTCCTAATAACTTTCACCAAAGCTCTAATGGTTTTTTTTTTTGAATTTCTCGGGCTTAAGCTTTTAATACAGATATTTAAGTTGTTAATAATGATACTAAAGTTGTAAACGTGGTATTTGTTGAATATTTTCTAATAACTTTTACCGGAGCTCTAACGGCTAATATCTTTTTTTGAATTTCTCTGACTAAAGTTTTTAATATGAATACTTGAGTTATTAATAGCATTACCAAAGTTATCAATATACATACTTGAGTTGTTAATAACCTTCATCAAGTTCCAGAAGTCAGTCACTGACAAAATCATCGGAGCTTTGATAACAGCTGACACCACCAGGCATAGGCGTCGGAGCTCCAACGACCCAACAGGGGATTGGGAATTTTTTATTTTAAAAAATAAGGTTAATTAGATAATTTATCACATTTTACAACATTTCAAAATATCAAATCAATCATTTTAAAAATATTAAAATTCAATATATTTATTTATCTTTTATTAATTTTGATGGTATTTTTATTACTTTGTTCCTCCCTTTGTTCTAAAAAAAAAAAACTTAACATGAGCTCTTCCCCATTTTTCGAGGGCGCTGAATTTCAATCTGCCCGCGAAGTAAACCAATTAACCTCTACTTCGAATCACAAGCTTATCAAGTAGGCGGATCCGCAGGCGCAGCATGGACAATATTCCCGAATCTTCTTCCAAAGGGATGAAACGCAGACGAGAGGAAGAAAGCGCCGGAACCGGCGCCGATGAAATCCCATCACTCGGTACGTAATTTCATTCCCTACTGTTCTATGTTTTATCGAACTTTTTATGTGATTATCGAATTGGTGTGAATTCTTCTATCGAAGTCTCTGTAATTTTGACTTTCTGTTTCTTCAGCGTTCTTTTTCGGTTTTTCCCTGAGTTCTCCTGAAGTTGCTAAACTTGAAATGCAGAGAACGATCTTACATTTAGTGATACAATTGTGGCGCTTCGAATAATGCGAGCTCAGTTTCCGCACATTGAGAAGGTTAGAGACAAATATAGTTGGTTCTTCTGATTAAAATGAATGATTCGAGAAATGCACAGAAGTGAAGAAAAAGCTGATATAATCTTTCGAATGATTTGTACACTGTTGATTTCTTGCAAATGCGGTTTAGTTCTTTTATCGTTATAGAGTATTTAATTTTTCTAAAAGTTATATGATGTGCTTTTGCAGCTTTCGGTTCAGCCGTTTATTTTGAAATCACAATTGTATAGCAGTGTCAAGGACCGAACCCAGGTGGATAGGGAATTAGAGGTGCAGTTCTTTATCCACTCAAGTCTCCGAAACTCTCACGTGTCTATGCAAGAACAAAAGTGTAGCTTTTTACCCTGCAATTTATTGGGCATAAGAATTTCATCTAAAACACTTTTGCCTGACGAGCTCTTCTTTTCTAATTCTTTATTTACAAGCAAATGTCAATCGTGACAATTACACACACACACACACACACACACACACACACACACACACTTTGCATATGAATTAGGATCCGCTTGATTTATTGGAATCTCATATTCATCGATACTACGCGATCAGATGCATACATATGTCGAGCTTTCTCATTTTGCAAGGGGATTGAAAATTTTAAAGGGGATGATTGGTGATTTGTGAAAGCTTGCATGACGTTTTACTTGGAGGAATTTGTAAGGCATGAGTCACCCGCAATGGCGGGAATGATGTTTAGAGGAGTATGTTGGTGCCTGTGCTGTAATTATATGCCAAAATACTAAACAAAAGCATCTAACATGCTAAACACTGAAAAGTCCTAGATGCCTAGATGAAGATGAAAGTGATGCTAAATATCCCATATTGCTATTTCCTTCGCTTGTCTTGCTTGCACCTTCTTTTCAGGATTGCCTATTTTATTTTCGGAGTCCTTACTACTAACGTGGATCATGTTTTTCTGTGTGCAGTGTCTAAAGAGGGATAAAGTTCTGCGTATTTTCAAACTGAATACTGGACAAGATGACCATGCGATAATGTTTTTGGATGATTACTTAAATCAGGTAGGTTGAATAGATGAATACAGTTCGTTAATTCTGTCATCAGCAGCATATTCATGTGTTCTTTTGTTCTCAAGAATTTCTGGTGGGTTCACAATGCAATCTGCTACGATTAAGTTTATTTTGGGACCAAACTGTTACTAGTTATTTGAATTTTCTTGGACTGTCATCATTTCAAACCTTTTTTTTTAAAAAAACTGAATGTTGTGTACCTTTTCATTCAGTTAAGATTTTGAAGGGTTCGTGGTGCACCTTCTTGGACCACTGGATTCTTGATGCACTTACATGTGTATTTTGCTTACTTGTTGATTCATAGATAGATCATGTTGTTAAAAAAATGGATAACAAGAAGCAAGGGGAACATCAAGTTTTTGGATGGTTCAAAACTCATGTTCTCGATTCGAAGCTTGAACCAAGCATTGAACATCAGGAGCTTGTGAGTGAGATTTGTTATTTTGCTTATGCTTAAACAGTTCTTTCCAGCTATGTTCATTATACTGTTTACTCATTTGAAGTCTTTGCATTCTGGTTAATTTATTGACTTTGGGTGAATAGGAATATTCTTCACTATCATGAAGTTTATCAGCTTAGATATATTCATCAAGATGTCTATAGTTGGTCTCATTTAGTGGGATAAGACTTCGTTTTTATTGCTTTGTTATTGCATCTTTAAACCAGCTTTAGGCTCCCTCTATTAGTGAATCTTAGTCTTAATAAATTTTATCAAGATACAATTTCTCACACAGGTGTGTGTGTGTGTAAGCTGGGGCAGTTTGTAAAACAGCTTCTCATAATTAGTGTGCTACCGTTTGCTGCAGTGCTCACTCTTGTCACTTGGGGGGAAGGTGAAGGACAGTGACATATCCCTTTTAATTAATGCAGGCATCCTTGTGAGTTTACTATGAATCTAAAATGCTGTCTCTTTTGTTTACTTTATATGGTTATCTGTAATTGTGCTTGTGTTGTTATAGCTATCAGTTGGGTTAGTGCCATGTTCAAGTGTCTAAACATAATATGAAGTATTTAAATATAACTTAAGAGGCACCTATCATCTCAAATTACTTGAGGGGGACCAATTTTATGTGTACAATAAAAAACTTGGGCAAGTTTGAAAATATCAACCCATGAAATTTTTATATTTTTCAGATTTGGGTTGTCAAGTTGCAGTTTTGTTTTCCCACTTCCTTTTGCAGGGAAGTGGAAATAAGGTTAATTTGTATGTGCTTTGATATTGGATAGCTTTAATCATACAAAGCACAAACTTTCTGTTGCATTTTTTGTTTTATCATATCTTCAAACTGATAAGGTTTTATTGTTGATTCTCATGAACCGTTGAGAAGAAACTTCATGGATTGAGATCATCTTCTAATTTGGTTTTCTTCTTTCAGTTTTATGTGCATGCGTGTGTCCTTGTTTCTGAAAGCCAACGTAAAGTAACATTCATGAATATATGGATGACCTGTCCTAATGCTAATAGCTCTCATATGTTTTAAACAAGGGAGAAAAATATTGAAAAGCAAATGATCTTGTTCTCAGTTCCTTAATGCTCTTTATATGATTCTTGTGTAGTTTTTTGTGACTGTCTTTGCCATTGATCTATACACGTAACATTTATACATATTTTCAGACTCGGCAGCTTATTGATCCAAACATGTATTGGTTTGCAATTCCAAGTATCGGTTCACTACTTAAAGGTCTTGCTCAGGTATGAAATTTTATGCTTAAGGCTTTAATTCTAATTCCTGGCCTTGTTAATAACTTTTTGTAATTGTATGTAAGCCCTTTTAGATTCTTACAGATTTCATTAAAAGACGTTGGGCACTTTAAGAATTTGTTTGAGATAACATAATATTTGTGGACTGTGGTCTAACACTACTTAATGGAGCTTGAATGGCGTACAAGGCCATCATGCATAAGCCATTCCAGATATAGTCTAGTCCAACTATGAACTTCTATTTGCTGGATATATTTATTCCTGGGGAGCATGGGGAAAGCTTTTGTGGGTTGTGCTGTTTGCTTATTTGGTGTCATATGATTTGGGTGCTAATTTGGAACTGGCAGTAATTGAACTTTCTCGTAGAAAATTTCTACTTAGTTCTACTTTGAAAATATACCGACTATCTAAAGGTTCTGCCAAGTTTTCATATTCAATTCTGATTTTTTAGATGAGGAACTATGTTCAAATTAAAGGATTCAACAATCCATTTTTCTTACTCTTGTTCAGGGAAGAATGGAAATTAATATTTTGTATTGTGATGAATTTTTCTTAATTATTTTTCATTTTATATATTTTATTTAACCCTTTTTGTTCAGGGGAGAAAGGAAATTATGTCTTTTCTCAACCGTCGTAAATATAAAGAGATGATGTTAAGTTCTTTAGAAAAGAAGCGCCTGCGAATGTCTCCACTTGATATGAGGTTTCATCTTCGTGATCTGATTGGATCTGGTCAACTCGAAACTAACTTGACACCAACTGGCTTAGTTGTTCGAGTCACAAAAGATTAGGGTTTTGGAATGTCCTAGATGTATTTTGATTCATGGAATGATTTGGTGGCATCTTGCATTGCTATCAAATTAAGAAGCAGGTTCAGTTATTCGCGCCTTGGATACAATTAGCTTAATTTACTCAAAAGGCTTTCGTTTATATGAGATAACTTCGTTGGTAAAATGACAACCAATGTCATCCAGGTTGATCAGGAGAACGAGTCATGTGTTATCCAGGTTGATCAGGCGAACGAGTCATGGCAATTACTAACTTTCATCGACAATCAACATGGATCAATAGAAGCCAATGTGAGTCTCTTCCTTTCTAGGCCTTTGATACTGCATTTTCATTTGTTTTGGTTTAGTGTCTTCTAATTAAGTCATTATGACCTTTTTGTCTAAATTATGGTTGTTTGCAATTCATCATCTGATAAATTGATATGGTTGTTAAAAACAAAAGCATCTATGCATGAATTCTTTATTTGTTCCAAGATTTCATCCTACCTCATTGGAGGAGTAAATGAATACCATTCAATTCAATTTTCAATATTATAATATAAAATTGATAAAAAGTCGTCTTATTCATAAGCCATAGCTTCTTTCCCTCAAGTTTCGTATAATGGATAGGATCTTCATTTATTTATAACAATTTCTTAAAATGTAATTGTTTTAAAAAATAATGTGCTATATGTTCTGGAATGGAGAAAAACAGAAATTTCCTGTTATCAACGATTTGAAAGTATCAATTTTTATAGCTTAAACATTTCCAGAGTACTAAAGAATATTTAAGCTCAAAAGTAACGGATCTAAACATTAAAAAAAAAAAAAAAAAAAAGTATCCTATAAAGGATAAATGAGTTAAATAAGGGAGGTTTTGCACTTTTGCTCATTTACCTGAAAGTAGAACAAAGCATTAAGCATCGCATTCTACTGGAGGAAAGGAGATCCAAACGTCATAACTTATGCTACTGACCAATGATTACTTTCACTATCATCATTTCAGATGAAACTTCAATATTTATTCCAAAATAAAATCGAATGGGCCTGCAAATCTTTCATCAGAATCCTTGATTATTAGATATTGGATAAAGCACAGAAGGGATAGTATTTTGGGCAAATGATAGAAAAATATCGTTTGAACTTTAAAATTCTGTTGATAACAATAGTAATAAGATTAATAAGAATAATAAAACAATTGATAACTCGATTTGTTGGAAAAACACTTATTTGGTATTTTGAAATTCAATGGGTATTTTCTTGGGACTTTCCGTATTATTTTCTTCCTGCATGGTGAGACTAACAAACCTATTTCTCAGCATTAGTTAGTTTTAATACTCTCTCCGATCTTAAACATAAGCCCGAGTTGACTTTTTTAGATATATAAGAAAATAAATTAAGTTATTTAAAATATTTATATTTGTTATTTTTTTTCCAAACTATTTTGCCTAACTTATAAAGTGATATATAATTTAAAGATATACAATATATGATATGATTAAATAACTTATTTAACTTGCTTGATTTCTAAAAAAAAAAAAAAAAAAAAAAATCTTTTTTAGAGTATTTGATCAAAAGGGATATTCTTTTCTTCCCAAGTCATCTCATTCCGTTTTTTTTTTTTTGGTTAAAAGCCTACTGTTTGTAAGCATCTAGAATCATTTTATTTTCCTGGTGCTTCACGTAATATTTTTACTTTCTTTTCCCCCTAATATCAGTATTAGAGTCATGATTTGACAGCGATAAGGATGTGAGTCTCTGTATACCTTGTAGATTAAGCATTATCCGAGTATGACCGTATATTGCATCTGCAAAGCTCTGTTCTAGGCTTCTAGCATTCATCAAAAAATTTAAGAGGCCCATTCGATTTAAAAGTCTCTCTTTTTATGCATATATAGAAAGTTTCTAATTGTGGGAACACTTTGTCTTTTCGTGGAAGTTAAGTGCATAGAATCTGGAGAAGTTTGGCAGATTAGCAACATTTGGAGATGTTTAATGGTCTATTATAGTTTATGTTCTCACATGTATCCTGTGTGTTTTGTTACTTTATTAGTAGTCTGCTTTTAGTTCAACTTAACTTTATACCAGCCGATATCAAACCTTCTCCATTTTTTTGGGCTAAGACGTCGAACTTTACCCCAAAAAAGAGGATGTTTGATACCCGTTGGTCGATTTGAGTGTCTAATTGGTGGGCGATCTGTACGTAAGCGCTCTTTGAGTGGTGTGTCTTGTGATGAGGTGTCGGTGTCTACTCCACCTAAACCTCTATGTATCTAAAAAAAAAAGGTAGTCTGCTTTTAGTTCAGCTCAACTTTAGTGAGTTAGGTGATTTAAGGTATTAAACCTCATTGTATCTGATCAGTTGATATGGCTGTTAAGAGTTATGTGGCACGAAGATCTCGATCTTATCCCATTACGTGGGAGTGCCTTTCTATTGAATAGATCATACAAATTCCTTCTAAGGTTTAATAAAATATATTCAATTCTTTATCATTTTTTCTAAAATTATTATGCTTGTTTCTCTTCTAATTTTTTATCAATCCACTTACAGGATATGCGTTTCTTCCAGGAATAAACTTATTTAATTATTTAAATATCTTATTATTAAAACTGATCAAATATTCCCTTTGGTCCTAAATAAGAATGAAACCAATATTGTACTACTTTCGGTCCTAATTATAGGAACACTTTTGTAGTGAAAATGACACTACAAAAGTATTCATATAATTAGGACTACAAAAGTGTTCTAATAATTGACTAGTAATGTTCAAGAGAATTCGTGGCTATTAAAATAATGAGAGAAGTTGAAGAAGTTTAATAATACCATTGTATAATATTATATCTGGTTCTAAATATAAGATAAAATTGATTTTTTTTTAGAGAGATTTTGGAAGCTGAATAAGTCACTTAACAATATCATATATTGTGTATCCTTAGATTATGTATCAATTTATAAGTTAGGCAAAATAGTTTGGAGAAAAATAACAAATATAAATATTTTAAAGTAATTTAATTATTTCCTTAACATCTCTAAAAAAAATTAACTATGTCTTATATTTCAGATAATAGGAAGTTCTATATGATTGTGATCACCCTATATACTATAGGGTAAAGGGCATTTTTGTCCTTCACCTGATATACTCGTATTATGGCAATACTTGAAGGGCGAAAGTGCCTTTTGACCTTGCTATACATTGAGTGCAGTTCCTTCCAAGCCATCCGTCCCTAATTTCCATGAATTGCAGGCTGCAAAGCATGAAGCATCTTCCATCTCCTAATGGCAATGCCCAAAATGGTCGATTGAAAGTGACCCTGACATATAAATAATTTGTAATTGAAATTTAAGTTTATACAACAATAATTGCATTTTGTCATGTAACAATAGGGAGGTAGGAGGAGGAATTTTTTTTAATTATGCAAGAAAATAAATTATACGACATTCACTGTATCTTGTATTTAATAGTACTCTCTCTATCCATGAATATAAATTTTAAATAATCAATTAAAATTAGTTAAGATATATATATATATATATATATATGCCTTTATCTGTAAAGATGATAAGTGAGAGAATGACAATAAATATAGTTAAGGAACAAAGTTGAAATAAACTTAATAAATGTTGACAAAATAAAAACAAAACTTATATTTTGGGACAAGTCAATTTACAAATTTAAAACTTATATTTAGGGAGGAATAGACTAATAGCAATTACCTTTTGCACCAATTTTTTTTTCCTCAATTGTTCCTTACCATGGGGAGAAAATAATATTATAAAGGAAAATTTTCAAAAATGGGAATTTTTTTTATTTATTATTTTTAAAATTTTTTCTTCATAATATTTCTTTCACTTTTCCCCCCATCAAAACATAACCCTTGGCTTCCTCCAATTAATGGTAAAGTAAAAGGCATCAAAGACAACCAACATGTGATTGGTCCAAATGGAATGTGTATTGGATTCCTTTAAGAGGTCTAGGGTTTGAGTTGCGGTAAAACCACTTCGTAATTTGTCTTATATGGAGCTACAACTATTGTGAGGGTCATCCTTATCACTGCAGAACCGGAATGGTTGCACACTTGCCACCATTCTTTATATCAAAAAAAGGCATCAGCACATTATAATTCTGATACTTCAATCGATTAGAGGGCCCTGGCCACCTTAATCATTGTACAGTTTGCTTAGGAATTGTTATAGTCGGTGCTAATTATGTTTCTATGTGACACTACGTTAGCTAATCTATTGATTGCAAATCCAAATTCAATTATTAGATTCATTATTTTGCATAACAGTGATTGTTTTGGAGTTAATGGTGACTAAACCCTCAACTAATTAATAATCATGCACATTTTCAATGGCTTGTATTTTAGAACATTTGATAGACAAAGCAAACCAATTGTTGCCTCTTCCTGCCAAATAATTCAACAGCTATAATAAGCTTAAAACACTTGATCGACAGCTGACAATGGATCTTCTCCATCCATTTCTCTTTATATATTTCTCCAGCCAAATCTGAATCGTTGAATAATGCATTTAGGAGTTTACACCAGTACATTCCATGACAGCTCCATTTACCACCATTTTTTTTCCTTCTGTTATTTACCTCAAAAAATGAAAGCCTTTGTCATCACTACAACAAAAAGGTAATTCATTGGAAGCAGACCAAAAATTGAATATTAATGCATTTTGAAATTTAAATTTCAGGTTTTTTGCCCCTCGCAGTTACTCAAGAGAGGTTTATGGAGGAACTCGCTGGAATTTTGTCGACAAAAGCTTTTAGAATTAATTAAACTGATACAGACACATGATTTTGACGTATATATCTTTCATAATTTGAAGAATGAGTGAAACACTGCACTAAACAATACAAGTCAGTTTCTGATTCTGTTTTTTTACCCCCAAAGCTTTATAGTTTAGATTGAGACTTCTCATCTGTCGACACCCTTTTGTCTTTTTGAAGTCCAGTGAATTGTTATTATGTTAACTCAAGTTAATTAAAAAACTCAATCAAATTAAACTCTGAGAATTAATTAATTATCCCCACCATTAAATGTTTCTAATTGAAGTCCAATGATATGATGAGAAGCTAGGCTCTGATTGAAATTATAGACTTTGATGTTTGATTATTACCTTGCTTTGTCCATATATGTATATGTGGACAGCCAAACATGACCCTCACTTGTGCCTCTCTTACATCGCTTGGCCCATGCTGTTCCATGGCAGCTCGCTTAAGGTTAATTTTTCAGTACAAAATTTCATTTCAAAGTCACAAGTTTGATTTTTGGCCTACGTTCATAAATATATTGACAAAACAACTAAAAATTTAATCATATAGATAATATTGCATTTTATAGAGCACGTCCTGTTCACTCTTTCTCTTTCTCTCTCTAGGATCATGGTTTTGAGGATCTGAACTGGGCAAGTCGATCTCGAACCAGTCTTTTTTTTTTTTTTTTTTTTTTTTTTTAATAGCTCAAAGATCAATCAAACTGTGATAGCAAGCTACTGTTAATTACTTTCTATCAAACCATTATATTGATAGCCAAATCGATAGAAAAGGTCGATCTCCCCTATTTTACAAAAATAATACTTACAAGGTTCTAAATATAAGACCTAATTGATTATTCTTAAAGAGATTAAAGAGGCTAAATAAGTTATTGAATCATATCATCTGGTGTTGTGTATGATAAAATTATATATTACTTTATAAAGTCAGACAAATGAGTTTGAAGAAAAACGATAAATATAATAATTTAATTGGGTTGCTTGATCTTTAAAAAAAAAATCAATTAGGTTTTATATTTAAGGCGGTAATATGATATATGATGCTTATATATTTGGCTCCTATATGATCATTAGTTAATTAGAAAATAACAAGATAAAGAAATAGAGAAAAATCTAATGCTTCTGTTATATAATGGGCATTCCATCATGTTACCGATTAAATTATATAGCTAGGATATTGCAAACCATATAGATCTCAATTACTTCTTCTTTTTAATATAAGACATACTTATCTAATTTTATTAAATTTAAAAAGTTAATTAAGTTAGTTAATATGATATATATAATCTAAAATACAATAGTTATCTTTCTTAATTCCTTAATTCCAGCTTCCCCTTGATTATTTTTTAGGAAGCATCAATAGAGATAAATTAAAAAAATATTGATAAATATGAAAACTATGTCTTATATTTAGAATCAATATTAAATGTCCAAATATGTGTTATATTAAGAATCAAAGGGAGTAATTAAGGTTTTATATCATAAGGGGAATTACAATGAGGTCCCAATAAAGAGATTTTATTAATAATAACTAAATAACATGCAATAACAAGTTTCAGCATAGAAAATAACAACAATTTTATACTCCTCACTTGTTATTGAGACTTTTGGTAATTAAATCCTTTATTATAAACCATTAGAGATGCTAAATTTCAAATCGTAGTACTCCATCCTGTCTTTATTATAAAGTACCAACCCAATTGTATTTAGTCATTTTTATAACGCATTTGTTTGTTTCCAAAGCACATTAATTATTTTTTTCATATATGCCCATAATTAATAAAGGTAGTGGGTGATAGTAATAACTAATATAATATTAGAATTCAGTGCAATTAATAGGGGTATTATTAGAAGTTACTTACCACTCTGATCTTATTTATAAGTCCAGTTTGACCAAAAAAAATTGGTCCTATTTATAAGTCCAGTTTCGGAAATAAATGAGATTGTGATAATTTTACCCATATTAATTGCACCCATAAAGATAGAGAGAGAAGAAACAGTCAAAAAGTACCCAATCATAAATAAGGGCAAAGTTGAAAATTTACCCCATAATCATTGTGTCAACCAACTTTTTTTAGTATGTGAGATTTGATCAAAGTGAACTTATAAATAGGACCAGAGTGCTAAATTATGGGACAACTTTATTAACTTTAACTATTTTTATTGATTTATGAGAATTGTTAGTTGGTCCTTTATTAGACAAAAGAGATTATTTACATAGCTAGTCTTCCACATCATTCTCATAATATTGGAAATAATGACTCCTTGATCCGATAGCCAGCCATCTGCCATTTGGATGAGATATTTGATTTAATTTGATGGAACTTACAACCCAAAACAGGAGATTAGATTTAACCGAATTCATTAACGATACAGTATATAGTAGAATCGAATACAGCAAAATAATAGTTCAGAGTTAAAAGAAAAAAAACAGGCTAGCTTGTTGTTGGCCTAGCATTGCCGCTATCTTTAATGAATAATAATGGACGGTCGTCGTGTATGAATGAAGACTTCAAAGTTGGAACCTGAATCGAAACTGGTAATAATAAATGTGTGAGCAGCTAGCATATAATGAAGATGATGGAGAATGGGCTACATACAAACAAAAATGTTATACATCTTCCAGGAATGGGGTTTTGTAGTTTGTTTACCCCTCAGTCTCACCTACCCAATAATGCATCTATCTCTCTCTCTCTCTATGTGCCAATCACTTCCACGTCACCACCCTCTTGTCGTCACTGATTGGATCCCCGTAGGCCCCTCACCTCCATCATTATTTCTTTTAATTTCCCATCATAATTATTTTTTTCTAAAAGAAAAAAAAAAACTCATGTGATAATCATGCATGGCTATGCATGCGTATTATATTAATACTCTCTCTGGTTCTGAGTCCTATTTGCGCCGCAAACTATACGCTTTCTTCTCTTTTGTTATATGATTCAGAAAGTGAAGCTCTCGTCTTGTGATGGACAGCCACACACACTTTGACATCTGCCTCCTTAAAACCTCGGCCACATGTATTGGTGTATTTTTCAAGCTAACTAGCTTCTCATGTTCCCCTCAACACAGAGTCTTGTTCTATAAGCCCTCGCTAGCTGGCTAGCTAACCCTGGTTTCAGAATATGAATCAGCATGCGTGTGGGTTGAGTTTAATAATTAATTATTATATATATATATGAATTAGTGTTTATGTTTGAATATAAGTATGTGAATGAGAAGAAAAGATATATAATGCTGCTGGCTCGTACGTGTGATGATGGGAGCCAATCATGTGTAATTGAGGTGTCTATGCGTGATTGATGAAGCTTATGCTTGTAGAAATCAGTTTCCTGCCTTCTCAAGCTATCACCAAGAATCTTCACTCTGTCTTCTTCTTTTTCCCCTCTCCGTTTTTTATTCCAAGATTTGAATATATGAATATTTAAATATCTGATGATGACTAAAGTCTGAATTGTGGGTCTCTCTGACTGATTAATCATTCATTTAATTTATCCACTCTTCATATGTATATACATATTAATCTAAATCAGGTTTTTTCATGGTGCACTGTGTGATATTCCTTCTGATGGTGGATTTCCCTACATTGTTACTAAACCTATCATCTTTGTTGACAAATGACACTGATGATGATCAGTTTAGATATAGATGGGGAATCTATAGCCCATTAGGCTCGCACTTTTTCATATATATATATATATATATGCTGCTCAATCTTTTTTATTCAAAAATATATCTGGTTAGCTTTTGAATGTATAATAATACTTCCCGGCTACCTTTATTAATTCCTAGCTGTGAATAATGCTCATTTGATGAGAATATAAGATCGAGAAGGATTAAATCTATAAAAGGAACCCATTCTTTCTAATTTGGGTACATAATATATAAACTCATGGATTGAAGTACATGTTTGTGTGCGTTAAATCACCTGAGGAAACTTATATAGAGAGAATGAGCTGAAGAAATAAAGAAATTAAAGAAAGAAAAAAAGAGCTTCTTTCTTGAATTCCAAGTACGAGAACTATTCTGCTTTTGATTTCTTTCAAAAGTGAGCTACTTCTTTTACAATAAAGTGAAAGAAAAAGTAATGGCTAGTCATTAATTAATTCAGCATCTAATCACAAAAGCTGCAAAACTTTCAACAGTTATTATAAAGTGAAACGACACACACACTTATCTCTTCAAAAGCTCTTGGCCAAATCGTTAAAGCACAGAGACTATTATACGTCGGCCATTTTTTTTATCTTTTTATTTCTTTTATGGTTAAAGCGTGGTGCAAAACCTTACCTAGAAATAACACACACACAGATATATATATATATATGTATATGTAATGGCTGAGCATAATATTTTCGGAATCCGAATATAATCTCTTTGGGTTCTGATTTTCTATATGTCATCATGTAATTTATTTATTATGTATATATATATATGCTTCTACTCTTGAAGCAGCTGTTTCAACTTTCAACACAAAGTCGTTGATCATGATCTCTCTGTATCTCTTGTGTCTCTTTATTTTTATTTTTATTATCACCTAATCTGCTCACCGATGTCTGAGAATGTTTGTGACTGTAAAAAGCAACTTAAAATATTATTGCGTGACTACCTGCATATTGTATACGTAGGATTCAACGTGGAACAAGAAAGAAGAAAAAGAAAATTCGGTTATTAAAAAAATAAGTTTATATACAATATACTTTATATTATTAGTGTATAATAAATTATTCAACTTGCGTTTATACTATAATGGTTGGTTATATAATGAGCTGAAGAATATATATGATGAATGATAAATATAAAATAATATAATAGAGATAGAAAATAGAATAATGAGATCACATGATTTGATTTGCTATGAGGGGGAATTGAGCCTATAAATAAGCAAATACATTACAAATTAAATAATAAAACAATAACCCACTACTAAAATAAACAGAACATGATTAACATTCATCAACGGAACTACATAACGTTCTTGAAAGTGGAGAGAGAAAATTAAGTCAAAATAAATAAACATGGGATAATTGAATTTCAAAATTCAAACTAGAAATGTTTTAAGGCAATCGATTAGAGTGGGTATAAGGCAACCACGTGGCATCTTTAGAATTTTTCCAACGTGGCATCTTTAGAATTTTTCCAACAATCCCTCCCTTAAATTAATATTTGCAAACATTAAATTTAAGAGTATAAGGATTTGAGTCGAGACTCTCCCTTGAATAAAATCTTCGATAGAACATATTCCAAGTATTTGTCTAAACTTCATGAGCAGAGCTTGCTTGAGAGGTTTAGTCATAATTTTAAAGTGATGAATAAGCTCTAAGACTTCTTTTGCTCCTCACGATTTGCCTTGAGGAAATTGAGAACGTGGTTGTTTGCCAACAACACACTTTTTACAAACTTGGGAAGAAGAAGAAATTTGAGGAAGATCTATTACCATATTTTTTTGATGAAGAGTTTTTAACCTACCAAAATTCAAATGGTCGTAGCGATAATGCCAAAGTCATGAGACATCCTTCTTAGTAGCTATCAAACAAGATTGAACACTTATAATCTCTAATGGGAATAATCTGTTTTGAAGTCATTAAAATAACAACAATAATATGTGTGAAGAATCATAAATCTCATAAGTCCCTTTTTTTTTGTCAAAACACAAGTCCCTTTTTGAAAGTAATTGTATAACCTTAGCTTTTTGTTGTAATTGACCACCACTCAACAAATTGCTTTTCAAATCAAGGACATAATAAACATTAGAAATTTTTTCAATAAAACCATTTTTATTTTTTATTTTGATGTTGCATTTTCCCAACACCTTAACAGTAAAGCAATCACCAAAACTAAAAATGGAATTAAAACCTTCATCTAAGGAAGAAAATAAATATTTTCTTCCACACATGTGATTCTTGTAGCCAATATCCACATTCCAAATATCTGATTCTGATGCTTCGGTAACTTGCCAAGTCATCAATAAAGTATCTTCCACCTTATTTTCTGTAAAATTTGACTTCTCTCCTTTTTTCTTTATTGTTAGGCTGCTTAGCATAATATTAAAAACACCAATGACCAAATTTATGGGGGTTGGCTACGATCCTCTTCCTTCCGTTCTCTTCTCATCCTCTTCTTCATCTCAACCGTTGGATTGAAATCTTAACCGTATAGATTTAATCTTTTGTAAAACTATTATTTTAAATATTTTATTCATATTTTATTAATAATTTAATTTTTTATTAATATTTTTATAAAAAGATTAAATGATTAATGCAACTGGAATAATCTTTCAATCTAACGGTTGAATGAAAAAGGATAAGAAGTGGATGGGAGCCAACTCCAAATTTATGACATCTAAAACATTCTATCTTAAATTTGTTAAATTACAAATTTCTTTCTTCGTGTTTGCTATGAAATTCATCCTCTTACTCTTTGACATCTCTATGGCCACAGTCTCCTCTTCCTCTACTATGGCCTCGGCCTCTACATCTTCTTCCTCTAGAATTTGAGGAATAGGAAACAATAGAAGCTTTTAAGGCTTGCACCTCTACGTTGAATTGCGATTCATTTTATGCTCATAAACTAATAAAGAGTTTTGTAATTTATCAAGTGAGAGTGCATTTATATCGTTTGACTCCTCAATTGAACAAACAACGTAACATAATCAAATTTTGGAGTTAAAAAACATAATATTTTCTCAACGATAGTAACATCTTGGATTTTTCCACCATGCAAACATATTTTATTACTTATATCTAAAGCTCTGCCACAATAGCTGGTGATAGATTCCCCATATTTCATTTGCCAAGTCTCGAAATCTCCTCTCAGAGCTTGAAGTTGTGCACGCTTTACTCTTGTGGTGCCTTGATATTTCCTCTTTATAGAATTCCGTATGTCCTTGGAAGTATCTTTGTAAAGAATAGTTCCCAAGATGGGAAGATCAATTTCCTGAAACAAATAGTTCTTCGCCTTTAGATCTTTCAGCTTCAATACTTCTAATGGTTGTGCATTTGAAGGTGCTACTACACCCTCCTCTCTCTACAACTTGCCAATACTCCTTGGATCTCAAGAAATTCTCCATTATAGCATGCTCCAATGATCATACTAACCATCAAAGCATGGAATAGACGGCTGCACAAAGCTGGAATTTGAAGAAGAAATATTGATCCACTAAACAAAAACAACACGTACATTAAAATTAATAAGAGGAAATAATATGCGCTCTATTTTTGTAGAAAATTAGCCTTCTTAGAAACCAATAAGGCTTTGGTACCCCTAGTAAATATAAAATAATATAATAGAGAGAAAATAGGAGAATGAAATTGGATGATTTGATTCACTTAGAGGGAACCTATAAATAGGTAAATATATTATAATTTAAATAATAAGATACTAACCCACTACTAAAATAAATATACACGATTAATATTAATCAACGAAATTGTATAACGTTCTTGAAAGTGAGAAGAGAAAATCAAAGAAAATAAATAAACATGGGTTAATATGGAATTTCGAAATTCAAATTAGAGATATTTAAATAACCGATTAAAGTGAGCATCAAGAC
Source organism: Acacia acuminata (assembly GCA_019022655.1). Lineage (NCBI taxonomy): Eukaryota > Viridiplantae > Streptophyta > Magnoliopsida > Fabales > Fabaceae > Acacia > Acacia acuminata. The sequence goes on along the minus strand of JAFJYI010000276.1, from coordinate 802,801 downwards.
AACCACGTGGCAACATCAGAATTTTTCCAACAAATAACTAGAAAACGTGAAACAGTTATATGATTTGCTTTTCATGGAAGTCTTCGGATAATCATTGAAAATAGTTGTTTATTAAGGGTAAAACTAAAAAGAGACGAAAGGACAGGAAAATGGCATACTATAATTAAAATAACAAGCGTGTCATCCCCCCGCGCGTTGCGCGATGCAACAATTAAGGGGAATTAAAGGGCAAATGGGCCAGATAGTCTATGAAATGTTAAAGTAATTGAATTTAAAAAATAGATATAAAAGAAAAGAATTGCATTTTAAATATGTTGATTATATGGGGAGAATTTGCTTCTGAAGGAGGTGTACCTGTATAGGTTGTGCAATTTTTGTTTAGCCTCAAAAAGTTCAACAAAAGAACATGAACATGGAAGACATGAAACTTCATCAATTTTTGAACATGTAGGATGAACAGTTGAGATATGTCAATCATCTCAGTACAACATTTCTAAATATTTCCTTGTATACTACATTGGTGGTTGTGCTTTTTCCCCCATTTGAACCGTCTTGTATGAGAATCCTAAGACCAGCAATATTGTTGACTCTTGATAAAGCAACGTATAGTTGTCCATGTGTGAACACTGGCTTGGTCAAATATAACCCAACGTTTTGTAATGATTGACCCTGACTCTTGTTAATTGTCATTGCAAAGGATAAAGTAATAGGAAACTGCCGTCTCTTCATCCTAAATGGTAGACTGCTATCTGAAGGATTCATGTCCATCCGGTGGATTAAAACCTTTTGGTTTGGGTTCGACCCATTAAGTGTTAATCCTTCAATCACATTCTTTCCAAGATGTGTGACACGTAGTCTAGTTCCATTACATAAGCCAAAGACTTGGTCAATATTTCTTAACAACATTATAGGCACACCAACCTTTAGGATAAGAACATGCAAAGGGAGACCTGAACAAATGATTGTATTCAAGAACTCTGTAGTGTACAGATCTTCAAATCCATCACAGTCTTGAGAGGACTTGCAAATAGTATCACAACTATAGTATTCCATCAACTGACTAGGTAATAAAGAGCACATGTATTCATTCACTTGGTTCACACTTTCAATTGTTGGGCAAAGAATAGCTCTACTATTGAAGTAAGCTGAGTTAGTTAAATTTTGAAGCAAACCTGGGTAAGTGGTGACACGATAGCATGCATAGGGTTGTCAAGGGTACGGATGAGGTATTTGTCTCGAATCGAACTGCGCAATTCCATCGTGCGGCAACCCTAAATTACCATCACCTATATCAAGAAGCCATTTTGAAAAGATTTGTAATTCTTCATAATGTTGATTTGAAGAACATGTCAGCCTCATGTTTTTTGTGAGATGGAAAACTGTACATGAATCCCACAAAAGCGAAGAAGTGATGCAAGCATTGACTATTGTAGCTCTAGAAGCCCTTGGAATAACGGGTAACAATTGGCGGAAGTCACCTCCCATCAATACAGTCTTGCCCCCAAAGGGTTTGTTGCAATGCATTATATCCCGTAATGTACGGTCAAACGCCTCAATGCAAAAACGTTGGACCATGGGTGCTTCATCCCATATAATCAGTTTGGTCACTATAATAAGTTCTGCCAACAAAGAATTCTGTTTTATATTGCACATTGAGTCTTCATTAACTGCGATAGGTATTGCGAACCTTGAATGTGCCGTCCTACCAGACTGTAACAAAGTGGCGGCAATACCACTAGACGCAACAGTGAGCACTATTTCACCTTTGGAACGAATTGATGAGGTGAACGCGCTCCACAAAAAAGTTTTCCCTGTTCCTCCATAGCCATAAACAAAGAAAAATCCACCAACACCAGAATTAATTTTTGACATGATAGTGTTGTAGATAAGACGTTGATCTGCATTCAGTGATTTCACTATCTCTTCCGGGATTGTTGATGAAGTTCGACCTTATCATAATTTAATTCTGCCGAATTAGATGATTATCAACATTGGCATGAGTACTCGATGACGGCGAGGGCAATGATGGAAAATCGAGATACTCTTCCCATTTTTCTGCAGTAGAGTCTCGATCTCAGTAAGGGCAGCTTGCTCTTTTTCAGATGCTGATATCAGTATTGCTACATGAAGAAACAAAAAGCATTAATAATGAAAAAGGGTGGTTAGGGAAAAAAATATAGGATTATGAACATACTTGATGACATAGGGTCACGATGTGGAATATATAATAAGTCTTCTGATAAAATTTTAGAAGTTTCCTTCCAAACGACCTCGAGCCGCGTAAAGGCAAATTACACAATAACATACTCACAAACATGGTTCGCAATGACCGCCCACTTGCCCACATAGCTTCCTTTAAAGCTGCTACAAATTCACAATCATCGTCTAGCAATCCCAATGCAATACATGCAGCACGATATGTAGGATATACGATACCATCAACAGGTTCTAATAGCATCGTAGGATGAAGGACCTTTGACTTTTGTCAACAAAATCCTAAGGTAGTAGAATTCACCCGAGGAAGGTGCGGCATGAGTAAGACGACCTATTGCAAATCCTCTTTTCCTTATTTGCCACATACGTTTGCTACGATTATAGACATAATGTTGTGGAAATTCATAATAATATAGTGTTTTTGCCGAGCATCATCTTTATTCTGTTTCATCCAAGCAATAAACATAGACTCACTGACTCTTGGCTTCGCCAGGATCTCAGCAACGTCATCAGTGTTAGAGTAGATGACACATTGTTGGTCTGGTAGATGGAAGCTTAACCTTTCCACCGGTGGGTATCTATGTTGGATATCAAATCCGAATATACGCCAAGATGCCTCACACGCAGATATATATCGGAAGTTGTAATATTGTTCAATCTCATCCAATGCCCTTGTTGGATTGCCATTTTGGTCTGTCTCATAAATTGAGGCAACGACACGATCATTCCCTTTGCTAATATACTTGAATAGGTACTTGATTGCGATGGACTCGGTTGCATTTCTCAATATTTATATGGGCATGAAACATAGACAACAATGTATGATTATATGGAACAACAAACCTATTATCCAATGCAATGCCTTTAATATGTATAGTCCTGCCATCTTCTCTTCGTCTATATGTAGGAAATCCTTCATGGTCAATTGTTGTGTGTGCATTATATTTTTTTGGAAATACTTGTTGCATTTCTTATCCACCATACATTGTGCTTTTGGATTATGAGAGCCGCAAGGAGAATGCATCATGAATTTTTGCACTAGTTCATACAATTGAGGATCAGCATCTAGATCTGGGATTTACGCGGATACAATCTTGTCAACGTCTTCGGGTTCTTTGATCCTCACGTTACGCTAGCCATATAAGGATGTGCGCATGTGGGAGGCCTCTTTTTGGAATTCAATTGTGTAAACTTCGTGATGGAGAAAAAATAGTTGAAAAAAGAGTATTAATTATCTCGTAGCTGAAAACGTAGTTGGAATGTTGAATAACTTTAAGAATGGAAAATACAATCAAATTCGGGTTCAAGTACCTGCACGGACGTTGCCAAACAATTTTTTTTTTTTAATGACATTCATTAGAGCTTTGAGTTTGAGTCTGAAAATCCTGGATAAGATATCAGCCCTACTTGAAGCAGTTAGAGTTTCTCGTGCACAAAACCGTGATATTTCGTGCCGGATGGGTTGCATGTAAATGTTATGAATAGATCTGGGTAGCCGCAAATCTACATATTGTCATTGCATCTTGATAGGCCTGAATCATGTAACGTGCTCCACCCGTAAATGAAGAAGGTAAGATAATCCGTTTGCCGATGGCAGATGCATTTCTCTCTCCACTAAGCAAAGCATCAGATAATCCTTGGTACATGTCGGCACGTAGTTCTTTTTGATGTGTTCTAACCCATAACAATCTTTGGGCCTCAATCATTGTGTATGCATCAACCACGAATTGTTGAAAAAGTCTTCCTGCATGTAAAATAGTCGACACCTCATTTTTCCTGGTCATCAACTTATATACAAAATATTCTCTCATGCTAACGCGTTTCTTTGATTTATGAGAACCTATATCATCAGTAAAATGGGTGATATCGTCCCTGTAACCATCCTCTCCTCTCGGAAATAAAAGAGGGCTACCGAGTGGAAGATATGATGGATGTAACTCATGTATCCTTTGAGGTGTTCCGACAACTCCTCAACAATAATGTCCCTCCGCTGGAAATTGAGATCAATATCTCCCATGATCAATGCCGCCACTTCAAGTTGAAGGCAAGTTATGTGTTCGTCCATCATGTTGCCTCGTTACTAAGCAAACGTAACTTTAAACCATGAGGATGAGGCCTACTAATCATTGAACTTGCCATACGGTATTGTTTCACGAATGGGTTAAAATTGTCCAACACGTCCTTAATTTGTTCAACAATCATTGGATCGATCTTTGAGTCTTTCAAATGCTTGCTGTTAAGAAAGCAATACATATGTGTAAGAGCTGGAGTGTTAATCATAATAGGTAATCCATTGTAAATCAAGTCGCAAGAAATGTATGGTATGTACCTTACAGCAGAAATTCTATTTTGGACTTCATTGTCAGTGTCATATATGTAAAGTTGTGAGTACACAGGCTTGGCTCCATTTGCTGGCAAAAGACTCCCGATATGATGGTAATTTAGTCCAGAGAGAACGAAGGTGTAAGGCCCACAGCCATTGTTTTTGGCATGGTCGATTTTGCCACCCATTGAAGTGAATGAGAACATATTGTTGTAGTTTCTTATATTTCCATGAAAATTCTTGGACATGAGTGAGTGTTTGTCAAAGAATAGGTCATGCAACAAAGTAGGAGGTGCAAGGTTTTTTGGGAGACGGACTTTTCCTCCTTGACAACACATTGTAAAAAGAGGTGCGTATGAACTTCGTTGTTTCAACCCTTTCATTAAACCACATGTTTGCACCACATATGTGGCATTCATAAGTAAGATCGCCTTCATCTAAGTACTCTACAACATTATAAACATAATTTGAGTAAATGATTTAGGACGTGAAGGATATTATTTGGTTTTTTGTAAATAAGTATTTACCAATACTTAGTGGGAGTTCCGTTCTGAATGGTGCAGATGTTTTTTGTGTCGTGGTTCCAACTTCAGGAACTGAAAGGGTAACTAATAATAGACGTAAGTATGTTATTAAAATGCATTATAAACATTTCATCAAAGGCTGATAGCTGACCTTGAAATGGATGTGTCTCTATTTGATTGTCATCATTGTCGGATCCCGACTTATCGTCATATGCAAAAGTTAGTATCTTTGGTAACACTGGGTCAACACCTAACAATGAAGATAATTTATGTTAATTAATGAATAACAATAACTGGTAACAGGTGAAATTGTTACTTAGGAATATAACACATTTAAAGAAGTTCATTCGGATGAAGCAGGTGTGCCAAAATCATTACTTGAATATGTTTGAAGGTGTCGATGGTTTGGTATTTGTTGCGTTGTAATTGTTGACCTACTGGTTGAAGGAGTAAATTCCGTAGAGAAAAATTGAGGATAATCAAATGAATGAAGGACATGCGGGGTAGAAACATGTGGGCTTGTAACTCGTACACCAATCAATTGAAATAAGTTGTTATTAAAGACATCAATAGTTTTTGAGTAATTGGTGCATGATGTGGTCTCTTTTCATACAGTAGACATGAAATGTAAATTTATTTTACCTGCAGGTGATGTCTCAACTTCAAATTCAAGGCGTCGTGTGATGAAAGAGGGGTCAAAATTTTTCGCTCCAGTCGTTGATGATCCAGTAAGAACTGAACTATGTTGGACAGAGTCAATTTCCATTGTGCAAAACCTGTTAGTTCTATATCTATTGGTACTGTTCCTGAAATCCATGTCCTCTGGATGAATGCATTTAATTAGTAACCAAAAAATTTTTTCTATATGGTAGATGTGAAGATGAATAATGATATACCAGGAGTGTTGAAGGAAAGAAATGGTGAACTGTCATTTGTATGAACATTCGTAATATCCGGAAAACATGTCTCCTCGCTTCTTTCTTGTAGTCAACTTTCACTCCATTATTGAGGTGCGGTTTTTTTTTTGGAGGCATGTTGAACAAATAACTAACATAAACGATTAAGGCATCATAAGTGTGAAAAAGGAAAAATTTAATTCTCGTGGGGTACTTAAGATACATTATATTGGATGGAAGTTAGGTATGACATGACAAGTCTATAAATTTGTTGTTGTTCAAGTTGAGGTTTCAATTGCTGTCCTGGATCTTGGAAGCGGCTCACCGAAAGATTATAGTAATATATACTATCAACATGACATTGTGACAGGATCTGCCACAAAACTGAGTAGTTAAATTAGTTCATTAAAAACCCTTATGACAAGCACCAATATAATCAAATTGTAACTTTAATATGTAGAATATAAGTATATTTACTTATTGAAAAACATTACAAATAAATGGTAAATATAAATTGTATGAAGAAATTTTTTTTTTTTTAATTTATAAACATTTCCAATATATGTACGTTACAATATTGTAGACATGTTTTTCATTTTCTTGGACATAGCATATGCATCATATTTAGAAGTCTTAATTAACAACAAGATATCTCTAAACACTCGTGAAAAACTATTGTTGACATGTAAAGTTGTTAACTTGTAGAATGAGTGTGAACAAAGTTGTTACAGGAAGAGAATTCTAATGTTGGAGTAAGAAATTAAGTTGAGAAGGAGTGGCAACTATTAACATTATAATTTCTCCAAAGAAAAAGAAAGAATCTTTAAGACAAATGAAACATAACTAAAGTGCACCAAAGCTCTTCCAACTTTAGCCATAATGAACACAAATCCAACAAAACAATAATTCAAGAGAATATTATCCTATTTTAAGAGCCAAATCAGTTTACCATATGGAGTTCAAAAAGGATGTGTGAAAGTACAAATCATTATTTTACGGAGGAAATTGTTCGGTTTGCGTTTGAAAATGTGCAATTCCAAAAAATGACCAACAGTAGCAACTTTATAAACAAAGAAGCAGTAAAAACAGCTGGATAGATGAAAATGTGTGATTAAATTGAAGGCAGTTTGGGTGTAGAAGACAAAAACATCATCCAAAATGCCTGATGCATATGCAAACTTTTGGTCCACAAAATGGATGAAATGCAAATAATTTGAGGATACATGATCACACGCTTAACTCACGAAGTGTTATTGTGTTTATGCATCTCGTATCCCACATTACATAAAATTTTATTTGAAGTAAGAAGAAATTATATACCGATGAGTGACCTGCGGAAGCAAGCGAAGAGACCTTAGGATTCTTGAATTTTTGCACCCAAAAACTTCTACCTTCCTCTCGCAAAGTGTATATTAATACAAGGGGACTTGAAACATGAACATTGTATTGAGAGAGACATGGACGTGAAGAAGATTCATATTTGCAGTGTAGTGGTAGCCAAATATTTGGGAGGGAATAATAGGCAAAGTTAAAATCTATCTTGTAAGGATTTTTTTTGCAAACTGCATGTGGTAGGAATTTTTTTCCATGAAGTCAGACAAGATTTGTAGACTTTAAGTTTAACATGCAAATTCGTAAGATAAAGGGAAAAAAGGGTGCAAAAAGGAAGAATGATAATGCAAATAGAGCAGGCTAGAGTTTTTATTCAAAAAATCACAGCTGTCACACATATTGAACATGAAATCCAATTTTAAGTCAAGTCAGAAGATTTATGTAACTCTGTATCACCTAACATCTGTACCTCTTGCTAACAAAGGGTTGAAGGTCAAACCCTACACTGAAGGGACTGTTAATATAGAGATAAAATTTAAGTAAATTGTGTATAAATACTTGTGTGAATGACGAGATGATGCGATCAATTGTACCAAGAAATAGTCATTTTACGTATTTTTCTCGGTACCTTGATTTTCTTGATACTTGATACTTAAAAAAAAAAAAAAAAAAAAAGTATAAATAAAACAGGAAAACATAAAGTTGTAAGAAATGATCGTATCTTTGGATACATGAAGACCTAAAAATATAGTAATCAAGACATATCAATTATTTTAATAATTTCCAATATTTGATAAATTCCAATGGTAATATGACTGTTGTGCATTATTGAAAATTTGGATATTCCTTGTTGAAGTAATATATCCAAGAGAACGTTCATATATGGCAAAGAAAGAGGAAACACCAACAATCTAGGGAAACAAAAGTATCTAGTAAAGGACATTAGTGAGTTGTTCCACCAGGAATACCATTGGATTTTGTGCTTTTATGTCAATGAGACTATCTAGAATCCAAGTAGAACAGATCAAATGCCATAAATGTACCGAAGTTCATTCATATTCTTTGGATGTGGATTGTGATCACCAACGGTATAAAGCTGTTATGACTTTTTGGTAGCAACATGAACTGGATATGACCAGTAGTACATCCCCCTGCGTCATGAGATGGAAAGTTTCCTAAATATTAATAGGCATTAGTCCAGTGTTGTATAAATGAGTTTTGGGCAGCAGTAATGTATTTGGTGGTCTCGCAAATAATGTGTATTTGGTGGTCATACGTGGCAGATTTTTTGCATCTCATTACTTGTAACTTGTTGTCATTCATAATAAAAGCATTTACAAAAGGTTGATTCAAGTTTGGAGTCAGGTGGATTCAACAAAGCATTGACCTTAAACCAACTACTCTCCTAATAAGGAGTCATTGAAACCTAGTGAGATCTATCACGACAAAACAATCTAAGGACCAAAAGCTAGGTGATCAATACCTAGGGACCACAAGCAAGTTGAACAGTACAAGGAATACTGGAAAAAAACTACTTAACGAATTGATGCAAATAGAAAAAGAGGTTCAATTTTTTCCTTCTTGATCCATTTGAGTGGCTTGGACGGTGTCTTCGCTGGAGATGATGGGCCATATGTGGGTGAGTTCAAAGTATGTGCAACTTGTTTCTTTGCGAAACCTTCCTTTTCCCTTTTGATGGAATAACTTGGATGTCTTGAAAAGGGAAATTTCTTCAAGGTCAACTGTTGGGAAGCTTTCGATTGTGTCGAGATGGTTCTTGTTGAGGGCCCCTTATCTCTAGCGAAGGCAATTCTTCGAAGAAATGATTTCCTCTTCTTCGGCATGGCATATACTCGGTTGAACAACCTAGACAGAAACGTAGTGAGCGGTGTAATTAATTTTGTTTAAAAAATAATCTGAAATGGATAAGGTTGAAGTTGTAAGTTAAAAAACACTGAACCTCAGCAGCAGCCTCATCAAAGGCTTCAGTAAGGTTAGTTGCCTCAGTAAATGTTGTGACAGAGATGCTTGAATTCGGGTGGTTCTTGTTGTAAATGTTTAGCTTCATCTTCAAGAGCATTTTTTTGCCAAGTTGCTCATCAACTTCTTTTGGGAATGCATAACGTATCTCTTCCTAAAATGAAAGAGCATAAATGTTGTGAGAAAACAGGGAAAAATGTTGGGATTGATTTGGGAAAGTTATAGTGGAACCTCAGTTAGCTCTGCCTTTAACTGCAAGGCACTCTTCTTGAGCAACTCAGATGCTTGTTTGTCAAAGAATACTATTGAAGCAGTTCCAGACTCATCAGCAATTAGGTAGTTCAGCCTTAGCCTGTAGGAAAAAAATATATATGAGATGTAGATGTTGAACATTTAACACATATGTAGGGATAGAAGGTTAATAAAGATGATTTAAAATGATTATACTTCGGTTGGACAATGCATCGTTTGCCTTTGCAATAGTTGCTCGCACAAGAAGCAACACCATTGTCCATTTTGGGTTTGGTGCCACACTTGGAGCACCCATCATAGAACCATCCATCCCGTGATATGGTTTTTTTGAACTCACGAGACCACCGCAAAATATTTCCCCGTATCATTGGAAGGACAATTAGTTGGCATGAATTGATAGGGTAGAATAAGAAAAATACAAGATTGGGACACACCACGTCCTGAAGAGGGATGTCAGAGACTTTAATTTTTGGTGTATTTCGAAGGATAGTGTCAGCAGCAGTGTTTGAATTCTGAGTGCCAGCCGTTGGTGTTTGGGATGTAATGATTGGTGATGGTAGGTGTTCCGCCGACCGAGGACGAATGTTCAAAAATTGGCTTAACACATGCAAAAAGTGTAACAATAGGAATGAGGTTGTATTCTAGAAATGACCACCGCACACCTTGATATAAAATCTGCAACCTCCTGGAAATTGGCATTGAGGTGGACTTTTGTTGCATTAAATGAGGTGCAGACTTCTGGTCGACCTTGTAACATTAAAGACACATGAGCAATTAAAAACAGTTGAAGATAAATGAAAGTTATCAGGTGAAGGAATTTAAATATAAGTTTTACCATCTTCATCAAAACCTATCCTTGCAAGCCGTGCAAGCAAGACTCGAGTTGTTGAGTGGTAGGAAAGTCGAGTGCGGGAAAGGTGGAAGCACAATCATCATACGTAACCATATTCACTGTTTTTCCCCTATTAAATAAACGTCATTTTTTGATAAGAATGTTAACAATGGCAATAATTTGTGGAAGATGAAGGGAAAAATTGGAATTCATGCAAAAGTACAGATGTGGGAAAAGGTACATTTTAGTAGTGGTAATCCATGGTGTTAATGAAAACAAAGTCGTAAACATGAAAAATTCTGAAGTTTTTTTTTTTGGTTGGTAGTTACAGAACTTTATGAAGAGCTGAGAGTTTGAATTATGAGGTAGTTATGAGAAAAAATACAGCAGTTGTGTACCTCTCATCAGCTAACACCAGTCTTAGCTTAGCTTTTTTATCTGGTCCTGAGTAATATTCTTCCAATGGCTCTATGCTGATTATAAAACCAATGACATCTGTGGGAAAAAAATATAAGGTTAGTGGGTAATGGTGTGGAATGATAAAAGTAGGAATAAAATGTACTAACCGAACAGGTATAATGTATGATTCTCTGGTGTTTGGGTTAATAGGTCTGCGATGTGGAAGAAATTGAATATAGAAAGTGGAATGTCAGCAGACTCCTTTTTAACATAAGTGGCAGCATTGAACAGCAACTTGAAGGGGTGATTGGCGGCTTTGTAATCCTTTGAATTGGGGATAACTTCCATATTGGCTAGGAAGTAGCATTCTCCTTCTTCCCGGCTTTTTGTCAAATTTCCCAAATAATGACTTGTTCATGACTGATGCTTGTATTTTGTCACCCTAAAAAAGAATGATTTAAACAATTAGCTTGTAAGCAAGGAGTGAGATCTGATATATTAGGTAGAACCCAATGTATTGGTTGAGGGATATGGGAAATATGACAAGAATATCTGAAGGAAAGAGCTAACCTGTTGGTCCATGAGGAGAAAACAGATTGCATACAGCTGCTTGGGTGAATCCTTATGGTAGCTGTGCCATCTCCTCACGACACGGACCACTAACCTCCACATTTCAGTGCTATCATTTAGTTCTTTGATCATGGAGCATTGTCTTCTAGCCATTGTTTTGTATAAAGCTTGTTTAGGTATGAGAAGAAGATATAAGAAACAAATGAATAGTGGAAGAGAAACCGAGGAAGGTGGCTTATGTAGAAAAGTTTGTTGAAGAAGTGTAGTGGGTGGTGAAGTATTTTAAAAAGGAGGAGATTGGTATGAGAAGAAGATAGAAGATACGGATGAATGTTAGAAAAGGAAGCTAGCAAGGACGATTATATAGGAAAGTTGGTCAAGAATTGTAATGGGTGGTGAAAATATTTTTGAAATTAGGAGATAGCAGCGACTATAGTTTGACCGAATGTGACGGAAGTAACTATTCATATGTAATGAAGTATGGGAAAATGTGGACAATGTACTAACACAATGTTGAGGCTGAAAGTAGAGGGTCGAAAAGTAAATATTGAAGTGACATTGCATTGGGAAATATTTTAAAAAGGAGGAGATTGGTATGAGAAGAAGATAGAAGATACGGATGAATGTTAGAAAAGGAAGCTAGCAAGGACGATTATATAGGAAAGTTGGTCAAGAATTGTAATGGGTGGTGAAAATATTTTTGAAATTAGGAGATAGCGACTATAGTTTGACCGAATGTGACTAAGTAAATATTCATATGTAATGAAGTATGGGAAAATGTGGACAATGTACTAACACAATGTTGAGGCTGAAAGTAGAGGCCGAAAGTAAATATTGAAGTGACATTGCATTGGGAAATATTTTAAAAAGGAGGAGATTGGTATGAGAAGAAGATAGAAGATACGGATGAATGTTAGAAAAGGAAGCTAGCAAGGACGATTATATAGGAAAGTTGGTCAAGAATTGTAATGGGTGGTGAAAATATTTTTGAAATTAGGAGATAGCAGACTATAGTTTGACCGAATGTGACGGAAGTAACTATTCATATGTAATGAAGTATGGGAAAATGTGGACAATGTACTAACACAATGTTGAGGCCGAAAGTAGAGGCCGAAAGTAAATATTGAAGTGACATTGCATTGGGAAATATTAAACATTAAAGATTTAAACAAGTAGTAGCAAACTGATTTCTTTTTCGGGGAACAATGTCATGCCTAATCATACCTAATGAGGTATGGGCATAACAGAGACATGTAGTACGTAATCATACCTAATGAGGTATGGTCATAACAGAGATATGTACATAACATGACAAGTTGACAATAATATATATATATATATATATATTGGCATTCAAATAAAAACTAATTAGAGGATGGAAGCTTTAGAATATTGTAATCAATATTTGAGATTAACGAAGGAATATATGCGTATGAAAAAGTTCATATGAAGACGTATTATATATTACAACTACAAAGCCAATAGTCCTTATATTTTAAATATTTGTAAGAGGCAAAATAGTATAAATTCATATGTGCCAAGTCGAGTGACATATGGGCAATGGTGTTTTAAAGAATTATTGTAAGAAGTAAAAGGTATAAAAAAACATAAAGGTGATACAAACTTACAAAGTCGACGTTAGACAAAGATCACGTATGATATGTGTTTGTTGTGTGCAAGACGAAGAGTATCAACTATTCATGTTCATATATTCGAAGAAGGAATAGATACTATGGCGTAAATAACATCAACTTGATAAAGTTAATGCCAAAACCTGCCATGTGTTAAGAACATTAGCATATAAAGGAGTCAAAGGTTGCGCTTATAGGAGCACACAAAAAATGCAACTCAAAAGGCCAACATCTAAAAAAGGAAGAAAAAGCTGAGATGGATAGATTATGAACCTTCCTTGTTAAATTGGCGGAGCCCTCTTCCACTATTGTCACCTCCAAGGGCATGCTTGCGGGTGTTTTTATTCTTGCCGCAACTCAAAAACTAAGAATAAGTAAGAGTTGAATGACTGGGTAAGCAAGAAACGAAAGAAGCATCAACAAAAGGCTTAAACCACTTGGATGTAATTGCATCAATAAAATCAAACTCAAATGTTGGTTTCGGGAACCTAGTTTACAGAGGTTTGGGTTGGGTATGGTCCTCTTCCCTTACCATCCTCTTCCCATTCGTTTTTAATCTCGGCCATTGGGATGGGTTCAAATGTAATGTTGTAGAAAAAATAGGAAAAATTGAAAGTAAGTTGTCATAAAGTTGTTGAAAAAACGCCAATTTTTTTTTTTTTAAATCATTGTATCTGAACCATGCGATTACAATCCAACTACGAGATGAAGGATAAGATGTGAATAGGATGGTAAGGGAAGAGGACCATAGGAAAACCATATTTACACAGCCCTAAAATGCATGGTTGTTCCCAACTACACATAAAAGCAAAGGAAAACTTGATTATACTACACATAAAAGATAAGATGACTTATCTATCGACCAGGCATATCGGTCACCTTTGTAAACCAACAGCTTAATAGACTCCTTGATCACTTGAAGAAGTTCATTGTGTCATTGCACAGCTTCATCAATCTGCAAAAAGGATATAATAAACAAATGTGAAGCAGGAAAAGCACATGGTGTTCAACTAATAGTTTTGTTGAATAGGTATATAAAAGATCATTAATGGCAAGTATATTAAGTTGATGAAATACCGCTTAGTTCAAATAGTAATGGATGTTAAACGTATGTGTCACGGAAGGAGGAGATCACTCATGTAATTGGATAAGCAAGACTAAAATTGAAATGAAAAATACATGGAAGGTGTAAGACTTGAAAATATTAAACCGAATGGCTATATTGTAAATCCAAACCATGGTGCTTGGCATGCGCAAAATGCAAGTAATCATTTTGTTCAAAGGAAACCAAAGGGAATGTAATAGCACCCATAAACATATTGGAAAAATCGAATGTAATAGCACCCGGAATCATCATACTTATTAGTTAGATTCTTGGTACAATACTTGAAGCGAGAAAAAGGCCGAGAATATAAGAAGATCCGAAAAGAAAAGAAGCCCCTAAAACTCATAAATATTAGTTATCCAACAAAGAACTTAAAAAAAGTACGAAAGCAAGACCTTTTCATTTGTAAACTAAATATTGTTGTCGAAATTATTGAATTTAGGAAGACCTGTCATTATTAGAAAGTACCAATTGAAAGTGTAATCCATGTGGCAAGTGAAATCGGGAAACAAAGATAGAAACGGGTTAGAAATTTGAAATTCAAGAAATAATGAAGAGGGGGAAAATAGATCTGGGCAAAGCCATTGTTCCCAAATGATTCATATAGCTCTGAGTAAAAGAAGGCAAATAGCTAAGCAAGCTACCCAGAATTCCGGATCAGAAAGTCGTTTTTCTATTTGGTAACAGAGAGAGGAATTTGTGATTCGAAAATCAGGATAGCTTGCTTAGCTATTTGCCTCCTTTTGCTCAGAACTATATGAATCATTTTGGAACATTGACGCTGCTCCCGGATCTATCTTTCCCCTCCTCACTCTTTCTTGAATTATCTTTTTTTTTCGCCTGGTTTTATGTTTGTTTTCGATTTCCCATGGCTTAATGCATTATGATCCTTGATGTCATTTTTTTTGTAGCTGTGTACATTGAGCTTCCTTATGCAATTTTTTGCAACAGGAAAGTCAATGGAGAAATCACCTAAAAAAGGGAATAAAATGAAGAACACAAATGTTATTCCACAACAACGAAGCCCAAAAAAGCCTGATAAAAAGCACTCCTTGTAGTATAATCCTATTAATAATTACTTGTCGTACAGGAAAATGTCAGGTAGTAATATATTAATTGGTTATGTTGTCGAAGAAATCATTTCTTGTAGCATAATAAGGGGGGCTGCAAATATGAAGGGATGTGATTGATTTGCATACAGGTTTGTTTTCCTTTTCTCTGTCAGGAGTGCGATAAAGCATTGTGCAACTAAAGCCAATAAGCCTTCTTCAAAATCAGGTGAATCCATGAAGCCAAGGCTTGACAAAAAAAAAAAGACTTTTATGAGAATAAATGGAGTGAGAAAAAGTTGTAAAAATCAATTTTCCCATACGAAGAACATAAATGTAGTGCGAAAGCATAACCTTGTTCATAGGTGACATTACCTTTTCGAATTTTTATTACCTTTTCTCAATCATTGAAATGCAACAATGACAAAATTCAACCAAAAGGTTGCATATAAGATGGATTCTAGCATCAAAAAAGGTTGGAAGTTGGATCATAAGCTCAAAGGGAAAAAATACTTAATCACAACCAAAAGACATTAATAAGATGGATAATAATAGCAAAGATGATTTAAAACACCCCATCCAACTAAATGAAGTTAAACGATGCAAAAGTTAAAGGTTGAGGCAACCACCTCCAATTTGAATAATACTTTAACTTGGGATAAAATGTCAAGAATGAACAAAAAAAAAAAAAACATATAAAGTAGACAATGTGAAAGTAGAAGAAATTTATATGAAGACAGATTTCATCATCCTATGAATCACAACAACAAAGTAGACTTAGTATGCATTTGGAAACCTGGTAGTCTTTGCCAAAATGTGGCTTTGACTCAAGAAATGCGAGAGTAAGTTTGTCTAAGAAATTGTAAAATCCTCGTATGCAATGAGAAACCAAACAACCTATTAGATCCCGAATTGAAGCAAGAGAGTTTTTAAAAAAGTATAGGCAGCAACTATGAAATATGAGAAATTTAACAATGAAAAGTGTCCACACATAGTATCGATTGTGGAGCTTCATTGACCATCCGAAAAAATTCAGAACAAAAAAGAATTGGAGGATGGCGGCATTTTTGAAATAGTTCGGAGGCAAAGATTTCAAAGGTGTTTTAATGAAAGCATGATGTAGTGAATTCCAAGGAAGGGAAATTTGTAGTCCAAGAACATAGGAGATAATAGAAGAATATTTTTGATTTACAAAGAAGATGGAATGGCATGTATATGGAAACAGAGAAAAACAACACGGGATGCGTAAAAGTGTAAGAATTTTAAGAATATTCAAATTATAGTTTCGATCAGTTTACATCGCAATTTTGGAAGATTAAGACTATTGAGAAGCCAAAATCGGTTACTCCACGGTTCATTGCTCAAAGCTCTCTCCCCCAAAAAGGTACACAAATGCGGGTAGACACAAAGAGAATATGGGAAAAGTAATCTTTGAAGACTAAAAACAAAAGAGGAAGATATGAAACCCTGGTAATATGCTCACAAAGAACGCCTCCACAAGAAAAAAAGGAGGAAGATTTCGCATGCATTTGGGTATATAAAGCTTTTAAAAAGAAGTAGAACATGGAAAACTTAAGAGCCATGAAGAAGAAAACATCAAAGGGAAGAGAGAAAGAAAGAAGGAAGGAAAGCTTACAAAGGCATCAAGATTGGTGTTGGAGATGACTCTGTACAAGTGGATGGGACAGTACGGGTCCTGGGAATTAGAAGCCATGGTTATGGAGTGTCTCAGCTTTTGCTTCACGACCAAGAAGCTTTAATCAGTGTTGCATATTCTGACAGCTGAAATATATTGAAAGCCGACTCCATATTCCCCGAGAATAGCGACATAAGTAGCAAAATTACAAAGATATGTAAAATTATACCCGACAAATGTATGACTACATTGAGTTCAGATTTAACCTCGATTTGTAGACACCATGAGGTAGCAAAGAGCTTTGTTGTCTTATATATGCAACCTTTGAGCAATGAAAGAAAACCCGAAGCCGAGATATCAACTACTTAGCCAATCTTGATGAATGAAAAGGGCAAAGACCAATGGTCATTCACAGTTTATGTGAAAGTAGAAGAAATATATATAGATACAGATTTCTGAAAATTTCCAAGGTCCAATTTGAATAATACTTTAACTTGGGATAAAATGTCAGCAACAGAACAAAAAAAAAAACATATAAAGTAGACAATGTGAAAGTAGAAGAAATTTATATGAAGACAGATTTCATCATCCTATGAATCACAACAACAAAGTAGACTTAGTATGCATTTGGAAACCTGGTAGTCTTTGCCAAAATGTGGCTTTGACTCAAGAAATGCGAGAGTAAGTTTGTCTAAGAAATTGTAAAATCCTGTATGCAATGAGAAACCAAACAACCTATTAGATCCTGAATTGAACCAAGAGAGTTTTCAGAAAAAGTATAGGCAGCAACTATGAAATATGAGAAATTTAACGGTAAAGTGTCCACACATAGTATCGGCATTGTGGAGCTTCATTGACCATCCAAAAAATTCAGAACAAAAAAAGAATTGGAGGATGGCGGCGGTTTTGAAATAGTTCGGAGGCGATTTTGATGTTTTAATGAAAGCATGATGTAGTGAATTCCAAGGAAGGGAAATTTGTAGTCCAAAACATAGGAGATAATAGAAGAATATTTTTGATTTACAAAGAAGATGGAATGGCATGTATATGGAAACAGAGAAAACAACACAGATGCGAGAAAGTGTAAGAATTTTAAGAATATTCAAATTATAGTTTCGATCGTGTACATCGCAATTTTGGAAGATTAAGACTTTTGAGAAGCCAAAATCGGTTACTCCACGGTTCGATTGCTCAAAGCTCTCTCCCCAAAAAGCATTACACAAATGCGGTAGACACAAAGAGAATATGGGAAAAGTAATCTTTGAAGACTAAAAACAAATGCAAAAGAAACAAAAAGATTTAGGCTATCCGCAAACATGGAAATTAAGTTTTACCACTACGAGACCCAACGGTCCTTCAATTTTACCCCATGGAAGCTCACCCATGCCGGTGTCAAATCTATATTCCTCATTTGTACACCTAGAAACCATGAAGCAATGATATTCCCTCGAATTATGACTCGTGGGATTGGAACCACACGTTCTCAAGCTATAGTCTTGATTCCCTATGGAGTCTAAGTCGGATCATCCAAAAATATGAATTGCATCAAAATTACTATACACTAACTTGACAAAAACGATATTATAGAAGCATGTGATTTCAATTTGCTTATAGGAAGAGATGATTTCCCATTTCAATATCAAAAAAAGAAATTTTATAATATTATAACCAAATTAATCTAAATACTATTTAACATAGGCAAAACATTTGCAATGAAATTGCTGCTCATATATACATTTTGTTATAGACATGGACATCGCTTGAATAAGAAAAAGAGGAAACAAATTACCCGTGATAATCGACATGGCATTAGGCAATAACAAATGAAATGCAATGAAAAAAGACATTAAACACCATTGGCCATTCAAATTGATGTTCTAGAGCGAGGTACAATTTGAAACAGATTTCTGAAAAATTTCCAAGGTCCAATTTCAATAATATACTTTAACTTGGGATAAAATGTCAAAATAGAACCAAAAAAAAAAAAAAAAAACATATAAAGTAGACAATGTGAAAGTAGAAGAAATTTATATAAAGACAGTTTGTGAAAAATTTCCAAGGTCCAATTTCAATAACTAACTTTAACTTGGGATAAAATGTCGAAATGTAACAAAAAAAAAAAAACATATAAAGTAGACAATGTGAAAGTAGAAGAAATTTTTGTAAAATTCCGTATGCAATGAGAAACCAAACAACCTATTAGATGCTTTGAATTGAAGCAAGAGAGTTTTGAAAAAATTATAGCCAAGAACTATGAAATATGAGAAATTTAACGGTAAAGTGTCCACACATTCTCATCTACAAGTTCATTAGAACAGAATAGAACCCTATCAAATTCAAATATTAACAGCCAAAGGAAAAAACCAAGTGCTTGAAAGGAGTGACTTTATCAACTTTGTTTTGCAGCATTTACAATTCCACTTGCTATAACATCACACTTCATTATACCACAAAAAATGTTCACCGAAATTGCTTTCACCTTGTCATCACCAATATTTTAAACGCTTCAATCACTCTTGATATAAAAATAATAATTAGGAACAACAAAACGAACATCATAAGGTGGCCAGTAATCAGCAACAGCCAAATAACATCCTTTTGAAGCAATTTTCTTGGTTATAACAAAGATAACTTTGAAGCGTCACCTGACTCTCAGAGGCATTTCCACCTACATCCAAAATTAGAAGGAGTACCACCACGCAATTTGATTATGTCCATTGTGGCCATCGCCAATCCAGCTCCATTCACCATGCAACCAATTTCTCCATCTAACCCAATATAATTTAAATGCGCCTTTGCGCATCCACCCGTCTCGATGGAAGGCATGGATAGTCACCATACCTAGCAAAAATGCTCGCTATAAAATATATGGTCTTGACGACAAGGCACAAATCGATTGTGAATTCGACATTGATTCTTCGAGTTGTATCATAAGCACATCAATCAAGAATAATCATATACCAATGCGTCAAAATTAAAAAGTATTAGACACAAGGAAATGTGAGTGAACCTCCCGAGGATCTTCTTTGGATGTATCACGGAGAGCAAATATCTCTTTTCGACGATAAGCGGCATTTTCATCGAAGTTCAACTTAGCATCAAGCGACCACCAATTGGTTATCGCCAGGTCTCACCGGGGATTGATGTATTCAAGAAGAATCACTTATGCATACATGTATCTTTGTGGAGAAAAAATGTAGAAATTAGACATGAATCACACGACTAAGCAATTTATGAATAAATATTTATGTGTGCTTACTTCCAAAAGAGTGCGATCACATTCACAAAAAAGTTTGTATAAATTCTTCACTTGCTCAATTGATTTGATTAAATATAAACAGCAGAGAACGAAACAACATAATTAAAAAACAAATAACAAATTTCAGCAAGTTCCAACATACACAATTACTGTTTTTCTTTTGAATTATTCTTTAAGCCTCACTCCTAATGGACACAAAAGTTCTATTTATTCTTTGAAGTATCATCTGTTTATTTGCGAAAAGTTTAATTCACAATGATAAATATAAAGAAAGGAAACATATACCTTAATTTGAATAAGTTGGGCATCTGATGTCACAACTCCAAAGAACTCACTTGAACAAACCGACTTGATACGAAAAGAATAAGTATTAGCCTTAGAACAAACAAAAATTAAAGCCAATCAAGAAAGCAAAGTGAAATAACGAAGTATAGTATAGGAAAGTGAGGAATTAAGCACTAATATGAAAGAGGACAAGATTGAGACAAACAGATCGTTAGAAGATCAAATTAGAGGAAAAGCATAGCCCTATGCATTAGAAGCAGGTAATTGCTTGTTTGTGCACATACCCTCGCATAGTCCTAAGATGTGCTTTTATGTTAGTCAATTGATTTAATACAACTCGAGAATATTTAACGTGCAAAACACAAATTCTATGCACGAGAGAATGACAAGTAAAAGCATGATTACTAAAGTATCGTAGTTGGCTCACCTCGGCTTGAAGAGATTGCACGAAATCATTCTCCGGTTGAGTCGAATGTCCGTAAAATTGGCTACCGCAATACCCAAACAAAAGGCAAGGTAAAGCTGAACCGTGCATCAATGGAAACCATAGAAATGAGTTAGATCTGAAATAGTAGTGAGGGCGGGAGGAGTATAAATGAATGAAAACCAAAAACGACGAGAGGAGGCGGTTAGAGAGCACCGGATCGGAACAAAGTAAATAATTACAAAGAACCTCCGTAACTTTAGAATAAATCGAGGAGATAAAAGATTATTCCTCGGCACACGAACATGAAGCTAGAATATCAAAATAATCGGGGGAAAAAGAAAAGAAAGAAACCTAGAGAATAAGGTGCGACGAGTCACCGGGTTCGTTCAACGCGGAGGATGAAAAGCTAGCTTCCACGGAAGCCGCTTAAACCGCCATTGAAGATGGATTCTCCGAGTTCCGCCATGGCATGTATCACAATCAAAACAAGAAATCGTATACGGTATAACGCGCAATCCGATTATTTGCGTTTTCGCTTAGATCGAAATAGAAAGAAGAGAAATGAGTTAGATCTCGAAATAGTAGTGAGGGCGGGAGGAGTATAAATGAATGAAAACAAAAACGACGAGAGGAGGCCGGTTAGAGGAGCACCGGATCTCGGAACACAACATCCAAGAAGAGGAGGAAAGGAAATGGCGGAAGAACAAACAAAGGAGGTTGTAGGTGGAACGGCCGCGGTGAGGAGTGGAGCACTTCACTTCGAAAATGGAGAAGAAATACGAAGGAGGAGGTCGGTGTCGGAGCGGATGTTAGCTTTAGGGCTTGGCATCTGGAACCATCGGTGGCAGATACGATATTAGGGCTTGGCATCTGGAACCATCGGTGGCAGAGGTAAGATAAGAGCTGAGGGGCAATATTGTAAAATTACTTAGCCATGCACGGAGCCCCAAAATAGGTGACACTATTACAGTCAATAGTGATTTGTGAGAGATGCTACAGTGAACGGCTCGGAAACGGCTCGGAAATGGCTTACGTGCTATTACTATTAAGTTTATATTGATAGCCATGCGGGGCCAAGAGAAACGTTGAACACGAAAGAGAAAACGTACGCCAATGAAACTCGGAGAATGCCACCTGTGTACGCCCCCAACCTCACTCTGACTTGGCCACATTTCATTGGCTACTCTTCATGCTGACTCATACAAAGCCTTCACACTGAATTTATAAACCAAAATATTACAGTATATACAATAGCTCAATTACTCTTTTTTATGTAGGGTAATCCATTCACCTAAATTATTTCATGATTATGTAAATTAACTAAGTTAATTAGGTATAATGAACCGTTCTCTTCCATATGCCGAAGGTTTGGATTGAATCAAATTGAAGTATTGGAATTTGAAATTGTTTATATTACTCAAACAAAATAACTTTAAATACATGTATTTTAATTAAATCTAAATGTGAGAATATAAATCTAAAAATTTAAATCCTTTTATCTCACACCACTTAGGATAATCAGAACTAATTAATTAATGGACGCCATGTTATGAAATATTCAATTGAAGACGAAAAACAAAAAGAAATAAGGAGATTGACATCCAGGTTTTAACTAAGAGAAATAATCCATTAATAATATGTCTCATAAGTTGTTAATGATAACTACTGTTGAACTTGTTAATCTCTCATATTCACTTGTAATGGGGACTTTTTAATATTATTTCTCTTGATTGAGACTTTAAAATCATTCTTCTTAAAAAAAATGAGGGAAAAAAAGAGAGGAAGTGTTGAAAGGAATTATTGGTGTGTTCAAAGAGGAGGGAGAATGAGAGGAATATGGAAGCGTCACTCATTGTCCAACAACACCATCCTCCTCTTCTCCTATACGCCTACATCAAAAGTTTTGTATTCTTATTTTTTATATATATAAAAAAGAACTATAGATAGGCTATAGCTACGCTTCACAATCATTTGTGCATTGTGTTATTGCTTGTTTGGATATACACTCGTTAATAATAACTATTGTAGTTAATCAATTAATAATGAAAGTTCCACGTCAAAGCCTGGTAGAAGATGACGTGTGTACTTTAATCATGTGGCATCCCATGTGTCCTCAAATGCGTGCCTTTCTCCTTTGATTTAGGCTTTTTAATCAAAATCTTTCTCACTATATATATATCTTTATATGTATACTTCAATCACTTTCACTGTACTCCCCATTTTAACATAATCATTCATTTAATCCAACTACGTTCTTCTACTAATTAATGATACACTTTTGATCTTCATCAACATTTTGTGCCTTAATTTTAGCCACCTAGCTAGCTAGTTCATTAATTAATCTGATTGTTTTAATTAATTGTCCCGACAGGATCATGGGCATCACTGAATTACATAAATAACTGTCTCGTCCATGGTTTATGCCACGTAACTGGGTTGAGCGACCCCACTTCTGATTGATTCCTCCATTAATTAAATTCTTACTTGGAGGGTGAAAAAGACGTATCGTCTGATGAATATAAATAGATAAATATACACGTCCAAGTGATCCATTTTACAAGTAATCCAATAATAATAATCCAAGCGTGGTTGTATATTGGATATATATATATATATATATATATGCTCCTTGTTTTTATTCACATTGATTAATGTGCATCCTAAGTTTTCCTCCACTCTTCGCCCTCTTGTCCCATTATTCACGGACATTATTAATTAGGACATACATGCATACAAATATTTAGTGAATATCCACCTCTGATCTGTTCTATTGCAAACTCCCCTTTCTGATATTTTTTATAACATACAAATAATCAAATAACGTAGAGTAAAAAGCTGGTTAAAATTTATTATTGAAGGTAATAAATACGTATGTAAAATCACAATTTATTTTTTGAAAACACCAATGTTTACCTATAGAGAGTGAGGAGCAAGAGGAATGAAAACGGACTTAATTGATGCAACGTAGTTACACAATGGAGTAACTAGTAGGGGCAGACATGAAAAGTGATACTAGAAATTTTAAATAGAGTAATCTTATAAACAAAAACATGTCATCGAACCATTTCTTAGTAGCTTCCCCAATTTTTAATGTGCTACAATTTAATTTTAGAATATATATATATCCTTTGGTTATAGGGTTAAAGGGTAATTTTGCCTCGTAAGTTTTTATTGAAAGACATTTTTGTTCCGTATATAAGTTTTTTGTGGGGCAAATTTTTCCTAGCTATTATCCCAGTTAATTTTGACGATAAGTTGACCAAATATACTGAAATGATAGTTCACATTTCATCCATGTCATTTTTTTTAAGGTACAAATTTACCGCAAAAATTTTAAATATAACTTTGAAAAAAAAATTAAAGTAGATGATGACACGTCGATTTCCAAGGCAAATTTGTAACTTAACAAAAATGATGTGACTAGTATATGGACTGCAAATTTTAGGCGATATTTGGTTAACTAATAGTTAAAAATAACTGAGATAACGATTATGGCAAAATTGCTCACCCCTTTTTGGGGCAAAATTTCCTCTCGGTGAAAACTTCCAAATAAAAATTTTCCCTTAACCCCTGATTAATTATATCTATAAGGTATAGAGAATGAATTCTTTTGTCTTCCTTCTAAGGCATGTGGTGGTTGATATTTTTTTTAAAGTTTACTCATTTACCTCAATTAAATGTTGGTTTATACTTATAGAATAAAGACAAATTAAAGACATTAATAGGGATCTTATTAAATTTCAAAACAGATTTTATGAGTCTTAATTAAGTTTTCCTTTTGGTTTTATGAAATATATTGCAAGTGACTATAATATCTTTATATGTACCTAATTGTGATAATTTTTAAATGCATATTATAATTTATCTATTTTATTATTAATTACAGAAAAGTGGCAATTAAAATAAGGGGCTTTTTTGCCCCACAAGTTTTCATTGAGGATAATTTTGCCTCGAAAGTTTTTCAAAGAGCAATTTTGTCCTAGAAGTATAAAAAATGAAGCAATTTTGTCATGGCCGTTGTCTCGATAAATTTTGACTATTTGTTAACCAAATATATTTAGCCGAATTGTCCATATGTTATTTTTGTTAAGGTGTAAGTTTATACTAGAAGCCCATGTGTCATTTATTTCATCTTTTTTCTAAGTTAAATTTAAGATTTTCAAGCAAATTAACACTTTAATAAAAATAACATGGATAATATGTAGACCATCACCAACATATTTGGTCAACTAATGGTTAAAATTTAATTGGGATAACGACTAGAAAAAATTACTCCATTTGTTACACTTCCTAAGAAAAATTACCCTCCAAAAAACTTTTGGGGCAGAATTGCCCTCGGTTAAAACTTCTAAGGCAAAAATGCCTCTTAACCCAATTAAAAATATATTTATTGAATATTAATTAAATAAATTGTATTATAATATTCATACACAAATACCTTTATCTGTTATGGCTATACATACATGATATGACTGTAAATCAATTGGCTGCCAAAAGCATCATATCAAGTTTCAACAAATTACCTTGTGTATGTTAAGTGGGGGTTGAAATAGATGTAAAAAAGTTTTTTTTTTTAAATCTATTTTGAGGATGCACTTTTCCGTTAACACAAATTCTATCTGAAGACCAAGAAAAAACATTATTGAACCACTTAATTATGGTTACAATCAATAATATTATTTTTCCAAATAGTTTGAAATCTATTATAATAAATCACATATACACTAAAATTTAAACTCAATTATATATCCAATGACCTATGACATGGATTGGGAGGAAATTGGGCAGGGTTAGGCATGAGATCAGAGCTAGACTGCCATTTTTGTTAATTTGGCGTGGGATGATGATCCCTTTACCCTTGAAAAAAAAATCAGAATTATTTCTTAAAAATATTTAAAAATTAATTTTGTCCAGTTCCAAACCATAATTAATCTTACAAAAAAAAAAAAAAAAAAAAATCATATATATTTTTAGGAAGATTTTAATAATGCTCACTAAAATTAAAGGATGGTCCGTCTGACCAACCCACAAACCACAATACCGTCGACATAGTTTTCATTCTAATATATAAAATTAAATTAATCCAGACATTAGACAGAGTAAATAATCATTAGTGTCCGTGTATATTTCTAAC
The DNA here is from genome assembly GCA_019022655.1 of Acacia acuminata. NCBI lineage: Eukaryota > Viridiplantae > Streptophyta > Magnoliopsida > Fabales > Fabaceae > Acacia > Acacia acuminata. The sequence goes on along the minus strand of JAFJYI010000276.1, from coordinate 776,953 downwards.
GCATTATTAGCATAACAATGTTGATGAAATAAAAAAAATAAAATAAGAGAAACAATCTGCCCCTAAAAATTTGGAATTATTAATTGTATATATATAATGAATTAATGACCAATAAAAGGATGTTTGATCGATCGAGCGGATAGGAGCCAAAGGGGGCCACAATCCAGTGATAATTAAATTTGTCATATGTGCTCTTTTTAATTATTTTTATGATTTATTCAGATAATCCATACTGTGACAAATACTCTTTTTGTCTATATGCACGTTATTATTGGCCTCCTGATCCCCCGGATACTTTATTAAAAAGGCGTACAAAATCCAACATCTATATATATACACAAAATATAATAATAGAATTTTTTTTTTTTTTTTGATATGAAAAAGTTTTGGAGGGTTCGACATCGGGCCCACTGGGGCGTGACGGCTTGGCCATTGAAGACTTATCGACTTACTTACGGATCGCCTACCAAAGCGAGCCCCTAAAGTCGTGAGAGCTGACGAGGATCAACCCCCAGGCTGCCTAATCAATTCTTCCACCATCTATGCCAACTCTCATTGGCATAATAATAGAATAATTAAATTTGAGATAAGGTACAACACGTTTTAATGGGCCTTCTAAGGGCTGTCTTCGTCTGGGGGACCCCTTATTACAGACAATGTGGGTGTCCCACAATCGCTTGCTCCAAACTGTAAATTATTGTATGATCGAAAATGGAAGAGATGGGACTATTTCTTTTTTCTTTTTTTAATTTTTGTTTGTGATTTTCCATCAGAGATTCTATTTTCCAGCTATGAGATTGTATTATTTGCTTCTGTTTTTCTCAGATCTGTCTCGTCCATGTCCTGGAATCAATATATCCATTCATCAAATGCTTCACGTGCTTGTCGAGTTTGATTAATTTGAATATATTTTGAAACCTAATTCTTAATTAGTGGTAATTTAATAAATGGACAACATGTTCTAATCTTTCTTCTGAATAATTAAACTAGTTCTCGAGCTTTTTTAAATGCTTGTGATGCAATATAGAACTCTGGAGATTTTATTGGGTTTAATAATTTATCATTAATAGAACAAGACTGTGCTTTTCGACCATGAAGTCCTTTTTTAATAAAAAAAGGCATCATAGACAAATATCTACACGGATGAAGAACGGAGAGTAAAAATTTTATATAGTATAGTTGGGGAATATAAATTTTTTTTTTTTTTTAAAAGAGTTGATTTGACACTAGTTATAATTTAATTAAAATTCTGCTCCTCCAATTAAGTTCCAATGTCTCTTATGTTTGCACTGACCTACCATAAATAATAAATTAGGTGTGGTGTGGATCAATATAACTTCAAACTATTGAAAAACTAAATTAAAATTCTTGATTTGTGACAATTACCAGATTCTATGAACCGCAAATAAAAATATTCAAACAATCCAAAATTAATATAAAAGAAATAAAATATTGTGTGTGTGTGTGTGTAGAGACTTAAGATCTTGAAAAACATCAAACCGAAACCAGAAAAAGGGTCCGTTTGAATATGGTGGCTGGAGGTCTCCATAGCTTGACATTTGGACGACCAACCCTAATCTTTTAAACGAAATTAATACAGCAAAAGTTAACGAACGTCATTAATTAAAAGTAAACGAAAATGATCATTAACTTTAATAATATTCACCGTTACGTTAATGGACGAACGAAGCATATTCGGTCATTAGATTCACACTATTTCACTACGTCTATATTAGATTCTGTTTGACGCACGTCTCGCACAAAATTAATTAATCATCAGATTTTCCTGTTAATGATTAATTACCAGGGCGTGGTGGTGGGGATTATATTAATCGATTTTATATATGTACGTATAAAAAAAAAAAAAAAAAAAAAAAAGGACAAGTTTGGAGGGTATCTCATATAATTATTTTGTTGGTCCTTTAATTTGTCAATCAGTGGTGTACACAAAGATATCAATAATAGTTGAGGACTTTATGACGAGTTAGAGAGATTTCTTGTAACTTTGGTTTTTCTTGAAACTTCACAAAATAACTAACCAGTTACACAAGCATGTCCCACATATAGATGGAATATTAAAGTCAGAAATTCTAAATGGCAAGGTCTCTCTTTCTTTTCCCAGACTATATATATATATACACATGGTGCCAACCTTTCTGGCTCTACCCCATACCATTTCAAATACCCGGCCATCACCTCTCTTATTATTACCATTCTTCAGATTATATCCACATTTCTATGTCCAGATCATAATAACCTACCTTACAAAAACCTCACTAGCTAAACAAATTTCTTCCTTTTACTTTCTCTCTCTCTCTCTCTCATATTGAAAGAAACAGAAACATCATGGGTCTTAGAGATATTGGAGCTTCACTACCACCTGGGTTTCGGTTTTATCCGAGTGATGAAGAATTGGTGTGTCATTATCTGTACAAGAAGATCTCTAACGAGGAAGCTCTCAAGGGTACTTTGGTCGAAATCGACTTGCACACATGCGAGCCCTGGCAGCTTCCTGGTATTATATTATCCCCTTCTTATTCATCTGTTTCTGATATATACGTGTTTTGTTAATTTGTTTGTTTGTCGCGTATACAGATCATGATTTATGATCCTCCAAGTTTTTAACAATACTAAGATTATTATCCTTAATTTTTGCTCCTTCGATTTTGGGTTTATGAGATGATTAAGAAAGATAAGTAGAATCCAGGTGGTTGTCTTGTACTTGCGCTGGCTTTGTTGTTCTAGTTTTTAATTGAAACCGGAATATTGGGGATGACCATGGTCGTCTAGGAAGAAACATACATGCGAAGCAATTAATGATAATCTTTGAAGAATACGAGGGAGACAGACATATATGCTTGTTGCCATGGTTACCTGTGGAATACGCAGTTTGCGGGTTGGAGAGAGAAACAGGGAGAGGGGTTTACATGTTAATCATTAGTCAATTGTTTAATCATTAAGGAAATCGCAGTTTCTTCCTTAATTATGTCGATCGTCTCTCCCAATAAATATTTTAACTTTTCATTTATATCATCCACTTCTTCTCCCTTCCTTCTCTTCTTCTTCTTCCTCTTCTTCTTCTTTCAGAAGAATATTATTGGAAGAAACAACTGTCTTAATATCTGGGCTAGCTCTTTGATCCTACCCCCACCTTCACTCATTAATATAAAACAAAAGCTAATTGATTTTTTTTTAGAGGTTAATAAAACTAATTAAATAACACTAAAATATTTATATTTATTATCCTTCTTTAAATTGTTGATTTACTTGATTTACAAATTCATATACTATGATTAAATAATTTATATTTAGTTATTTTAATATCTATAAAAAAAGTTAATTGACTCTTATATTAAAAAACGGGGAGAGTATCATATTTAATCTCTGCAAAATTTCTGTATCTTTTGTTGATTCTGAATGATCCCTTTTTCTTCACTTTGAAAAAGGCCTTTTCTCATGCTTCTATTTCCTCGGCAGTAAAAATACAAATACTAAACTACAAATAATTACTTTAATTCCACGATAGTGCGCTATTCTCTTTTGAAAAAAAATCATTATTTTGAGGATCAGATCATCGCCCACTTTTATCCATACTCTCTCTCTCTCTCTCTCTTCTGTCTTAGCTGTATTTATGGTATATAAATATCACAGAAAAGTATAATATTCAATTTGCATGGCCTATATAATTCATACAAGGCTGCTTCTCATGTGCAAGTTAGAATTAGATCCCCACACTTACCCAAACCGTTTGCCACCAAACTTAATTCAGTCCCACGCCTATACACATACATATATAGACATTCACATTCACATGCACCACACTACCCATCTCTCTGTACACACACATATGAGTTGTACTATTCAAGAGGTAAGGTCATATGGGATAATAAAGAGAAGCCGATATAATCGTGTGTTATTTAATTAATGAGTAATTAAGCAAATACATAGATGTAGGTAGAGTCCATATAATTATATTTATCTTAAGATTGAAGCTAAGTAGGTTGATTATGTTCATGCATATAATTATAAGTATGGATTTGTGAGTTGTAGGAATGTTAATTATAACTAAGTTGACAAAGCAAAAGACTCTGCCCAAGCAAGTAATTGGGGTGATGTTACAACATGTTAAACTCACTCTCACATACGAACATACGTGAGCATCTGGGCACTTCCTTCTTTCTCTTGTTTTCATTTTCACCATTGTTCACGTTATATAGACACTTGGACCCTTTATTCCAATCAATATAATTATCTTTCGATGTGACTCTCTGCTTGATTTTGACTCATTAACTTTTCATCTCTGTTTATATAATTACAAAGTGATCTATATAATCTATATCTACTGTCACTCTCAACAAAGCATTATTAATAGCCTTCTTATGTAGATGAAAAGAGATTCTTTATCTTCCTTAGTTTGCGTAGATGATCATCAAATATATATGGATCCACGAAAGGCCGTGAAAAACGGTAAAAGAGAAAGAGAGAGGAAAAGCAAGTTACGTAATTTACATAAATAGTAAACACGCTTGAACTATTCCAAGTCGGTGTTTTTGTTTTGTTCATCGAAGTGGGAAACATTGAATATAATTTATATACATTGATGAAGTAGCTGACATAGGACGATGATTCATTCAATACCTAATCATACCTCAGCAGACAAAATTATGAATCCATTATATATATACATATCTCTCTGTGAACTATATATGATCAAATTATGCTTTCGTATGGTCTATTTTTTTACCAAATGTGACTAACTCATGCATATCGTCACTGTTGTGTGTGTTTAATAGAGGTGGCTAAGCTCAACGCGAATGAGTGGTACTTCTTCAGCTTCCGTGACCGCAAATACGCGACGGGCTTCCGGACCAATAGGGCGACAACATCTGGATATTGGAAAGCCACAGGGAAGGACCGGACGGTGGTCAATCCCATCACGAAAGAGGTTGTAGGGATGAGGAAGACGCTTGTGTTCTACAGGAACAGAGCTCCCAATGGTCTCAAAACGGGTTGGATCATGCATGAGTTTCGCTTGGAAACCCCTCATATGCCTCCTAAGGTCTGTTTTCACATTTCTCCTTCAATATTTGCCTCTCTTTTTTCACCACCTTTTTCTTGCTTATACATTAATCAATTTCTTCGAATATTTAATAATATATATCTATCTATCTTTCATAATTGGATAATATAAAAGCGGCGCCAACGGAATTAAGGCAATTATTTCAATATTTAAGTTGGCTGACGTATGTACATAGCTAGTTCCTAGTTCCTTCTTGGGGTTAATTTGAAAGTGTGTGAAAGAATCAAAAATCAATAATATATGGTTTTGAAAGAAAGGAAGGAAGAAAAAGTAAGACAATTTGTGAGAGGGTTATCCAAATCTAGCTATATATTTAAAGATATACATAGGGGGAAAATATAAGATAAAAAGCAAAAAAAAGGTGGTTGAAATTAATAAAGCGAGTATAAAGATAAAGGCGTGTGCGTGTATAGGAGCATATTCGGGTTGAGATTATTATTGATGAATAATGAAGTCAATTAATCAAGCCAAATTTGATTATTACAGGAAGACTGGGTTCTGTGTAGAGTATTTCACAAAAACAAATCATCAGATGAAAACAGCAGCAGCAGCAGCAGACTCATGTTGGACTCTATTTCATCTCCTTCCCTAACTTTGGCTTCTTCATCTTCTCCAACGACCAACCACCATACGTACCCTCTCCTCGCCTACAATAACCAACTTTCTTCTTCATCCTCAATCCCTACCTTCATTAACCACGATCACACCCAACCCAATCATCATTCTAATAATGCCCTCGTCAACTTCCTTCAATTTTCTGGGGAAACAAATACCGCCGCCACCAGCACCATCACTCAGCAGGACCAGATTAGCCCCAGAGGAGGAGGAGACGGTGGCGGTGGCGATCACGGTGGTTATGGCTTCTTCAGTTGGGACATGGGCCTCGAAGATAACGCCAGCTTTCAGAATGGCCTCGACGCTATGAGATCATCATTCGAGGTTGATAATAGTAGCATGGTCTTGTTATGAAGCTAGTTAGCGTTTATGTGTATAGTATGGTCTTGTTGATTATATTAAATAATTCATGTTCGTATAAAACTACCAAAAAAAAAAGTGTTCATTGTGATGTATTTGTGGTGTCTGCCTTTGAGGGACAAGTCACGTGCTTGATTGCGTGTTGCAGTAGGGTTTATGTGGTATGCTGTTCAAGTGCTTAGTATGGTGTCAATTAGTTCTTCTTTTTCTTCTTCTTCTTTTTTCTTACTTTTTTTTTAATTATTTTTTGGGGGTATACACAATTAGGTTGTAGTGAAAATATATATGAATCTCTATGTACAATTTGTTGATGTTAATCTCTTAGTGTCATCTTATTCCCTATTTGCATCTTTTGGACCTACCTTTTTTTTTTTGCTTTTCTTTGTTGGTTAAGGGCGATGATTAAGCAAAATTTACTTGCTAAGCCCCACTTAATTGGATGGCACAAATGAGGAACTATATATATATATATATATAGCCTATAAGTCGAGTGAGGTTTATAATTACAAGAACTCTCCTATAAAAGACATATACAAGTTCTTGATAGATCTACATCCCAAAGGCTAACTATTGGAATTGGCTTGGGGAACCCAATGATTTATGCCCTTCCTTGGTGTGGATCCCTTCTTTCGAAGGGGGTCATAATGTTATTTCCAAAGCAACCCAGAGTATATATAGTTTGTGTGCAGCTGGTTTTGTGTTCTTATATAAAGACAACATGCCCTAACATGAGACTCATAACATTATGACTCCTTCGAAAGAAGGGGTTCCCACTAAGGACGGAGATAAATCGTTGGGTTCCTCAAGCCAATTCCAATAGTTAACTAGCTTTTGGGGATGTCTCAAGAACTTATGTACACCTTTTATGGGAGAGTCTTTATATTTATAAACCTCACTCCACTTACAGGCTTCTATTGTTGTTTCAGAGCCTAGATTTGAATCAACCAAATTTGATTGATATTTGCTTTAAAATTATTTCTATTATCTTTTTTTTAAATGCCTAGTTATTATTAAAAGATTATTTCTATTTTGTATACATACTGATTATCAAAATCTTAATTTTATATATATATATATTGTCAAAATCAAATCTAGATTTCCAGATCAAACCAAGTACATTTGATTGTAAAAAAATTCTACTGAAGTAAACATGAAGTATAAAGGATAAAAAGTCGCCTTCCGAATTTGCTCAAACATCCTCTTTCACGTACATGTAATAAAAATAATTATCAAAGATAAATTACTCGAAACTGATCTATAGTAAATAGATTGTCAATAATATGCCCAGTGTGCTTCAGAGAGAAACAGTATTCAATATATTATATAAAATCTCCTCAAAAACCACTCGTAAGAAATGGTGCTATGAAACTATGTCTGATGTTTCTGAAATGTAATGTTTCTGATGTCAGGTATTAAATTAGTTATATGTTATGTAGTACGATATATCAAATGTTAATTTTGTCACCCATATATATACCCAACAAGTGCCCCTCTCAGTATATACTAAACTATAATTATACGAACCTATCATTAATAAACGCCAAGTAAAGATGTATTTGGACTAATTATTTGTGTCGGGAGATTAAACTTTAAAGCAATAAAAAAAAAAAAACAACCGATGACCCAATAAAAATGGTGAAAAATTAAGCCATATACATATATTCATAAAATATTGCCTCACCCTTTTATTAACGAATAGATTACATTTACTCAGGAATCCAATCAAGAGAGATGAAGATGGATCTTTTAAAAAAAAAAAATTAAAAAAGAAAAAAGAAACTGTCAACGTAACTGAGATCATGAAACATGGATTTGAAGCATGTGATTGAGATGCTACAAAAGCTAGCTATGTTTGATATGAGTGAAGAGAGGAGGGTGTTTCGCTAGCTAGCTTGTTTCTTTGGGGCTTATATTTCAACGGGAATCTTCGTTCTATTCTCTGCATATCAAAGTGATTAGGGATATTGAGAATCTTTTGCTTTAATTATTATTTTCTTATATCCTCTTATTAGAGGTAATCCTATTCGAGGTACTATCGGACACTAAATATGCAGGCAGTTCTCTAAGTAAGGATTCGAACATTGGCTCACCACATTCTAAGGAGCTAGTTTCTTTTGTTAAGCCCCCAACCCCATTGGTTCTTTTACTTTAATTATTAGCATTCACTATCATCATGTTCTAATAAAGCCCATACATACAGAAAATGAATCCACATAATTTGCAAGCAAATCAAAACAAATTAAAGAAAAGGAACGTGCATGAAAAAGAAGCTTCATATGTATGTTTGTCTGTTTGTGTCTTCGTGGCCTTGATCTTTCTTGTCTACTTTGCCTTTTCTTTTTTCCCTTTTGACTTTTAGGTATGTTTTATATATATCATAACTGCTCTAATGAGAGATTAGAGCCATATGTAGTCATATAGGGGTTTTAAATTTCTAATGATTTTACATTGGTTTCACTGTGTGTTAGTTACTTGTCGGCACACGTGTCCAACTCTGGATTAGATTCCACATTGAAATCCGTGCCTATGAGGTTGGATAAGTAGATTCTTTGATTCTTTGATTCTTGTTGCTCCTTCTTTGTGCCTTTTTCTTTAGCTTTATCTTCTTCTTTTTTTTTAGCCTTTCCCCCTATTCGTGTCATTATTTTATCAAAACATACCTATTTCTTAGGAATCTGGTAATGTGTCTGCTTCAGCCTCCTTTCACTTGAGTTGACAAAACTCTTCCTCAGTGTCGCAAGGTAACGTGTATGCATACACATAAATAATTGACGAACCCAATCATTGGAGGCTGCTTGGAATGATGATATAATTAAGTTGAATGGGTAATTAATACGTTTAGAAGCTCTTAATTAATTCATTTTCCATGAGCATGCCATAGAATCATAGATAGATATATAGATATAATCCCATGTGTTTGTTGAATAAAAAATGTAAATTTGATTTCTTTATAATCTTGTCAACTTTTGACATAGAAAATACGTGAAAGGCCAATAGACAAGTGATACATATATGTATAATAATGCTTGAAGTTGTCTGCAAGATATGTAGATCAGCAAAGCTAATTCTTGTTGTTGTTGGTTTGCGTAACAACTAGGAATTGTTGTCACATGCAATAATTGATATGAATTTATATAATTAATACTTAATATAAAACATATTTATCTAATTTGATTAAATTAAGAAATTTAATTAAGTTAGTTATTCAGTTAATCTAACATATTTTTTTCTAAAACATTCTAACTATATATCTTCCTTAATTCTCTCATTCCCTCTCTTTCTTAATTATTATTAAAAGAGTATTAATATAGGTAAATTAAAAAAAGATTTGACAAATATCAAGATTATGTCTTATATATTTACAACCAAAATCCACTTCCTAAATATGTACTGGATGAAGTACTCGTCTAAATCAAGTTATTAGAAGGAAATTAAATTAAATTAACAATGAAAATCTTGTGAAGTTATTTAAAAAAAATGAATGACTTATAATATATCATGGCCATATTTTTACTATATGAAAGAGAGTGCTTTCTATAAGCTTATAACATAATACTTCCTCCGGTCCCAATTATAGAACAACATTTAGGAGTTCATTTTGGTCCTAATTATAAGACAACATTCTAATTTTTTATCAATTTCTTTCTAAAATACCCTTAGTGATACTTTCTCAATAATCATTAAACACAATAATAATTTAATAATACACCTATATATAAGTAATGTTTGCAACTCATTAATACTACATACATCTCAATTCTACCTTTTTTTTTAATAAAATAATTTTGAGCAATTTTTGTCATATCACCCCTACTAATACTTCCTCCATAATAATTAATTTAATAACATACTTATATTCTATGAAGTGAAAAAACAGTTTAATTTTTATAATTTTTATTGTACAATTCGGACTCACCATTATTAGCGCTATTTAAAATAGCACAGTTTAATTTTATAAATTCCATACAATTAAAAGGATTTACATATAATTGACATTGGTGCTTATGAAATTTATAAATAAAGATTTAATCTAGGCGATGAAAGGGGAGAAGGATAGCAGATAAATAAAACAGTTTCAATTCTTCAAGCTGGGATGCAAGCTCATCACGTACGGGTGCGGGGCTACCTATTCAGCAAACTACTTTCGTTGATGTCATTTTAAATTTTAAGTAAGGGTTTTTTTTAAGAAAATTAATAAAATTAACTAATTTAACTTCTCCCCTTAATCTATCCAAATTTTAGTAATTATATCCTTATAATTAAGACCGGAGGGAATATAATATAATTAATTAACCACATAATTGGGATAATACACAGTTCTGAGAAAAGTTAATCCTCCTTCATTTACTTAAACATGACTAATTGCTGGATGATACTCCCTCCGGTCCTATTATAAGACAACATTTGAGAGTTAGTTTTGGTCCAATTATAAGACAACATTCTAATTTTTGTCAACTTTTTCCTAAAATGCCTCAATTTTATTCTCTCAAGTGTGTTTGGTTTTTTGTGATTACATATGTGTGTTTCTATATACAAATACTTATACATACACAGACACACACATATATATGTGAGTGTGTGTGTACATATATGTATATCTATGTGTGTATTTCTGTGTGTGCGCGCCTATCAATATATATGTGTGTAGATATATATATATGTGTACATATATAAACACACATATATATATACATATATGTGTGTGTCTATATATATGCATGTGTGTGTTCACATATATGTACGTGTAGATATATGTATGTACATGTGTGTGTATCTATATCTATATGTATACATATATACTTGTGTGTGTTCACATATATGTGTGTAGATATATGTATGTATATGCGTGTATATCTATATCTATATGTATACATATATACTTTTGTGTGGGGGGGGGGGGGAAGAAAAAGCGTGTGGAAAGAAAAATTCTAAAGTTGGAGAAGTATGTAGTAGGTGTTGTTAATTCATTTTTACTTATGTCATTTTAAATTTATATAAGGACATTTTAGAAAAAATGAGTAAAATTAACTAATTTAACTTCTTTTATTAATCTCTCCAAAATTGGTTAAATATATCCTATAATTAGGACCGGAAGGAGTATTACGTAATTTCAAGCACAAGAGAATGATTCTGACTCGTAAAAGACTGCAGAGTGGAAAAAAAAAATAGGGCTTTGATTCCCACAGGCATATTATTATGAATAATAAATGCACACTTTTCATACTCAATTACTAAAATATCCTTATATGCAAATTTCCTTTTCTTTTTTATTTTTTCAGAGAGAAAAAAAAAAAAAAAAAAAAAAAAAACTTAACAGACCCCATTCCCCAGATGGTCTGGCTTTTGGGCCCAGTACTTATAAGTCTAGAAATAATGGGTTTGTTCTCAGGCCATCCATTTAAGCCCGTATTGTCTGTTTTTTATTAATTCGCATATGACCGACTCCTAAGGGATTGAATATTTTACTTTTCTTTTTACTTTTTTTTTTTTCCTTTTTATGAAAAAATAATATTTTACTTTTAAATTATGAGAACGAGGACTAAAGAAAATTTAATTTTGGTTTAGATTTTAAAATAGGTTTAAGGTCCAATTTTACCAACACTTCTTTTAACAACGTTTGACACAAATATATATATATATATATATATATATATTTTTAATGTTGATAAGATATGCCGAGTTCAAACATGTGTCATGTGAGAAATTTTCAACTTCCAGCATGACACTCGAATATTGACAACACAGATAAGTTTTTCGTGTAAAAAAATATAAATAAGCAATTTAAAATGGTGTAATTTCCTCAAGCCCAATTTTGGTAGTCATTGACTGTTAAATAGGCAGTGGGAAGAAGAAGTTTGACTTGAAATGGTGCCGTTGTGGTTACTGAATGGTGACGAGGTAGACATGCGTGAGGGGTTGGATTTGTTATAGGTGATTATTATTTTTAATTAAAAAAAGGAAATAGAACTGTAATGACTAGCTTACACCTATGCAGCACTTTATGGATTTTAAATCCACGTTTGTAAATTTGAAGTAGCAAAATAACACTTTAAAACTCAAAACAACTTTTAACTTTCAAAATGATGGTTTGAGTTAAGCTGTCTAAACACTCTCTTTCTGCACAATCATGTTTTGGCAAGAAACGCACGGTTTGAAGGTTAGTGTTTGTTTGACACCATAAAAAAAAAATGTTTTTTTTAAAACATTTTATTTGCAAGTTGAATCAAAAGTCATCTTATATACTTACGACTACCAATAAGGTTTTCACATCGGTGAGATTCGAACCCACAACTTCATAGTAACGAGCCAATCTCTTCACCAATTAAACCAACAATTGTTAGCATCAAAACACTTTTTCATTTTGATGGAATTGATTTTAATGAATTTGATGAATGATGAATGAATTAAGTCCATTACTATTAATGAATTGATCCTTTTTTTTTTTTTTTTTTATGGGCCCTCAAATTTGACTCCCTTTTTTAAAAGGATTGGGTTTCTCTTATAATTCTTTTCTCATCATTCTTCATAATCTAAGGCCCTTACATCGACCAGCGGGTATCGAACCTCCTCCCTTTTCGGCTGAAGACCGACGTCTTAGCCAACTATGTCAATCCTCATTGATGGACGATCTGTAAATACTTACATGACTGGACCTTAAAAGAAATATTTGGGGTGGCCGAATGTATACTTATTAACTAATTAAAAAATTTATGATTATATAACATTTTAAAAATATTCGTATGCGTTTACTCGGATCACGCTCTAAGAAACTATGTTACCTTCCTCTATATGATCATTAACTTTCCTCTTAAAAAATGAATCAATTGTTTTATTCTTCATCATTGAGCTATTCTTGGATTTTATCACTTTCCAATAACATATAAACAGTTTAAACAATATAATTAACTATTATCATAATATAAATATAGGAAAAAAAAACTCATTTTTTAACCTCTTTCATATTAAAATGCAGAAGTTCATTGTATCAAACAAAAAAAAAAATGCAAAAGTTCAATATGTTCAATGACAATTAGCTGCAAAGTAATATTGCTTGTTAAAATAAATTATTTATGCCATGTTCGTTTAAAATTGATAAAATTTTCTTTGGCAAAAAAGAAAGAAAAGAAAATCTTCTATTTGTAATGATTAGATCATATGAATCGTGTCATCAAGGAGATGATCTATACTTACATGAAAACTCTGGTGCCTGATATTTGGCCACATAGACCTTGGCATTTGAACTGTTCTCACAGTTGTTTGTAGGGAGGAAATAGAGGAAAAAAAAAAGCTCATGAGCGATATATGAGGCTACAAGAACAAGGGAAAACAGAACAGGCAAGACAGGATTTAGGTTAACGATTGTGAGAGAACAGAAATTACAGGTCGATGGAAAAACTAAAATCATCTACACTCATTCACTCAACAATAACACTATAGGTTTGGCTTTGGCATTGTTTATATTAATTTTTTTAAAAAAATTCTGAACATTTTTTTTTTTTGGCCATGGCTCCCCATTGTATTTTCAAAAGTCCGTCAAAAGTTAATGCGTAAGTCTTCTCGAACCCGGAGGCGTACTGCATGGCTCTCGTAGAGACTGCGGTGTTTACGCCCACATAAACTTTTTTATACCAAAAAAAAAAAATATCCATTCAGTCAATATAAAAAGTCATGTTATTATTTTAATTTTTCTTGTATTTCTTCAATCAATGGTTTAGATGAAGTTAATGAAAGATATGGAGAAGTGATCCGACCCTCTGTCATCGGCGGGCTCCAAATCTCCTTTTTCCAACCCGTGTTTGGGAAACCCCAGTTAGTTACATACGAGGCAAACCACAAAATCGTACTTTTATAAACCCTTTTTCGACATATTTACTGTAACAGTTATTATAAAACGTAATCCAAAGATGCGGTTAATTCGTACTGTTTCCGTTTCAAGCTAAGCTGAGCTTCGAAACAGAACACAGTCAATCAGGAATCAGCCACTGTCGTGCAGTGAACAGTGAAGCTTCGCTGCCAAAACTGTTACCCATTCTCTCTTCCAGATCCTTCGCCGACGGAGTATATCTCCAGTTCCGTTGAGGTTCGAAACTCGTCCCTGACCTCAAGGATTCTGCAATTAAAGAAATCGACTATACTGGCTGCTTCCCAGAATCAAGGTTTGAAATTCTTGATGCTCTGTTTGGCCTTTGCACTTGGCTTGGAGTAGGGGGTTTAGACACCATACCTTTGCAACAGATTACGAAGGACCATGTTATTACTAAAATAAAAGATCATTTGTAAAATATTTTTTCTAGCTGTGGTTCTTGTTAACACACCCCCTTGTGTCTTTTCTAGTTGAAATGTTGGTTCTTTATCTTTCTTTCTTTCTTTTTTTTTTTTCTCTCTTTTTTTTTTTTTTTTTTTTTTTAAGTTTGGTGCTCTAGGGAGAACTTTTGAATGATTTATACCTCTACTTGTCAAGGTTGGCAATCTTGTTATATATTATAGATCTTCTATTCCAAAATTCAGCTGTAAATTTACTGCATCTACTAGCTACGAGGCTCCTTCTTATATAATTTTTTTTTGTTTGGCCTTTGTTGCAGTAATTATGGAATTGAAAAAAAGTAGAACGTCTGGGAAATTCAAAAATAAAGAAATCCCTCCAGCTCCCCCTGGTTTTAGATCCCTTACTTCTTTCACACTACAAAAGGTTGCAAAGACTGATAAATCTGAATGTGATCCAATTTGCATGGAGAGTATATTGAAGCTAGATGACGCTGCTGCATTTAAGGCAATTCTTAGGCATCGTCCATGGATACATTTTGATCAAAGTGACCATGACCTTGAGAAATCTGACACGGAGCAGTTTCCTCAGGTATGTTGGGAAGCTTGAATTTTTTTTTTCTTTCTTTTTTAACAATTAACTCATAAATAAATCTTGTGTTAGAAGATCATAATTTCCAAGTGCAGACAGCAGCACTTACTGGATGGTAATCTGATTGTATTCATGATATACCTTGAACATAAAGCCTGACTTGAATGCATGGGTGAAATTATGCAAATGATAAAAATACAACAACCCACTACATGGATGGCGTGACACCATTGTGCTCTATCAGCAGCAAAAAAATTTGGATGCATTGTTCACAAAAATGTCATATTACTTAACTTCTTTGACCTCCCTTCATAGTAGTCAAAACTGTTTTTTCAACCCTCATCGAGTTATTGACACGTTCAGTGGCCTTGTTTGTACATGTATGAATCACCTTATATGGTTTTAAAACCATTCTTATATATGTTTTTTTGGGGGAAAAAACTCTTCTTTTTGTATATGTTTATTACGGATTTTACCTTTTCTTATATGACACATTCTTTTCAACATTCTCATCTCTACTACCCCAACTTTATTTTCTTGTTATCCCTTTAAAACCCAACATTTGCTACCATATAGAATTACCGGTCTTGTAACAATTCAATAAAACTTTTTTTTAAAGCTTATTAGGTGCTTTCCGAACACTAATAACTCATATAGCATTCTCCATTTGAACTACCGAGCTTGTATTTTATATCTAACATCCCCATCAATTTCACTATCATTTTGAACAATCAATTTCATATACCCCAACTTTGTCACTTGTGGTATGATCTGATCTCTCATTTTTACCTCCAAAACACTTTTAACTTGTCTTTAATCAAACTTGCAATATATATAAATATTGTCTTACTCCTACTCAGGCGGAAACGCTTTGGTTCCCATTCGAATAGGTTTCTTTTTCTGTCTGAATAGCTAAATTTTGTGAAAGGGTTTCCCATCCCACTTGTGTGCTGATCAATGATTTTTGAGCTAACCGTTTGAAATTTTGAAAAGGGTTATATTTGGAGGGTTCAAACTAGTAGAGGGTTATGGCCAGCAAGGAAGTTGAATGAATTATATCCCTCAGTAAAGTGTTATAGAGTGTAATTTTTCAGATAGTGACTCTCTTAAGAGGCCATTTGATTGAGTCCAACATAATATGGGATGCTTAAGTTTCACATTACAACGACAACACCTCCAAGTCTTGTTCCATTAGGTGGGGTCAATTGCATTCATTACATGACGCCATCGTGTTCTACCAATAACCAAATAAATGACCATTCAATAACTTCATTAAGTGTTCTCTTCATTTTTCCTCTACCTCTCTTCAAAAGACTACAAATTGTCTTGTCTACTTCCCTCACTAATGCCTTCAACGACCTTCTTTGAACTTCTCAAAACCACCTTGAACGAATTTTTACTATTTTCTCTTCAATAGATGCTGCGCCAACTCTCCCTTGCCTAAATTTTGAATTGAGTAGTATAAAATGCTCCATGTTGTACTTAGGCATGTTGTTTTTCTTACCTCAATAGCTAGGTTATGGTAGGGTTCACTATCTCACTTGAGTGCTTGTAAGCAACTTGCACATTTTAGTTTGTGTACTTGTCTATGGGGGTTTGACATACTGCGGGATGCTCAATACGGTTGTTCCAATGTTAGTTGTGAAGTAGGTAATATCACCTTAAAGGTAGAAAGTAACTAATGTGTCAGCACATGGGATTTGCATGAAGGATAATTTTGATAGCTTATTTTCTTGTACTATTTTGTTCTGCGGTAATAGAATTACAGCCACAGGGATCTCATAATTGGTTTTCTTTTTTAGCATGAATGTGAAAATAACTGTGGTTCAAAACTGTTTTTCCAGGGTTTTTCTTCAAATGTTTGTCGTCCGAAAGGGGTTACTCTCGGTTGTCCAGACTGTAGTGATTGCCTAAAGGTTCCTCTCTGCCCCAAATCTTAAAGTAAATTGTTTTCTTTCTTAAACCCATGGCATATTTGATGGGAGACGCACTCTTTCACTTTACCTTTTTATCTAAGAAATTCCACCAATGTCTTGAATCAGGTAAACACAAGGTGGCACCCTGAGGATGCAAGAAGAGATCTCCTTGATGAAGCTCAAATTTTCCGCCCAACAGAAGAGGTACCTGCAGACTTACTGTAATGGGAAACCAAATGTGTTTATTTCCATGCTTCCTTTTTATGTCTTGATTGTAGTTTTTCAAATGTGGATTATACTGCTTCTTAGTTTTGTAGAAGTTTGAGTAGTTGCTTTTACATTTGAAAGGAATTCAAAGACACACTTGAATATATTGCAAGCATACGTTCCAAAGCAGAGCCTTACGGAATTTGTCGTATTATTCCTCCTCCTACCTGGAAACCACAATGTCTTCTCGAGGAAAAAGGCATATGGGAAAACTCCAAATTTGTTACTCAGATTCAACGGATTGATGGACTTCAAGTTCAGTGCCAACGAGAAGTTATGGACAACTCTTCCAAAAATTCAGAGACCAAGACCAGAAGAGGTCTAAGAGTAGCTTTGGACTCTCAACCTGGTAATGAAAATCCACATGATGTTGAAGACTCTGAGTCTAAACCTGGCCCTATCTTCAGTCTCAGTACATTTAAGAAATTTGCTGATGATTTCAAGGCCAAGTACTTTGACTGTGACAATAGTGTTGTGGGTTCTGATGAAAAGTGGGAGCAATCTGTAGAAAATATTGAGGGTGAGTACAGACGGATTATCCAAAATCCAACTCATGAAATTGAGGTACATCAAAGGAAAAAAAAAATTTATTCTATGTTTTCTGATATTAGACTTAATGTGAAATTCTAATTCATGCTATTCTATAGGTCCTTGTTGGTAACAACTTGGGTGATGGAGTTTTAAGCAGTGGATTTCCAATGATGTCTAATATGCTGGAGTCACTCAAATATCCTGAATGTATGAGATCTGGATGGAACTTAAATAACATGTGTATGCAATCTGGTTCTCTTCTTTCATTTGAAAGCTCTGAGGTTTCTAGCAAATTTACCCCTCGGGTTCATGTTGGAATGTGTTTTTCTTCATTCAATTGGGTGAGTTACTGACTTACTGTAGCTTGTATATCCTACTATTTGCATGTATTTCTTTATCGTTAACATGTTTTGGATATATTTTAATTCCTACTTGTTTTTTGGGGGAAATTTCTGGATGGATATTAATATCTCTTTTATTGTGGAATTTCTTTTTTTCTATTTATCTTGTTAATCATTTGAGAAATCAGGAAGTAAAAGAGCACCACTTGTACTCATTGTGTTACATGCATGTGGGTGAGCCTAGAGTTTGGTATAGCATTCCGGGAAGATTTGCTGCTGACTTTGAAAGAGTGAGGAAGGAGCATCTCCCGGTTTTGTTTGCAAAACAGCCCGACTCGCATGACAATTTGGTGAGTTAAATACGAGAGAGCCTGTTATGAAGATTGTTTTAATCCTTGAACAGTAATAGGGCAAGAGTTGTAGTCACTGAGCACCTTGTCCCAGTCATAATAAACTGAGTAATATAGATATGCTATATCTTTGCTAAGTAGCTGAACTTCAGAGTGAAGGGTTCATATTATATGCTTCATTTCAACAACTGAAAATTACATGGGCACTTACAGATGAAAGCACAGGCTCAAGTTAAAGGACTTTTATTTCTGCCTCTTGTAATCACCTTGTTTCACATTACTAAATTGTACGAGCAATGCCTTTGTTTCACACAACATTTTGTTCATTGTTTAGCCTTGGCAATCCAACCTTGTGCTAAAGCTTAGCTCATAACAAGCTTTAATTTCAAGTTTCAGTTATTTTAGGATCAAGTTAGCAAAGCCTGAAGCTGCTTGCCAGAAATCTTTTTTCTCTGGCATTAAGTGCTCTGGCCTAACAGTTGTAGCTGCCAATTTAATTAATTGAGAGAATATATAAATATAAAATGTTTATCTTGAACTCACTCAATTTTCTGAGAATAAGTAATTTCAAGTCATTTGATTGAAGTGTTTATACTTCTGTTTCGTTTGCTATCTGTTTGCATGTGTACTATTGTGAGGTTTTTTTTACATGAATATGGTTCTGTGAATGCAGTTATCCTCCACCATATTGAAGTCTGAGGGTATACCAGTATATCGCTGTGTTCAGTATCCCCGGGAGTTTGTTCTTGTCTTCCCAGGAGCATACCATTCTGGATTTGATTGTGGTTTCAATTGTTCTGAATCAGTCAGTTTTGCTCCTCTTGATTGGCTGCTTCATGGACAGAAAGTTGTAGAGTTATATTGTGAACAAAGGAGAAAGACTTCAATCTCATACGATAAGCTGTTACTTGGGGCAGCAAGGAAAGCTGTTACGGCACAATTTAAGATTGAATTCTCTAGGGCAGGTCACCCAAATTATTTAAAATGGAAAGATGCATGTGGAAAGAATGGGAAATTAACAAAAGCTTTTGATGTAAGTCCCTCAAACCTATGCCCTCAATTTAATGGACCTGTTCCTTAGTCTACTTCAAATCCTGTTGATATTTTCCAGGTAATTTATATCTTGAGTAACAAAGAGGTGAAGCAGGCCTAAGATTTTGTTTTTCTTTTTGAATTGTAAAAAGAAGGATTTGAAGTCCTTCGGGATGGGTTCTGTCAATTGAGTATGGCTTTTCTCAAATTGGGTTGCCTAACAGAATTATATTGGTTTTGTTTTCTTGGTGTAGTTACGGAGAAAGATTGAAAGTTCAAAGAGGGAATTTCTTTGCGCTTCTCTGAAATCTCAGAAAATGGAAAAAGATTTTGATGCCACTTGCAAAAGAGAATGTTGCATATGTCTGCGTGACTTACACTTGTCTGCCGTAGGTTGTCCATGTTCAGCCGACAAATTTGCATGTCTTAATCACGCAAAGCAGCTCTGTTGTTGCCCTTGGAGTGACAGATTTATCATCTGCCGATATGAAATGACTGAGTTGGATACCCTCCAGCTTGCTTTGGAGGGAAAAGCAAGTGCTATCCACAGATGGGCCAAAGCCGATTGTGGATTAACTGTGGTTTCCCTTGCCTCCAAAAGAAATGTGAGTGGTTCGCCGCCTAGTCCAAGCGCAAGAGAAGCATTTTTGAATTCACTGAAACGGA
Organism: Acacia acuminata; assembly: GCA_019022655.1. NCBI lineage: Eukaryota > Viridiplantae > Streptophyta > Magnoliopsida > Fabales > Fabaceae > Acacia > Acacia acuminata. Next base: position 756,941 of record JAFJYI010000276.1, on the reverse strand, counting down.
GAAGAGAAGGATTCGAGTCTGAAGGCACCAGCACTGATGGCATTGAGGCAAAATCGAAGGCAAAAAAACAGAAAACGGCAGGCCAACAATCTACAGCAAGACATGGGGTCGATTCTGCTGCAGCCATTAAACCTGATCCCAAGGCACGCAATGTTAAGTCATCAACTCCAAATTTGGATTTTCTAGGTCTTAGCTTAACGTCAGGTTATATGGCAATGCTGTCTGAGATCAGGGCACTAGATGTTTCTTCAGATAGTTCACCAGAATCCAATGACGACGACAACGACGCTTAAGAAAAATTCATGGAGCAGTGCTGAAAGGGTTTTAGCCCCACAAAAGAATCATCCATGCAGTGAGTGATTCAGATTGCAGAGTTTACACTTTCAAGCTGCATTTCAGGGCTTCATGTTAATTGGAATCTGGAACACACATGTTCTTGCTGAAATTTTAATTTAATTCTATCATAAGCCACATTATTGTAAAGCTTATTACCCTTTTCAACTATTGATTAGACTGCAATTAGAAATGAAATTTAATAACACCTGTATTGATGTTCTTCCCTTTTCTGCTTACACGGGGGCGTTTCCTCTTGTGGCCAAAATACAAAATTGGTGTTTCCTCTAAAGATTTTTTGTTCTTCATTTTTGTATATTCATTTGTGTGTTTTGGAAAGATAACTATACAACACATGAGATAGGATATTGTCACTACCATTTTTTGTTACTATCAATGTCACTAGTCACTACTACTTTTTCACCGTTAAATCAGAATCTCATCTACCTTTATCATTTCTCTCTCCTATTAAGATTTTGAACTAACGGTGAAAAAGTGGTAGTGATAAAAAATGGTAGTGACAATATTCTATCCCATAGAATATAACTATATATATAGATATAGATGGAGGAATACCACTCTCAGATTCTTTATATACACACACACACACTGAAAAATTGAATTCCATTACATCAAGACAAGACGTTTCCTTGGTCAACCTCCACTTATTCAGTGAAAAGGGTTGAATTGTGATCAAGGATATAAAAACTGCCATCAAAGAGTATGAGATAGTTTAGCTACCTAATTAGCACGAGAATATTCTTCTTTTGGCCTATGACTAATCAAAATCATTCCTATTTAACTAATTAATGGCTTCAATATAATTAGAGAACGAATAAATTTTTCTAAATTCTCTAAACCAACACAGATACAAGGCCATGAATAAGCCCCTATGAGTTTCATCTTCTTTTTTTTTTTTGGCTCTTTATAGTTTCTCTTAATAGATTCTCACCGCTTTTATTGGCTAAATTAATTCTTTTATTTTAAAAAATACTCAAGAACCATAAATTGGTATAAACAACATAAATTTTGTTGTTAATTGTTAGATCTACCAGATGATGTGAAAAACAAATATAAAATTGCTTGATGAAAATAAATGGATTAATGTTTTAATACAAGGGAGTGAAAACCATGAATATAAATTATAAAGACTGTTATATATTTCTCATACGCACAATTAATCTCTGATCGGAAAACAAAAAACAAAAAATCCTGTTCAAGAAGCATATCTTCCAACACAACACAGAATCCATTGTTTAAAATTACCCTCTCTTCTAAGCTATTTTTCATGAGCTAATTGAATCTAAGCACATGAGTACACACCCTAAGCTTCGTTATATGAATGCATGAAATCTAGGTTGACGTTCTCCTGTTCTGTAAGCAAGGAATCTTTGTCGATTATTATGCCAAAGCAGATTCCTGATTTTTAAAATATTCACAACCAAATAAAGAGGTGGATTATAAATCATTAAATCTAGTGAGATTCTGTCCCGTCCTAAGTGGCATGAATAATGTGTTTAGTTTTACTAATATTGACTTCTGTATTTACCTGCAATCTGCATACAACCAACATCATTAGTTTGGCCACAGATATAACATCCCATCAAATAATGCACCTCTTTTAGTGACGCTAAAAAAACATTAAAACACCAACTACCACCTGACACTTTTAGGTCCTAACAAAAATAATAATAATACATGGACAAATCTCATTAGTTATTATCACTTGTTAATGAAGACTTTTTTGATATTATTTCTCTAAGTTGAGATCTAACAATTATTCTCTCTCTTTTTTTTTTTTTTTTTTTACTTACTATCGCAACTCAGTCTGACGGTCTCACCTACCCACATGCTTGATGTTTAGTGTTATTAGGCTACAACACTGCACCCACCCACCGACACAATTATTAATGATGCATGGCAAAGCATGTCTAATTTTTTTTCTTTATTAAAATAACAAGTTGATACATGATACAACAGCTGAATTCCAACTTTATAGAGGTTGGGTTCACACAATACAACAAAGAATGGCATACATTTTTCTGAAAAAAAAATAAATAAATAATCACTCTAAGCATTAGCAGGCACAGATATTATTATTACAACCCTGCTGAAACCAAACCGTGCAAAGTAACAATCCCAATCAAGACATTTTCATCACTGATAACGGGCAAAAATTGTACAGGCGATGGAGGTGCTTCCATCTTCTTCATGGCCTCCACTGCCATAGCGTCTGGACCAATGATCTTTGGTTTCCTAACATAAAAAAACAAGTGTCATCTCAGTATATAACTTTATAACTATTATGTGATAATTGAAGAATTAGCTTATCAAATGGATGTATTTTGCAGTTACACGCTCTTACCTGTTGCACATTTCCCCCACAGTGAGCTTGAAAATGCCCTCCCCACTAGCTTTGAGCGTTCGTCGTAGATCACCATCTGTAAATGTCCCAATCAGATGATGTTGCTCGTCTACAACAAGCAGACATCCACATCCTTTACTCGTCAATTCTACCAGCTGGTCCATAATAAGATCTGCTTCCCGGCAAACTGGAAGCTCATCCTGCTTCTTCATGACATCCTTCACCTGCACATAGTAACCAAGCCATTTTTTACTTTATGATGATCAGCATCTGTATGTTTGAAAAGTTATTATCAAGAGAACAAGACAATTGAGCAAAACCGATTTCTGGTAATAATCTGCAGACACTACAGCATGAGCCAGTGAGAAGTGAGGTCCTTTTGACCAAAAAAAAAAAAAAAAGAAGCGAGGTCTTAGTCTCTAATGTTCACCACACGAAAGGACAGAAGAAAAGAAACCATAGCAGAAGAGTTAAAGTAATAACGCCCTGAGACTAAAAGTGACTCCTCCATTAGAAGATACTATTACTAATCAACCATAGAACACCAATATACTTGAGTTCATTTTGCATCTACAATTTTTTACTTCGGCTTCAATAATGCATTTGCATAGACTCTGGCCATAAATTTAGTTCTGGTTCATCTACAATAATTCAATATTTGAAAAATGCCATTCCCACTACTCTGCTCTAGGTTCTAATCCCTGTCAATAGCAATAACCATGCGGCAACAAAATGTGATTGGAAAGAGACCGCAAACCAGAAGCCAAAGCCACATTTCAACACTAACGACAAAATCAAAAGTTCTCAAGGTTAAAAAAAATGGGAATGGCGACATGCGCCGGCAATGAAATCAAACCCATTCCTGATTTGAAATCAGATCAGCTACAATAAATATAATTTAGGGTCTCGCATTGTCATCGCCATAAGCCAAGTCAAAAGGCCAACAAAGAAAAAGAAAGTAACGAATCAGAAGACCATCGCAAGAAAGATCTCTACTATATAACGAATTAGCGATTATTGATAAGAAAATAACAGATTACTCAACAACCCGAGACATAATTATGAGCTAATTTTGTGGGATAAAAATTCAACAAGATGGTAACAAAAGCAATAAGGAATTAAGGCGCACCTTGAAGATAAGGTGTTTGCCAATCCTCCCTGCGGGGTGATTGCTGGCGTAGTCTTCCTTGCTCAAATTTCTGGCTTGCATAAGAGCAATCGCCACCGTATCCCCGAAAACCATCTGGATGGCTGTGGAAGTCACCGGAGCCAGATTAAACGGACACAATTCCCTCTCCAAAGGCAAATGCACGTTCATATCGCACATGCCAGCCAACACATTCCCTTCGACGGAGGTGACCGATATCAGATAGGCTCGCTTGGACCGGGCACAAGGAACAAGCCTAACAAGTTCCTCGGTGTTACCAGATTTGCTGAAGAGGACGAGAACATCGTGATGGCTAAGAATTCCGATGTCACCATGGAGAGCATCGACGGGGGATAGGAATGCAGATGTGATGCCGAGGGAGACAAGAGTCTGAGAGATCTTGTGAGCGACAAATCCAGATTTGCCGACACCGGTGAAAAAGATGGTACCGGAGGAATTAAGGAGGGTACGAGTGAATGCGAGGGTTTGAGAGTGGTCGATGTTGTTGAAGAAGAAGTTGATGTGGTTCTGCTGCGATTTGAAGAGGTTGAGGAGCGCGGCTTCGTCGATCAGAGGAAGGGATTGTTTGGACAGAGAGGAAGGAACAGCATCTGAAAATGGAGGCAGAGAACCCATAATTGTAGCGAGAAGACTAGAATAGAATGGAAATGGATTCTCCAATGGCGGATCTTTTGAACACCAATAGTGAAGAAGAAAATCAGCAGAGCCGCTAATTTATCTACAATTCAATGAATTATTGCAAATATACTTTTGAAATGGTCTGGCAAGTTCCGTTAATTTACGCGGTGTCGCGTCGGTCCGGTGAATGATTTTAACATCAACTATGCCAAAATTCATGCGTTTATTATTATTTTTTTTTAATCTCCCAACCTGAACCAAGCAATGGGCTGAGTGGGCTACAAATATATACGGTAGCCCCAAGATATGTTTGGACTTTGGACTAAAGGTGATTATCGTACTTAGGGGGAAAAAAAAAAAAACTCACCCTTCCACGAACTTCTCAAGCCTACCTCAAATTTTTTAATAAAACAAGTGTCAATGGGAAAAGGATAAAGTGGAAAAATAACCAAGGACTTTTATTAAAAATGCGTTCAAAACTATATATTTTTCTGAAGTTTAAAAATACCCATAAATATTGAACAGTGGAATAAAAATGTCAATACTGTTCTGGTATAGAACGTCTGTGTCCAGTCTCAGACTTGTACTTTGATGTTGGGATCAAAGGTCTCTCTCCGCATATCTAATGTGGAGATATCCGGAGGAGGTTGGGATCACCGTACACAATATTGGGGGTGAGGTGTGTGCACAAAGAATCAAGGTAATAGGTCCGAGTTAGAACGTAGAACCCGATTAGCTTATCTCTCGTATTTATAGAGGCCACCGTGATGTGGATCACGATCGTCGTGCCGACTTGGTGGGGGCGCACATATAGTAACGGCCTTATGAGTGCGCCCACTAAGCGGTAAATCCGGATCACCCGCTTCCCGAATACTAGGCACACGGTTATACCGGTTACTCCTACCATTGGGCCCTTGTGGCGTTGGGCCTTATTAGCGGTCCGTAATGCTTGCCCCCAAACGGTAGGTCGTGAGTTCCGGCCGCCGAGATGTCCTATATCCCGTGCCGGCCTCATTGGCCGAGCCTTCATGAATTTTCGTAACTCCGAGGTGAATCCTCCGTGCCGAGGTGGGACATTTATTCGAGGTTTCGCGCATCGAATATCTCCGAGCCGGCTCATATGAGGGTTGCCGAGGTGCTCTCAGCTTTGCCGGCTGGTTACTATGAATTCCTGCTATTTTGATGGGAGGGACTTTCCGCATTCGCCATCATTGCCTCCTGACACCTGGCGACTCTGCGTTGGCGGGTGTCTGCAACCGCCGCGCCATCTCGCGTATTGATCTTCGTGCGCATTTAATGTTCTCTACACGCGATACGCCATCTCCTTTATCGGGGCGAAAAGACGCTTCTCCCCGTCGCTTCAGTTCCCCTTGAACTTATATGAATCATCTTTCCCTCTATTTGCTTCATTTCTCTATTTTACATCGTCGTCATCCGCTTTCGTCCTCGCTCTCGCCATTTTTCCCGCAATCGCCGCTCCCGCGTTCTTTTCATCCTCGTTCGCGATTCACTCATCCCGCATTACTTCGTGTATATTATTTCTCCCGTTTTTGTCACCGGTGTAACTTGATGACCGTCGTTTAATTTGACCGGTTAATTTTCCGTCGCGGTGGCGATTATCCGGGTAGACTTCCTTGGTAGTTTCGTCTCTAGTTCTACCGTCGAAATCCCCTTCAAACTATCTTATAACCACAAAGATTTCTTTAGCGAACCTTCCCCTTATTTCCCCTTCTTTACGTATCCTTTTGTGCCTTTATAGGTTTCTGTTCTTTGGCGATGGTTGGGAGTAATCGCTTACCCCCTTCTAACCCACCATTAACCCCTGAAGAAGAAGAAGCCTTACGTATCCGTTACCCCCGTACCTCCTTTTGGCTTCTCGGTTCTGAACTTTCCGAAGACGAGAAATTGGCGTCTGTGCTACGAGGAGGATCCGGTCAACGGGGCGGATCCGGGTCCCGATCTTCAGGCGTCCAGCTGGAACCTGCTGGGCCGAGTAATATGGCTCGTGCCGAGGACGACGTGCTGTCCGCCCAACCCCTTAATTTCTATCGTTCATCCTTAGCTCCGGATTCGAACGTCCATCCGCCAGGGTATCTCGGCCCCCGGGCGGGATTGTCTCGCCGAGAGCTCCTTCCTCATCGGCCGGGCGAAGATTCCCAAGCTTCTCTGATTTTAGGGTCCTGTCGTCATCTGACCCCTTCCAATCCTTCTTCTGGCAATCTCCGTCCCCCGGGTCCGCTTGTTTCCCCGCCTGACGATAGAATTCATTCAGGTATTTATCTTTTTTCTTTTGCTGATACTAGCATTTTTTACTTTGCTTATAGGTAAATGGCTTCACGCCTTCTCCACACAAAGATTCGGCCCGACGCGGGAGTCGAACTCTTCGAGTCCTCCCGAGGCGCTCGTGTAGGCAAGATTCCCGGGTATCCCACGATATCCTAAAGACTCGGCCACCGATGTCCACGGCCGACATTGCACGTCTTAACCTTCCCGAAATGGAAGGTCAGACCGTGATTCCTCCGGATGAGGGTGAGCCTATCTGCTCTACTCGGCCGGTCGGCGCGCCCCAACTTCTTCTTCTTCTACCGAGATTACCCGACCCGGTCAAGGTTCAATTCCCGTTTAGCCAATTTCAAATGTCGGCGTTGATGGCTCTACGGGCCGGCACCTTCTCGCTCCACCCCAACGGATGGGCCTACTTAGTGGCCTTCGAGCGTCTCGTGCTCCTCCTTTCCGGTCCCCCATTCCTTGCACCACCCCGTTGTTCTTCCATTATTTCAGCCCTTTCACTTCCTTCCGGACTTCTAAGGAGGACGAGAGATTGAAGGGACTGGTGTCTCTACGTGTGGATCCGGATAGAAAGATAATGAGTGCCTTCTCCGATTCCTTTAAACACTTCAAAACGGGTTTCTTCAAAGTCGAAGCTGAGCCCGGACAACGGCCCTGGTTTTTGAAGGGTCCCGAAGGAGAGGATGTAGAGTGGGAGTTTCCTCTTTACTGGAACGAAACCCATTATGACCTGAACCCTTCGTCATACCGCATCCAAATTGAGGACCTTTCGCCCGAAGAAGCCGCCGTATACCTCGGTTAACCGCATATGTTGAGAGATACGGATCCGAAGTGCCGCCTTCTTTATTAACGGGCCGGGGCTAGGCCAGACTTTGTTGATTGTATGGTTCCATGGATTGCTAGCTATCATGCTTTTTGATTTTCCGTTGTACTAAACTTTCATCGCATGTATCTTACCCCCTTGTTCTTTGTTTCGCAGCTCAAGATATGTCGGAGCTTCCCGCTATCCGGCGCTTGTGAATCCGACGGTAGCCGCGCGACTCAGAACGTCCTTCCTCGGGTTCGGAAGGAACTAAGTCTCGTGCGGCATCCGGTCTTCAAGGAGCAGAAAAACCAAGGCCTCGACACTCCCGGCTCTAGGCGTTCGCACTTCCTCCGGATGTGCCCCGGCCCGAAACAACCGCGCCGAGACCACCGCCCCGAGGGGACCGAGCCTTCCCCGGATCCGGACGCTACAGCTCCTGAAGGTTCTGTTCCATCCTTGGCCGGCACCACTGCCCCCTCTGGATCTTCTCCGGCTCCGGATTTAGCTTCCGCGAAGGCTAAGGGACCCGTTACGTCTACTTCTCCACAGGCGGCAGCTCCTCCTTCCGAAAGTCCGCGCTTGCTCATCGCGTGATTCCCCGAGGACTTTCGTGGGAGAGGGGTGACCGAGGAGCTTAGTGTCGCTTTTCTTCCGCCGACCAAATTTATGAATGGAGTCCCTTTGTCCGCCGTGGATGAATCCGTTATTAGTGAGGCTCAAAGGTTCCTCTGCAAGTCCATCGGTCTTCACCAAGCGCTACTTATGCTGAAAAAGAAGCACGTGATGCCGAGGTAGACATTCGGCGGCCGAAACGTGCCGAGGAAGAGGCCTTGTCGAGAGCCAAAGCTGCGGAAGAGGAGGCGGCTAATGCGCAAGCCCCGGTCCTGACAATTGAAAACTTTGGAGGAGGAGGTAGCCGCCGCCAATGCTAAGGCGGACCGAGTGACAGCTTTGGAGGACGAGCCGGGCCGTTGCCAAAGCTTCGTGTGGAAAAGCGACCGAGGAACTTCTGATGACGAAAGAGGCGTTGGATAAACAGACCTCGGAATGTCTCCGTCTTCAGAAGGCCCTGGACGAAAGCCTGGATGCCGTGAAGACTGTCCAGAGGCAACGAGGTGATCTCGCCGCCGAACTCGGCTCGGTAAAAGAGGAGCTTGCCGCCGAGCGACAAGCTAACCCGGAGTCTATCGAGACCCTCCACGAGTCGGCAAGAGAATGCTTCAAAATGGCCCCGGATCAACTCCAAGTCTTGAACCCAAAATTATCCTTCAACGTCGACGGTTATCACTACCGAGCTTATGTGAGGGACGGCATGTTTTATCCGGCTCCTCCTCCCCGAATCCCTTCCCTAAGATGAATCCATATCCATTGAAGATGAGGACCGTGGAGATCGGGTAGGTGAGGAACAAGTTGAAGGCGCAAAGTCAAACCCCGAGGCCGACTCAAGACCTAGTGAAGTGACTCGATCTTCCGAGCCGGACCCTCGAGCAATACCGTTGCCTAGTCTTTTTTTCCTTGAGGCGTTTTGCCTTTGTAATCATGAATTTTCCCTGCCGTCGTGCCGGTTATAACAATTTTAATGACTAAGTAAATTTTTCGTATCTCGTTGTGTGAATTCTAAACGTAGTTAGAGATTCGTCGGCGCGGGGGAGCCGAGCTATGCATTCTAGCGAGATGTGAAATCTGGGAATGAATGGTAGGGTTGTCCGTTTTAACCGTATGTGGTATTAACCTAACCGCGCTACCGTGTTCCGGAGCCGTTGGCCGGGAATTTAACCGAGGTAAGGGCGAATTGTCACTTGTTTAAACGAGGTGTCCGTAACGCACAACTTAAACATTTTGACCTGATCGTGGTCGGAATGACAACTCGAATGCTTAAATCGGGCGAGCGTTGACATGTCAATTTCACGAAGGCCAATAAAAGGCCATTTCGCCGAGCTCTCGACTGGGCTAGTCTCGCCCGTTAAATCATCTAGATGTGTCGTATTTGTGACCGGGTTTATATGTACCTCGGTGTAATGCTTAAGCGATCAACTGTGCACGTTGGCGAAAATCCACTGAGGAATCCTTCATTAAAATGAGAACGCTCCAAAGAGCTAACATGAAAATGCTCCAGAGAGCTAACACATAATTCAGTGAAGACTTAAAACAAAAAGATAAAGTACTGAAAGCAAAAGATAACTGATCTCCAAGCTGGACGTGTTCGGCGTCTCCATCATCCGAGGCCGACGTCTAACTGTGGTAGATCTTCAACTTGTCTGCGTTCCAAGTTCTTTTGATGGGTTTCCTAGCCAAGGTTTCAAGTATATAGGCTCCATTGTCCAATTTCTCTTTAACCCGGTAGGGACCTTCCCAATTTGCCGCCAACTTGCCATCTCTGGCGTTCTTGTTGCCTATGTCGGCTCGTCGGAGAACAAGGTTACCTCGGTTGAAGGACCGGGTCGAACCTTCCGATTATACTTGGCGGCTAGAAGTTGCTTAGCGGCGAGCTCTCAGCCGCGCCACTACTCGACCTCGTCGATCGCTCCAAGTCCGTCATCGCCGCGTCGTCATTTGACGCCTCTCCTCCCCGGCGGCTCTAATCCTTCTCCATGATGGTTGTCCTATTTCAACGGGATCATGGCTTCGCATCCGTACGTCATCCGAAAAGGGGTCTCTTGGGTAGAGGACCGGGTAGCTTGTCCTATATCCCCATAAGACGTTGTACACTGCCGACCCAGCTTGGATTCCGTCTTGCATTCGCTTTTTCAACCCGTCAAGGATTATTTTGTTGGCCGACTCGGCCTGTCCGTTCGATTGCGGATGCTCAACCGAGGCATAATGCAATCCGACGTCGAGGTCTCGACATCAACGTCTTGAACCTTTGGTCTCGTAACCGCGTACCGTTGTCCGTGATCACCTCGGCCGGCACCCCAAAGCGGATACGATGTTGTGTCCGAAGAATCTTTGTATGCGTGCCGAAGTAATCGTCGTCAATGGTTCGGCTTCGATCCACTTGGTGAAATAATCGACCGCCACGATGAGCCATCTCGAACCGTCCCGGGCAGCTTTGAACGGTCCGAGGATGTCCATGCCCCATTTAAAGAAAGGCCAAGAGGCCGAGATAGTTTTCGCCTTCCGCGGAGGTGGCCAAATGAGTTTGGCGTGCTTCCGACAACTATCGCATCTTCTCACGGCCTCCTTGGCGTCCTCCGTCATGGTCGGCCAATAATACCCGCGCGCAAAGCTTTCCTTGCGAGTGCCTTGCCCCCATGTGGTGGCCATTGATGCCTTCATGTATTTCCGCAAGTACATATTTTGCTTCCGCTTCGCCCGTGCATCTCATCATCGGAGAATGTAAACCTTTTCGATACAGCTGGTCGTCGACCATTGTATAGATGGCGGCCTCCCGCATTAGCTTCTTGGCGTCGGTTGAGTCGGTCGGAATAATACCTCTCTCTAGGTAATCTTCTATGGGTTTCCTCCAATCTGTGGCTGCCGAGATGGTCATAATACAACTCGGCTCGGCCAAGTTTTGTCAGTATCACCGTTCTATGATTACCGGCTTCTTTCGTGCTTGCCTTTTGACAGATATCCGCCCGAGTTTTCTTCCCGTGGGATATGGGTGACGATTACTTCTTGAAACTCTGAGATCATCTCTTTAGCTTTATTGAGGTACTTGGCCAAGAGTGGACCTTTCGTCTGGTAGGTTCCTTCGATTTGCGCGGCTACGAGCTGTGAGTCGGTGAAAACCTTGACCCTCTCGCGCTCCATTTTCTTTGGCCTCGAAGCAATCCGGCAAGGAGAGCCTCATACTCGGCTTGGTTGTTTGAGGTCGGGAATTTTAACCGGAGGGACCGCTCCACCGCAACACCCTCCGGCTCTCGACTATGATTCCGCTCCGCTCCCCTTCGCGTTGGAGATCCGTCAACGTACACCTTCCATATCCCTCCGTGATCTCCCTGGCCGTCTCTCGGGGGTGAGTTCCATGATGAAGTCCGCCGCCGCTTGCGACTTAATCGCGCGTCGAGCTTCGTACGAGATATCAAACTCGGACAACTCGATCGCCCATCCAGGGCCATTCTTCCGGCGAGGTCCGGTTTGTGTAATACTTGGCGGATCGGTTGACTAGTTCGGACCACTATCTCGATGTCCTTGAAAATACGGCCTCAATCTTCTTGCCGTTGTCAATAAGGCGAAAGCCATTTTCTCCAACTTCGATATCGGAGTTCCGAGCTCGCAGGCTTTACTCACAAAGTAGATCGGTGCCTGCCCGACTCGGCTTCCTTTACTAAAGCGGCGCTTCGCCTCTTCTCCAACCGACGTGTAGAGGAATAAGGTCTCCCCGGCTCGGGTTTTGTCGACCGAGGCGTTGCCAAGCATTGCTTGATCTTCTCGAACGCTATTTCGCACTCCGTGCTCCAACCCCCCGGGTTTTCTTTTTTAAGAGCCCGAAGAAAGGAAGGGCTTTCTCGACCTCGGTAAGAATCGGTCGGGCGGCAAGTCGGCCAAACCGCCGAACTTCCTTCTTCGTCTTCGGGGCTTGCATGTCCAACACAGCCTTGCATTTGTCGATTCGCCTCTATTCCACGGTTGGTTAGCATAAATCCTAAAATTTTCCCGCCGGACCCCGAACGCACACTTGGCGGTTCAACCTGATCCGATGCCTTCTTAACTTCTCGAATGTTTGTTCCAGTCTCGGATGTGATCGTCTGGGGCGCTTCGACTTTACGATCATGTCGTCAATGTATACCTCTATGTTTTGCCCGATCCGATCTTCGAAGACTCGCTCATCATTCTCTCGGTAAGTAGCTCCAGCGTTCTTCAATCCGGGGGCATGACCTTATAGCAAGAATTGGCCCTATCGGCCATGAAGGCCGTCCTCTCCCGATCGTCGATGCATGGCTATCCGATTATACCCGCAGTAGGCGTCCATGAATGATAGTAGCTGAAAACCCGCCGAGCCGTCAACCAATTTATCAATGTTTGGCATGGGGTAGGAGTCCTTCGGCAAGCCTTATTCAAGTTGGTGTAATCCGTACACACCCTCCACTTGCCATTTGGCTTTAACACCATCACTACATTGGAAAGCCAAGTGGTGTACTGTATCTCTCTGATGAATCCAGCCTCCAGCAGTTCGGTCACGTGCCTGTCCAGGGCCTTTTGTCTTTCCGCCCCGATGTTTCTTTTCTTTTGGGATACCGGGGTAGACCCCGGTCGCACGGCTAGTCTGTGGCAACAGAACCTTGGGTCGATCCCGGGTACCTCGGACGAGGTCCAAGCGAACACGTCCTGGTTGTCTCTTAGGAATTGAATCAGCCGGCTCTTAGGTCGTCGTCCGCCGCCCCTCCAATCTTGGTAGTTTTTGACGGATCCGCCCCAAGCACCAGCTCCTCCAACTCTCCTTCCGGTTCGGGCCGTGGTATCTCGGGCTTGTCCCTCAGGTCAAGCTCGACCATGTTCACTGAGCGTCGGGCCCGTTGACGTCTTTCGGGTTTGGGTGAGTTTTCCCTTTTCCCGAGTCGAGGTGGAGACGAGGGCCCTCCTTCCCCGATTCGGAGTGTTTCGAAGTAGCATTGCCGGATTCCTTCGATCTCCCGTGACCACGACCACTGTTCTTTCTTGTTAAGCATCTTAAGTTTTTGATGCTTAGTGGATATCATCATATCCTGCCGTGAATGGTCGGCCGCCTAATATGATATTGTAGGATGACGGAAGTCGGCCACTATAAACCCGACACGCTCCGACTTGAATGCCTCCCTCGTTCCAAGCGTCAGCCTGAGGTCTATGTAACCCTTGGGAAGCGAGCGCTCTCCGTTGAACCCTATAAGGGTCGTCTTGCACGGCTTTAAGTCTTCAGCGTCCATCCGCATCCTTTTATATGCATCCCAGCTGATAATATCGGGCCGAGCTACCCGCATCCACGAATATCCTTTTGACCCTATAGCTTAGCCGTGGTTCCGGTGATTACTAGTCCGTCTTGATGCCCCGGTACAACATCCTTCAATTCGTCAATGGTAAAGGTTAAAGGCGGCGGTGCCGGCCTCCTTCGTTCGTCATTGACCTTTGGGAGGTCTCTCGACTGTCTGACTTCTCTCAAGTATTTCCCGCGCGCCGCTCATTGTGTCTCCGCCACCTCCGAATCCTCCGCTGATCCCATTACAACGGAAATCGGCTTCGGGTAGGCGTCACGGAGTTCGACCTTCTTCTTTTTCCTCCTTCTTCGGTTCCGCCGTCGGGCTCCTACTCCGGCCCCCGATTGCGTGTGCCGCTTCTCTTGCCCCGAGTTTTAATCACATATTGGCGCAATTTGCCTTCCCCGATAAACTTCTCAATTGCATCTCGAGCTCATAGCATTGCTCCGTCGTGTGTCCCGTCCCGTCGTGAAACGAACAATACTTTGACCGGTCCGTAGTGGGTCGGTTTCGAGCGGCTTCGGCTTCCCGACTCTTCTCATCTCGTTCGAGCCACCTCCTTCCGTAGCCGCGCCCGAGGGACGTTCGGGGGTGTAATTGTCGTATTTTGATTTGCCTTCCGGCCTTTCCCCCTAGGTCCGACTCGTCTCGGTTGCGTTTTCGACTCCTCTCTTCGTTTACTTCCGGGTCGAGATGTCTTTCTTATCCTTTCGGCTCCACGGTGTTGGCCACTCCATTTGCTCGACGTCCGTATATTGCCGCGCCGGGTGTAAAACTCGGTGAGAGTGTAAACCCGGTTCTTGCATATGTTCTTGGCGAGTCGCGATGTTGGATCCAGGCCATCCACGAGGCAATGGACGTGTACTTCGTCCGAAGCGAGCGCACTTGCAAAGCCACCTCCTTGAAACGGTTAAGGTATTTTTGCAATGTCTCTCCCTTCTTTTGCTTTATTCGGCTCGGTGTGTACCGTGACTTCGGCCGCATCGGTTGCGAAATTCAGCTCGAATTTCCGCGCCAGTCTTCGGTCGCGTACGGAATTATTTGGCAAAGAATGGAGCCACTTCGTGTCGGACCGGTTAAAGTCGCGCGAACAAGCGTAGGATGACCTCCCTTTGATCAAACGGACCCACATGAGTAACTCGAATGTTTCGAGGTGACTTCGCGGATCCCGTGTTCCGTCATATTTCGGCAGATGGGTAAGATCGAAGTGCTTTGGATAGGGTGCCGTAGCGGCCTCTCGAGAGAATGGGCTCGCACGGCTTCGTTAGGTACTTCATCCTATATACCCGGAGATCGTCGAGACCGTGGTATCCCGGCTAGTTCTTTGTCTCCTTCTTCCGACGTCCGAGACCGGATCTTCTCCCCGCCTCGGCTTTCGTCTTCCTTTTTTTGTTCGGGGCGCACCCTCGTCTTCGCGCCCGGCTTCTTGCCGCCGACACCGAGTCCGAGCCGCTGGATGAGCCGCTACCATCCCGTCGCGGTCTCTTTTTTCCGCGGATCGTCCTCGGCCTCCTTGGTGCATCCAAATTCCCGAATCTTTCGAGCCGATTGTCCATCATCTGTTGGATTACTCTAAAATCCTCTTCGCGTTGGAGCTCGTCCCGCCTCTCCTTAGTCTCAAATTTTCTAAGGATGGATTCCTGAGCTTTTTGTAGAATTCGGACATCCGGGTTTGGAGCCGAGGCGTCCGTGGCCGTCTCGTCCAGCGCTTTGTTGGCCTCGGGGGGAGAGGAGGCCGTATTCGACATGTGACCCTCGAGCTCCCCCCGGGTGGGAGATACTTCGGTCATTTGGGTTGCTTGCCTCACTGTGGTTGATTAGGCCGAATGTTCCGACCGTTGCTTCGGTGTGAGCCATCGGTAGTCACGGAATCGTAATTTATAGATCCCCACGGCCGGCGCCAATGTTCGGTATAGAACGTCCGTGTCCGGGCTCGGGACCGGTACTTTGATGTTGGGATCAAAGGTCTCTCTCCGGATATCTAATGTGGAGATATCCGGAGGAGGTTGGGATCACCGTACACAATATTGGGGGTGAGGTGTGTGCACACGGTGAACCGAAGGTAATAGGTCCGAGTTAGAACGTAGAACCCGATTAGCTTATCTCTCGTATTTATAGAGGCCACCGTGATGTGGATCACGATCGTCGTGCCGACTTGGTGGGGGCGCACATATAGTAACGGCCTTATGAGTGCGCCCACTAAGCGGTAAATCCGGATCACCCGCCTTCCCGAATACTAGGCACAAGGTTATACTTGGTTACTCCTACCATTGGGCCCTTGTGCGTTGGGCCTTATTAGCGGTCCGTAACAAAAATTGTGTAGCTTACATTTTAGATTTTGTTGGATAAGTATTCAGTTCATAACACAGAATGAAAATTATCAGTGATGAATCTTGTTGAGAAAATTTATGGTTTCGAAGGAAAAATCGTAAGGTGGGGCTAGATTACTCAATTAAAAAAAACTTGAGGAATTATCCTACAAAATGGCGTGTGGATTTGATTTGGGCTTTAGGGTCCATAATCCTATTTGTTATAAAAATAGTAAGGGCCCAGTGGACGTAACAGATATTTGTATTTTGGGTCTATCACTAGTTACTTACTTCTCTAGCCGGCCAACAAAGATTGAAACAGTTGGTTAAGGCATCGATCATTACTCTAAAAATGAGAAAATTCAATATCCGTTGCTCAATATGAGGCTTGGTGGTGAACGATTTATAAGTATTTCTGAAAGTACTCTTTAAGCATAGAGACATATTCTACTCTAACCATGGGTAAAAGGAATGACAAGATAAGTTTGAAATATATTTTGGAATTGATCATTGAAAATTGAAAACTTTATTCATAGTACGCAGGATCCTTGAAGAAAACAGGCATTGATTGTTCACATGGTAATATTATCTTTGGTGCTAATTATAAAAACATTTTTATAATACAATTTATATTATAAAAGTGTTCATAATTAGGATTGAAAAGAGTACGACCAAGCCAAAAGAGGAAAAAAATGTGGCATCGAAGTCACAAAAAGATCTTTTTTAAAGGGGAAAAAAAAACAAGGACGATGCTGATTGGCTGCCACCAACGTGCTTGCGGAGACACAAAGCGAGAATATCGCGCTATAGGGTCAATTGGATGAGATGCCACCTTTTATTCAACTAATAATGGATTTTTCTTTTTTATCTTATTATTATTAAGTATTAACCTCATACTTCTTCTCTCCCTCACGTTATCTTGTTTTCTAAACACTTTTCCTCTTTTTCTCTTTCTTTTTTTAATGAAAACACAACTCGTTTTCAGATGTATCTTCGTACGATTTTTTGATATTTTGTTACTTTTTTTTTCCTTGACAAAATCAGAGAAGAGAGTGAGAATATTGTATTTGCTTTAAGGGTGATCATATGGAGAATAAGAACCGTTTTTTCACCATTCACTTCACCATTTTAAATATGTTTTTTTAAAAAAATATATATAATAATTACTCAAACAATTTTCCCCCCAAAACTTATTCTACATAATTGTTTTAAGAACATAAAAATAGATTTTAGAATTAAACAAACCCTAATCTTTATTTTTATGATTCTGTTATCCCCAATATAAATTTGTTGACTTGATGTCAACAATATCCTTGTAGCCAAGGGTGGATCCAAAAAATTATAGAAGAGGGGGTGCCTCGAATTTTTTTTTTTTTAAGGAAAATTTTAAATGTATTAAAAAATAAAAGAATATAAATAAGATAAGAAAAGAATATCAAAAAAATATTTATGAAATCAAGTGAATCTTGATGATGTAATAAGAGAGGTAGTTTTTTGACAAACCTATCATTTAGAGAAAAGTAAGGCTAAGTCTTTATAGAAATGCACATACATAAATTATAATGAAGGATGGGCGTTTCAATAAGTTCAAGTATATATATTTTAATAACAAAAGTATATTACAATAAAAACAATTATAATGTCATCCTTCTAGGCCTCATTTTTTGAAATTTCATCATAATTGTCTTATTATCAATGTCATCAAATACATCATAATTTTAATTCCTTTATTTTCTTTTCTTTTTTTTTTTTTTAAAAAAATCATAATTTAAGGAGGGGCACTTGCCCCCCTTCTCATACACTTGCATCCGCCCATGCTTGTAGCTGTAACTTTTGTTGCAATAAAGCGAGACTTTTTGATATAATTAAAGGTTTAAAAATAGAAAGAAAGATCTGAATTATACATAATAGATATAATTTTGGTGCTTTTTTGTGTTTTTTTTATTATTAGAATTCACATTCAAATAAAGATGAGAGAAGTATCATGTACAGTACGCCCTGTATTTTTTCACTTTGTTTCTTATCATTGTATTTTTTTAGGATTTGAACTTATATTCTCTTTTTCTTATGAGCTAAGGTCTTTTATTATCTCTATCAACTGTTAGTAAGAAAATAATAATTTGTTTTTATATAAAGCATTTATTGATTCTTTCTATGCATAACTTTAGTAAAGAAAGGAGAGAAAATATGTGTAAAACATAACCGTTAATAAATGAATTAATTTAGTTAATACCTTGGTAAAAGGAAAAAACATCGGGGGTGCAGAGCTCACGTGTACCCCTGATGCCCATGTCGGGTACGGGTCATGATTTTTTCCCCTCATTTAGAAAACGATATTTGATTAATATCTTAATAAACCATTACAATAACAATAATATATAATAAGAGCTATTAAAACGTACAGTCTTCACAAGATAACCAGAAAAAACATTAAGCCATGCAGCTAGACACAACCTCTTCAATGGGGTTTTGGCAACACCACCGGCCACCAAATTTAATTTAATTCCTCAGAAATCCACATTATAAGAATGGTTTTTGATAATTATAATCTAATTTTGATATCTAAGATTAAAAATAAATATATGTAAGAAATAATAAATGATATCAGTAAAAATAGAAGGAATAATTCGTTCCAATTAATTAATTATAATTGTGAATACGTTTGTTGGGAGATGCGGAGGGAGATGGGACCCGCCTAGTTGCTTTTGGAGAGGTCAAATCAGACTTTTTCCGTACGGACACACCTTGGCTCCTATCCATTTCTTTGGGTTTTTTGGTTTTCCAAATTTCTCTTTTAATGAGGGCATGTCACGTCAGAAGCAACGCCGATTCTGCATGGGCTCCACGTTCCCATTCTATTTCTTTCTAATATTCTACTCAAAAAAACATTTCTTTTATATAAAAGGAATTTCTATTATCATATTCGTTTATATATACATTAAAAAAAATATCCAACCAGGATAAAATTTATCAAGCTTTTCAAGTTTGCATTCCCATTTTCTTTTCAAATTTAAACAATCTAGATAAATTATTTAATCATAATATATGTTACTAATACTTTTGTAATATTTTTATAGTATAATTTACACTACAAAAGTGTTTATAATTAAGATCTAAAAAAGATAAGATTATATATAAATTTTTTACTAATATAATTTATTTAACTTGGTCATTTTTTTTTATAAAACAAGTTAAATGACTCTAAAATTAAGAACTGGTGGTAGTTATAAATTGATCTGGGTAGTTGACTGACTAAGAGCAAATAAAAACTCAATTAGTCCACACAGTGAAGTGTTAAAGTTAGACTGTTAGAGAATCAATAATCAGATACAAATAAGAATTGTAATTAATGTGATGTGATATATATATATTTATATCGTAAAACAAGGAAATAAAAGGGTGTCGCGCATGGTTTTTTAAAAAGCAGAGTTTAATCAGCTGATAAGGACGTTATCGGAAATAAAATTAAATGGAGATTAGTCTAACATTGCATTACGTCTTATAAGTTGTTTGCCAGCTCGATCATGATGCAGTGCATTTGTTTGTGCAACTTCGCAATCAAAGGTTAATTTCTGAATGATACAAACCAACCACGAGGTAATCAAGATAGAGACATAAATAATGATACAGACGTACGGCCTATCAAATTAATATTGAAGAAATATATTGTGTATTATATTATACTGTGTATTTTCATTATTTCTTTAGAGGGAGCCGTTAGAGTTTAATAGGAAATTACTACCTTCAATTTTAAATATATAAAAAAATTTATAATGTAACTTGCATTATAAATTATCTCCTATACTTAGGACCAAAAGATATATATATATATATTAGGCATAAAAAAAATATTATACCGACATCAAAGTTTAATCGACCTCCTTGTGTTCTTAAGGTTAAAGGGTAACTCCCTTCTAACTAGGTTGACATATAGATATATAGTCTATGTATCGCTGTTACAAGAAACAGAGGGGATGGAGTAGCTAAAAATTGCACTAAATTAAACTAAAGACAATCATAAAATGACGTTCAAATTGCAGAGGAGGATATTTTTACAATCATTTTTCATTTTTTCAGAATCTGACCTCTACTACTCTCATTTTTTCTTAGAATCTCACCTCTATTGTTTAGATTTTTTAAAAAAATATGAATGGTTAATATTTAATATTTTCAAAAATTATTATTATAGCATTTTATAATTTAATTTTTTTATTTACTTTGTAGGTATGATGAATTATGTAGATAAGATTTAATAGTTTAAATTTATTTATTCATGTTAAAAATAACAATTTTATAAAATATAAAATCTGAACCATTTATTTTTTTAATCCGAAGGTGGAAATGAGATTCGATATATAAAAATGAGATAGAAGAATATTCTTGGAGAACCTAGACCCTTTAAATTGCATATTTGAACCATTGAGTTGAATATAACTAACTGTAAATTATGAATATGATTTAAATTTTTTTGGGGGAAAAAAAGTAAATGCCCATAGAAGGAGAGTGGTTTCTAAACTGGTTTTTAAGATATAAGGTTTAAAATATAAGAATTTTAAGACCAGTTGCATAAAATAACTTGTCTTAAAAGTCCTTGTGCTCGTCATCTTCACATCAGCAGTGAAGGAGAGCGGCATTTGAACCTAGACCAAGTCATCTCTCAACAATGTCCAAGGTTGATGGTCTCTGATTGTTTTTCTTTACAAGTTCTTTCTTGCCTTGCCAAGGCTGTGGGAGTTTATTGCTTCATGATATGCAATCTAAGCCAAGGTTTGGCGAGGCTCTTAGATAGTTAAGCTTTTTGCTCGTCATCTCCAGTGAGTTTTGGTTTCGTCGATTGGAGACACTGTGCGTCGATAGGCTAAAGTGTAGCACACTATTGATGACAGGAGCCAATGTAGAGTTGGCACCGGGAACCATGAAAGATTCTATCATGAATCTCTAAGAGTGGATCTGGAGAATTCCTTCTCTCTTTTTTTCTTCTTTTTTTTTTTTATATATTTATTTATCTCCATCGATTTCTTCTACTCTCTCTTCTTTTCTTGATCGGCTTTGGCAAGGAATCAAGGACAATGAGTTCGCAATTTCGCTTTTGAATTCTCAGATCTGCTGCTTCACTTTTGAATTCTCATATTTGCACGCTTCGTGAACTCTAAACCCTTGGATCAGTTTGGTGAGGAGATTCTTGATTTGGTCCTATGAAGATGGGTTGAGGGGGTGAGGAAAGGGGGAGGATGTCTAGAAGAGAGGAACAGAGATGGTTGTGAGACTTGACAAGAAGAGAAGAGGAGATCAGGGGAGCTCACAAACGTTAAGGGATGAAGAAAGTGTTACGAAATTCAATATTCGACACGACAATGAAAATCTTAAGACTGGTTATGATCAAAATGAGGTCTTAAAAGTTAACCTTTTATACCGCTTATTTTATTAAATCGATCTTAAAAGTAATAAATATTTTTTAAAATTCTACAAATTCTAGATTGGGTATAAGTAAAAATTAGGCTAAAAAATTTTATCTTTCGGACCGATTATTTGTAAAAATAGGTCTTAAAAGTAATCGACTTTTTTCAAAAAAATAAAAATAAAAATTCTTGATCTTTTTAGACCGCGGTTGGTAGAAAAACGGGTCTAAATAATATATTTTAGACCTTATATTAAAGGAACTAGTGTAAAATTTTTTTATATATTTATGAAAATAATATTGGTCATACTTTTTAAACTTAATCCTCTATAATCGGTCTAAATGTGGCCCTCGGAAAGTTTTTTTTTTTAGTAGTAATGATCGAATCTTTCTTTGTGAACTGAATCGATGAGAGGTACGACATTTTTATAACCTTACACTATTTCTCGATATTCGCTGTATTAATAGATCATTAGTAAATTAAACCCTAGTAACAAATTAACGAGCACAGTAAATTAAAGTGAGAATCATCACGCTTCCATATATATTACTCGTAATTAGTCATCAGTGTCGTTCTTTTTTTCTTTTCTTTTTTGACAAAAAGAAAAAAATTGTTTGGGGACTGAAGTGTCGTTCTTACAGGTGTTCGTCATTTTCGCAACTAAAGAAGAGAAAGGAGTGGCATCTCCAATTCCCCATCCTCCTTGTAGGTTCCATTATACATATAATTGGTCAAAGCTAAGTGTTCAACAACGTTGTTCGATATTATCCAAACATTATTGCACCACCAGTGTCTCTGTGTGTGCGTATTGACCATACATAAATATGCAACACGTGGTCTCTCAACACGCTACTGGGAATTGTAGAGTAGGGGCCCGTCCATGGGATTTTTAAAATTCAATGTTTCAAACAATAATAAACAGCACTCCCTCCATCCTTGATCTAAAATATATTAGAAGAGTTGATTTGGTCCTAAATAAAAATACATGATTTTCATATTTGTTTTTTTTTTTAATTTACCCCTATTGATATTTCCTCTACAATAATCAAAATAAGAGGGAATTAAGGAAGATGACTATAGTGTTTTAAAAATATAAGTCATATTAACTAACATAATCAACTTCTTAATTTAATTTAATTAGTTAAATATGTTTTATATTAAATACTAAAAGGAGTATTAGAGATTATACGAGAGAGAAAATGATCCTAGGTACATCTACAGAGAAAAGTATGAATAGCATAATCAAAAAATTGGATTCAGATGCGCTACTTAAGGAGTCTTAATGGCTGGATGATGATTTATTTAAAACCATTTGGGCCACCTAGTGCTTGATGCTTTTCTTAGATCTTATTAACAGGTATCAAAGCAACTAATTAATCTAGATCCAAACTTTACAACCAGGACATCTCTCCTCACGGGTGTATTTGAACAAGGTAGGATTCAAATTTAATTTGTCCACTCTATAATCTAACTGGTCCACTACTGGACTAAATACCTTTGGTTATGGTTAGATGATGAAGGTGAGCATTAACATATATAGTTGAGTGCTAACCAAAAGGACGTTTCTGGAGAATCATGTTTGGTGAAGTAATATATATAGAGAGAATTGGTCCCTGGCCTAGCCTATATAAATGAACTCAATGTATTATTTGGTCGGGACTTTGAGCTGTGGGGTAACCTAAAGAGTCAAAAGGTGCAGACAAGTCTCACTTATAGGTGTGACCCTCACCATTGGCTCGCTTTGACCCTACTCATAATGCGTTTTTTCCCATTTCCCTCGCTGATATTTTTAAATGATTCCATTATTCGTAAAAATCAGCACAAGGAATATTAAATATACCTTAAAAGACTAAAATTGCTAGACGTTCCTTTCAAAAATGCTTTATGTAGTAACTACGAGTTTTTTTTTTTTTTTTTTTTTTTTTTTTTTTTTTTTTTTTTTTTGAAACTTGGGGTAGCCCATATGAGCAGTAGAAAAGGTAGTACTAATTTATAAGAGGCAGTAGGAGAGAAATAAATGAAGAGAGGTGTAGTAATGTATATATAGCTGGGGTCGACGTAGACGTAATAAACAGAAAAGATATAGAGGGAGGCCAAAACAGTTACGTGTGGTGTACATGTAGCGAGTGCCTTGAGAGGTAGGGTTTGGTGGAGATGCCGTAAAAACCATCCCCTATCATACACTGTCCTTCCAATCACTTGATGGATATTTTATGTCTTCTTGTCTTCCCATTTCTAATATCAGCTCTGTTCTGTGTTTTTATATAGTTTAAATGACTTAAATACCGGAGCGGATTACACTCATCCATGTTAAAAGCTCATAGATTTGGACCCCTTGACTTGAATACACACATGATTATATGTGAAAATGTGTTTAGGGAACACATATCTCATACACAGTTAAATCCATATTATATATCACTCTGATTCTATTTATAAGTCTTTTTTGACTAAAAAATTTGGTCCTATTTATAAGTCATTTTTTAGGTAATAAATGAGATTGTGATAATTTTGTCCATATTAATTGTATCAATGAATATAAAGAGAAAATAAAGAAATAAACGATACTCATACATAAATTAGGGCAAAGTTAAAAATTTACCTCCATAATCATTGAGTTAACTACTTCTCCTTAATATGTATGATTTGGTTAAAAGAGACTCATAAATAGAACCAGAATGGTATGTGTCAGGGCAAGAACTTTAGGGAGCAAGAATAGATAGCTATATATATATATATATATATATATATGCATATGACGACGTGGAATTAATTAACGTGAATAATACGTTGGAGCATGTCAATGTCACTTTGACTTGCATTGAGTCGTCATATAAAAGAGTGGATCCTAAGAGGATGGCAAAAAAATATGCAAGTAATTAGATATGAATCAAAATGAGGTAGAGGTAAATATAGGAACTAGTTGGAGGGATTATTATGAGAGGCATTGGCTTGTTGGTTAGCTAGAGAGAGGGTTGAATTGTGTGGTGAGCAATAATTGAAGGCATATATATATATATATATATGTATGTATGTATGATACTGTTGATAACGTGAAGAGGAGAGAGATACTCTGGATTGGAGCAAGGCTTTTGCTTCAGAAATGGCAGTCACTTGCCTAAATCACTCAGATATATGGGAAATGAAAACCCTGCTCAGCTTTACTGCTCCACCACTTCCCTTCTCTCTATCTATCTATCTATCTCCTCTCACTTGCGTGTGTATGTGTGTGTGTGTATCATCATACCAAAGTTTTGGTTTCTCATGTGATCATTGCTATACTGTATTCAAATAATACTACACGCACACACACGTACAACGCTACTACTTTTAGACAGCAATAAAGCTTTTTATTTTTTTTTTTGGCTCGGAATAAAGCTAGTTATTAGCTCTCGTTTAAGGTTGACAATTAGTCTGGCTGGAAAATTATAGAGGAGTAATGTTAGCTGTTGGAGGCAGACAGCAAAATTAATGAGGGAGATCTGCGATAGTACTAATAAAATCACGTAAATTAATACTCTTGTGTATGTGTTACTATATAAAGCCTCGTACGAGTTGAGGCGTGACATGTTTTACCGGCCATGAGTGAATGAATTTATTGAGATTATTAGTACTGATGGAGCTTGCTCTTTTGTCTTCAACGTAACTGTTTGGTTGAAATGTTCCATCTAGGCACAGAAACACCCCCACTTTTATAGTATTAGAGTACTTCCTAATACATGCTACATATATAAATGATTCTAACCACACTCTCAACATCTCTCTCTGTATATATGATATATGTACATGTATTATGTATATATATAATAAAACACGTAGTTGACCCCCCTAGAGATTAAGAATAAATGAGTCATTTAATCATATCATATGTCTTATATCCTTAGATTATATATCAGCTTATAAGTTAGATAAAAAATGATAAATATAAATATTTTGAAGTAATTTAATTAGTTTTTTTAAATATATATCTTCAAAAAAAATAAACTGCATCTTATATTTAAGATTGGAGTAGTATCTTTATTTGAGAGCATGCTTCGTATGTACACAATTCAAATATTTAAAAAAATGACTGCAGGTATATACTGGAAAATGGTCTGTGGTACGACGTCGTTAAAAGACTTGAGCGAGACGTTAAGCAGAAAGATCAGAAAGGGATTATTCGATACTGTTTGGGTTGAAAAATATACAAAGTGGGTTTGAGCACTTTCTATCTATAGCTTTTGCAAGAAGCACACGCATGGTGATCGATGTAAGTTATCCACTGATCACAATAGATCATTAAAGTAATCCCAACTCAGTGGCAAAAAGAAAATCTCTCAGTCTATTCAAGTATTAAGGACAATAATTTCATTCAAAATAACAATGGGTAACATAACTTTGGGTTGTTAATTTGCTTCAACGATCCAAAAAAGTGTGTGCGCGTGTGTGTTGTAGCAGCAAATGTTCTGTCATTTTGTTAAGATTATTCATAAGATTAAATTGTTTAGTTGTGGGTTTGTGGCTGGAGAAGGTGGGTCCCGCCTCTTTTCACATCTGTCGGCCAGCAATTAACCTAGCAATAATCAGTTATTTTTTCCCAAATTAAAACAATTAAAAAAACAAAAAGCAAAGGAAAAGGGAGAATATATCAATAAAACATATAATTCAGAAAATCACAAATTAAATGCCGCTTGCCCTCCAGTGGAAGCATATGACTGGCTTGACCACGCCTATATATATATACTC
The DNA here is from genome assembly GCA_019022655.1 of Acacia acuminata. Lineage (NCBI taxonomy): Eukaryota > Viridiplantae > Streptophyta > Magnoliopsida > Fabales > Fabaceae > Acacia > Acacia acuminata. The sequence continues at coordinate 731,036 of JAFJYI010000276.1, read as the reverse complement.
ACAGTCGATCGACTTTGCACAATCAACGATATATATCCTCCTTTTTAATTAATATATTAATTGTATATAAATTTCAACAATCCCAAGGACTTTGGGATTTGCAACCTTTACTGTGCTGCCCGAAGCTATGTGTTTGTGTTTATTATAACTTGAGAACATAGCTGATTGAACACTGCCCATGTAATTTCTTTCACTGCCACTGTTGTCTTCTTCAGTATTCAGTACTCGTTCTTGACAAATATATTTATATAAATACACAGGAAAAATGATTTTAATGGACACTTTTGATCTTGAACATTTTCACTCAAATGGCTAATATCATATATATTTATTCCTTTTTTTTTTTTTTTTTTTTTTTTTTTTGGCTGGGGGCATGCAGAGAGTTGTGTATAGTTTTACACTTCTAAATTTGTGGTATATGAAGAGTAATTAGTGGCAAATTACTGTTGGCCGAAGAAATGGCGTTATATATCCGTAGCTTGAATGTTATTAGACTATTTATTTTTAGACACTAAAGCAGCTACAGTACACTTGTACAGTGAACACACACATAGACACCAAGTTTAATTTGAATCCACTGGGAATGGACCATCAGTCATTGTAATAGCTCAGGTGTTAGGCATATTCCATGCATATTAATTGTACTGAACTCAACTGAACAAGAAGTTGAGATAAAAATTATGTTGCAGGAGAAACCCTATTCATGAACCAGATAGATGCATCAATGTTCAGATATATACAGACAGATCATTTGTTTTCGAAATGGAAATATAAATTAAAATTACATAACAAGTCATTTGAAGACTAGTTAAATTCATAGATGTAACCTAATTCGATCTCACTAGCGCCATTGATATGTAACTAATTCACAATCCGAAATGAACAATGTTGCAGCAAATTACTTCATCTACTAAAAGCATTCATTTAGCATAACGTACCCAACAAAACATGCAAACTTAGGAAATGAACTTGATGAATTTAATTAATTCGTCTCTCTAATCATCCTTAACAATCAAGTAGTTAGACTATAACCCAACTTTATTTCTGAACCAAAAAATTATTATCTACGGCTCTTGCATAAATAGATACATTCATTATATGCTTATTATTCTGGAGCAAGCTAGCTATCATCATAACAAGGTTTTCCTGAACTTGACCTGGCCTAGATTTGTGATCATTGAGAAGCAACCAACTCTAATAAAATATTAATTAGTATGATCGGAACCGAATCATTAATCTTGTAATTAATAAATCATCAGTAAATGATGACTTTATAAGCACAATGCCATATTTTAATATTATATATTGGGAGCCTTCCCTAGCTATATGTAGCTAGCAAAATATAATTAACCATCCTTTAAAGTCTAAACTTATAATATACCAAAATGATTAAGAGAAGAATAGATCCTCTATGTGTAAAAGTGGTAGCCTGATCGATCATGTAAGCCCCACTAGAATCACTTAAAAAGGGAATATAAATAATTAAGAAGGTTCGCTGATCTGATCCTCCAGTATCATCGTCCTATTGGTCATTTTGGTCTTGGCCAAATGGAGATAAAAATAGCTAGGTGACTCTTCATGAACAGAGGGATTGCAGTTAAACACTTATTTTTAAGCCTAAATGATCACAAAAACCAAGGGAGGATGACTCAAATTTAATTTTATCCAGTCACAGACAGTTGTTGTCGGCCAAATTCATTGACAAATTCTTTTCCTTGTGAGTATCTTCTATTTTGATTACTCCACTTTCATTAATTAACCACACCCTATAGCTTCTTTATTAATTATTTAACTTTTTTCTCCCCCAATTTTTACTGGCTTAATAGTGAAAACATGCAAAGTTAATTTGCTTGATTTATTTAAAAATTTTATTCAGGCATGATTTGATTCAAACCAGGGTGAAAATCGATCTACGTCTACCTAATTGTCATATTCTGTAAAATTTAATTTATACGTTACCGAGATGGCGAACGAAATATCTCTGGATTTCACCATTCGAAACTGGTATTTTGAAGACTACCACACCTATAGCTACCTGGAAAACCAAACTAAGATTATTAATAAAAGGGAATATAACCTCAAGTTATACATATAGTAGAATTTAAAGAAGGAATAGTTCTCATTAAAGGACCTCGTCATGGTTAGCAAATGATAGTGAGGTTATATATATTATTATATCTAAATTATTTGAAGTTTTTAGTCACGGAGGAATAAATTATACTGTCTGCCATTAATGTTTATGGTCATTTCCGTTCAGTTTGAAAAGACAGCACTACTGGAAAAACCTACACCATCCCTCAAATTGACTCAGTTAACGGTCAGCAGTTAATGTTAAGTCTTGATGGGAGAAATCACAAATTTTGTCAGTGTTCTGAATCATCATGTATCAGAACTTATTATGATTAAGCTTTTAAGTGTTCTATCATTTCTTGCTCCGAAAAAAAAAAAAGCCCTCAGGGGAGACAGTAAAGCAGTAAAAGTGGCAACTAGTAGTGAAAAAAGGGAAAATTAAGAAAAGATCAGTCATTTCCAGATCAGCAAAAACAGTCCATTATTCTCTGAATGTCTGGCTAAGAAAAGATGCATATAATGAGTGATCACATCCTAATTAAGTATCATTCAATAACTGTGTATATATCATGCCATTAGCTGGATTTATGGATAAATGATTAGTGCTCGTCTTGGAAGCACAAACAGTGTTTTTTCAAGCATTTTTTTTTTTTCAAGTTATATACTTACCTTGAACATCAAACACCATAAAATCACTTTTAAATAGTTAAAACAAGCACTTAAACTAATTAACGGGGAAAATAGCAAAAGTGATATCTCAAAAGTGAGAGAGAAGTGAGAATGATCAAAATCGCATAATTATCTGCAAGTCTGAGCTTGACATAGAAGATATATATATATATATATATATAAGTACATTAGATACAGAAGTAGAACTATATGAATAATAATGGCACACACACTCTGATGATATAGAAGGAAGATCATCATGATGACCTCCATGTACATTCACTCTCATGACTCCCACTTTTCTGTACTCCACTAGCAGTAGTGTGTTAATAGTATGAGTCCCACATACAAGGCGTTTGCATCAAAAGCAGATTCATCATGATATCACAGAGATATAAGATCTTTAAACTTTTGCTTCTGGCATAATAATAAAAAGGATACAAAGACAAACAGTCTTAACAAGATAGAGAAGATGAAAAAAAAAAAAAAAAAAAGCTTTTAGAATAATTAACTACTGATGAGATAGGGAAAAGAAAAGAACCAACCCTAAATATGACACTAAAGTAGAGCACCACTACTAGAGCATGACTTTAAAAAGGCCTTCAAATCACCAAGCGAGAGAGTAGAGTTACGTTTGTTCATATGGGAACAAGAATTGATATCATCAATTGGCTGGCTAGCTTATTGATGATGAGTTGCACCTTGAGGTGGGAGATGATGATGGTGATGAAGATGATGAGTTAGTTGGAGAGGCATTGGTGGTTGTGGTTGTGGCAGCTGCGGCGGAGGAGGTGGTGGCCGCTTCCGCTTCTTCTTCTCGTAGCTAATTCCTCTTGCTTTGGACTGCAGATCACGAACCTCACGGAGGTAGAGTCTCACGGCCCGAGCTCCGAAAGGGTTGGCTTCTGGCTTGCCTCCGTTCTCTTCAAAAGCCGCTCTGAGGCGGCCGATGAGGGCGTCTAGGCTGCCCCATGCCTGCCGGAGAGGGCAGGGACACGGCGCTGGAGGGTTTGGGTGGCCGTAAAAGGGGCAGATCGGAGTATGCACTTTGGTCTTTCCGAATTGATCTAGGTACCTGCAAAACCAAACATAACAAAAACACACACATACATATACTTACTGTAGGGATTCAAGAAAGGGGGGAAAGCAAAAGTGCTTTTGTGTTGCCTCTTAAAGTTGAAGTACTGACCGAAGGAATTCAAGAACGTGAGCACCGCTGCACCTGGAGAGGGAAAGAGGGGGACGGTGGTTCTTGAGGTACTGACCGAAGGTGTTCCAGTCACGACGCTTCTGGTTCTCGTAGCGGCTGCTGGTGGCCGCCGGGGAAGCCGAAGAGGAGGATGAGCTGGCAGCTAGGGCGAGGCCGCCGCTTGTGGTGGAGATGGCGGTGTGGCTAACACTGCCGGTGTTGTCGGAGTTACACGTGTCCATAAATTCTTGAATTGAATCCATGGGGAAAAGAAGAAACCTAGAGGCAGATCCAAGGCAATATATCTCACTGTGGTTCAACTTGAAGACTTATAATCTAGGGTTCCCAAGAGTTGGAGGAGAGTGAGGGAGGAATGGAGATTGGACAAGAGATTAAAAGATCATCGATATACTTATAATTTGGGTAACAGTGGAGCAGAGATAGATGTTGATTTATTTATTTATTTATTTGAAGATGAGAGAAAGAAAAAGAGGAAGGAAAATCCTTTTTTAATTTACTGGTTACTGTTTGAACTTTTAAAGAAAGGAACTAGGAAGCTAGGAAGAGGGAGGAAAAAGGAAGACAAAGGGGAGAGAGCTGAAAATGGAGAAGCAAAAGGAGACAATGATGGTGAAGAGATTGATGGGAAGTGAGAGTGGACTGTTGGCGTTTGCTGTGTATGTATGTGTTGTTGCAGTGCAGTTGCAGTTATTATTGAGTAATATACTAGAAAATCTCCAAGAAGGGTTAGTGGCAGGGAGTGATAGATGTTTTGTTTCAAGCGTGTAGGGCTTTGGTTTCTGAGGTTGTCAAGCAATTGGGTCGGTTTATTTTTTCTCCCCCTAAAAGGGGTGGAGCCAGGCAACTCAAAGTATCATCACTTGTTAATGGTTCTTAATATTCTGCTTCCTTCTGAGATTGAAGCTGTTCATGACTTCAGACAGAGGATTATTAGGGCTTTTATTGGGGCAATAAGGTAAAGGAAGGGTCTTTTGGACAGTAGGTGGGAGATAGAGACAGGAAAAAGCTAGCTTGGAGGGGGTAAAAATTGGGGGAATAACATGATTCTGTTTCTTGACCCTTCCCCTATCTCTCTTTTTAATTTTTATTACCTTTTCTTACCCTTCAATCCAATTCTACATCACTTCACTTTAATATCAGCTGACACCTCTTTGTCCCCTTCTCCTCTTTATTCTTCATTTTCAATATATTTACCACTCAAGAAATTAGTTACCGCTATATTTATTTAATTCTAATTTTCTTATTTATTTTTGTTAGCCCACCATGTTGCATTATAGGGTTTTCTTCTTTCGCCTCTATGACTGAGGTTACCACGTTCTTCATGTTCGCTACATTAATTTGTATTCTGTGATGAACATGACTGTACATACGTAGGAAGGAAGCTTGCATTTGGCTTTGTAATGGTGTTGGAAGTTGATTCTTAATTAACATAAGGGTTTCCACAAATTAAAAAGGGTTTAACTATAAATCTTGGGAGCTAGGTAGGCATATGGGCATAGAGACTACAGTGAATTATACTTGTCAGAAGATAAACACCGGATATATTCTCCAGTGCGTGCAGAGAAAATTTGGTTAATAATGGAAGTCTATTAAATATTTAGGAGCAATATAAATATTATTGCAATGTATAGATGATTAATTTTGATTTTTTAAATCAATTTTGGTTACAAATTCATTCGGTGAAGGCCATATATACTTCGAATCTCAAGAATGCTATATATAAATAAAATCATGCTCTACCACAGGGGAAATTGTTATAGAAAATCCTGTATATGTTTGGTGATTGTAAATTATGCCTAATTTTATTTAGGTACATAATTGTTATTGTGGGCTTTAATTTACAATACTAACCCCTAATCGGAGGTTTCAAAATAGTTCATAAGATATTTAATTTTGTGCACTACTTATTGTTAAGCTACACATTTGTTGATAGGCTCACCAAGGTAGTTTTAGCACCGCCACTTTCTCTTTATTAGTATTGTTCAATTAATTGTATATGAGATGTGTTTTAAGGTTGTAATTAACACCAAATTAAGAATGTTTTCTTCAATGCTTGTATCTTTTTTGTCTCTGTGTGTGTGTGTGATATGTGTTTTTTTCTAATGAAAATTTTGTTGATTACATAATCTTAAGGTTTGAACCATTCACCTGCTTGTATTAATGCGCGTTTAATCAAATAATACTTGTTGTAGAATGAAAAGAAAATTCTGCTTCAGTTTTCTTCATTTTCTTAATGAAATATTGTACATGTTTTTAGTTTCTCTTTTTTATATTTGCTTTCTCGCTAGCTATTTTCCTAAATTCCTTCCAGTTGAATTTACATATTTGTTCTTGCTATCAGTACATTGCACGTAGAATATTATTGAAGTACGATGTTAATTTACTAAAGCAAATACTTTAAATACTGAAATTAAACATTAATTCTAAGAATTGGCGAGAACATATACGTACATACGCTCCAAAACATCTTGTAAAAATGCTCAAGACTAATTCAAATATTAAGGAATCATAAGAAACGTATAATCGGCCAAAAAAACTTCATTCTGGTCAAATATAATCCGCAAATTCAATTCCAATGTTCACACACACATTTGTACAAATTAAATATGGCTTATTTGTAAAGAAATCAAGCGAAGATATAAGCATATAAGGTGCCATATAATTAATTTTAATTGCTCAAGATTTTTGCTGTATTCATGATAAGAGTTCAATTAATTAATTAGTGGAAAATCTTACTGGCCAACCAAATTAATGGAAGTGAGAATAAGTAATAGAGGAGGTTTTCGACAAATCGCTATTCTCAGTTGTCGTCATCGGTTCGATTCTCTTTTGGTGTCTCCCCTCGCTCATTTCTTAATCATCTTTTTGCAACTGGAACCAATTATTAGTGGATCTCAGTTATTTAAATTAATTACTTAGTTTTATATTATTCCCCTTAATTATTATCTAATAAAGTTAATAAGATAAATATCGCTTACCTTCGAATCAAATGATATATGGATGAAGATACATTTCATTTTATAATTTATTCGTCTGAGTTGTTTTGGGGCGGGAATATATACATTAAAAAAAAAAATTCATTTTCAATTGCAGTTCAGTATATTGGGTTAGATTAAATTAAAAAATGAGATCAACTCAACTAGCAAGATTGGATTCAATTCTAATTTAAAGCAAATCAAATCCACAAAAATCTGGTCCAAAAGAAGGATTCGAATCACTGCGTGCATTTGGATATATCCATAAGTTTTGTTCTTAATCAAAGATTAAATACTGATCTACTTGCTCCAATCCTTAACTGCTTTAATGAAGAAATTAAATTGCAAAATAGATCTTATATTAAAGGTTGGAGGTAGTACTTTGTCCCTTCAATCCCTAGTATATATAGGGCACTTTAACTACTTTATAGGGAAAAGAAGTGACAGTTAGCTCATTAAATATGCCGTAAATTGATTTTTTTACTTTTCATTTTTACCCATAATGGAAAATGTGTTTGAAAATTTAATGGGCGAGCAAAATTGGCTGTGAGCATTAATTAATTACATATATAAAATTAAAAAATAAACATTAATTATCTTACGAGTGACTTATCTTTTAAACCAAACTTTTCTTCTAAAAAAGTGCCCTATGTTATGGATCAGAGTGAGTATATGTATATTATTTAAAAGACAAATTGATACTAATATTCTCTTTTGTACTCCTCTAATCCTATTTATAGGGCGGGGGAGAAGTTCTTTTTTGTTTTTTGTGGAAAACTTGACTTAACCCTCATAGGAACAATTATATTTCTTAAAAGATTCTGAAATTTCATTGCATCCCTTTGGGTCAAAATGAAATTAAGTTTTTCCATGAAAAGACAATAATGCCCTTGCTTTATGTGTTTACATAAGAGCATTTACAAAATAAATAAATGGATTCAAAGAAAGCAAATAAGTTAGTAAGAACATTTTGATCATTTATAAGAGAAATAAGGGCATTCACAAGACAAATAAGGACATTTATTATATAAATAAAGGGATTTAAAAGAATCTAGGGACTTAAAAAAAATTTGGTCATTGACAAGACAAATATGAGAATTTAGAAGATAAATATGAATATTTACAAGACAAATACAAGAATGAAAAAAATAAAGCAAGGACACCATTATCTTTTCACTCACAAAACTTAATTTCATTTTAACCCAAAAGGCGTAGTGAAATTTCAAAATCTTTCGGAGGTTAATTAAAATAAAGTTACTTATATGGGGGCTAACCGGCTAAGTGATATTTTTTCTCTTTTTTTTTATTTTATTTATAAAGTATTTCATTAAAGTTTTGAGGTGAATGTATAATTTAACTATTCATTTATTATTGTGTTGACTTTATTTTCATTTGATATCAAGTATATTAGATAGGAGTAAGTTAAAAAATTATTGAATTTTATGACAAAATTGAAAAGATTTAAGATTTTGCTTGATGCATGCGAAAAATGTTAGTGTATCTGTTACCACCTTATACTGTACCACAACATTCTTTTAATGCAAATTGGTTATTTTTAATCCTCTCAGAGGTTAATTACTAAGGCCATTTTATTCCTATTCCCGCTTCCACATACCCCAATGTTCTTCTTTGGCACCGCCTAGCTATGAATTCATCAACATTAATTGCGCTCTTTTTTTTTTTTTTTTTTTAAATACAAAATCACAGTTTAACAACAACAAAAAGTACAATAACAAGATTATGAGTTCATATCAATAATTGAAAATTTTCCTTTCATCACCCAAGTGATGGTGATAGCGTGTTTCATAATAGCATTAGGAGTTAAAAATCAATGTGTTCACGTGGTACGTTGAAATTTAATACCACCCCCTTATCTTTTAATATAAGATTTATTTTGTAATTCAATTTGAATTATAAATTAAATCTTATATTAAGAATTAGATCTACTAATTTTCAGCAGTTCTCAGTATTGGACCAATTGACATGCATTCTTTGTTTTGACAGAAATGTAGTGTATTGTCATTTAATAATGCGATAACACTTAATACAGGCATGATTATGGAGGATATATGATTCTCTTATTGTCCTCTTTTTTATTATCTTCATCATCTGATCTCCATCTTTAAATTATGAAATTTATGGTTTAGATTTCATATTTTATAAATTATTATTTTTCATTCTTTATGGATTACGATATAGATCAAATTTTAAGACTTTGAATTTATTTATTTATGTTTATAGAAATAATGTTATAAAAAGATTGAATATAAACCTTATATTATTTTACTCCAACGACACCTGGATATAAGATTATGAAAAGAAAATGAAAAAACGGATAATGAAAGAAACTCAACCCGACATGTCATACTTGTATCGTAGTTGTACACAAAATATTTTATTAAAGGAAATTAAAATATTAAATAAAGTTCAAGAAGAATCCTGGGAACAAAATTTTGCCCATTAATTAAGCACAGAAATTCCACAATAATCATGCGTGCATCATCTTTCTACACAAGCTAAGACAGAAGAAGAAGAATATTGAATCAAGCACATACGTAGGAATAACCAGTGATATCCAATTTTGAGTTTGAAAGCTATAAATTAATATTAAAAATTAATTAAATAGAGTATATATGGTTGACAAAAATACACGTGTGCTATATATATATACACACTTAGAAAGAGAGTACATTATATCGTATTGAAGTGGGGTAAGTGATGAATAATTGAAGTGTGGATTTTGATTGGGAAATTTTTGTCTCCGTTTTTTATCGAATATTCTTGTTGGCCTCTGCTTCGCCATATCTTCCCCAACATACGATCTTATGTTGTCTCCCTCCTCCTTCTCACATTCCCCTTTTTTTTTTTTTTTTTTTTTTTTTAAATTATTTTACAATATTTTATTATATGACTCAGATTTTGAACATAATTGGGGTTAACATAGCTAGCTAGGTCTATTCTTTAAAAAAAAAAACACTTATAAAAATATTTATAGATTACTTATTGTAATGGTAACTAAAATAAATGAGACATTAATCCACTGTTTTTCAAAATTATAGTAATATTCTTTTCCCCAAAAATCTCCCTATTAACTGCACATTTATATTAAAGGGGTTTTCCATTAAGGGTAACCCAATACAAATAACTAAAATGGGTATTTTTAAAAAAATATATATATAAACACATATTTTTTTATAAACAACAAACTTAACTAATTTTTTAATGTTTATACATTGGTTATCTTGCTCTTATTATTAAAGTAATGGATTAATTTAAACTCATTCTTAGTGAATGATAGGGTGCATATTAAATAAACCAATATTTTCTCTGGCTTTCACATTTTTGTTTATTAATGATAGACAGTCAAAAAATTAACCAACCTGCCTTTAGGTCATTAGGTATGTTCTTTTCAAATTAATTACCAGTACGCTTACGTGGAGCCACCTAATTTTTCATACTTATTAATAGAACTTGAGTTTGAACGTACTAAAAACATGAAACTCATGAAATGTCTATATAAAGTAAAAGAATGATGAGGATGGGGAAAAAAACTACTGCCTCCTGTGCTTCATATATATAAAAGCACGTTAACTTTTTTTTTTTTATATTGTACCAATAAAAATAGAGAGAAAATAAAGAGTTGAAAGATATTAAGAAAGTTAAATAAGTTATTTAATCAATGAGTATATATGGTATGTATCATTAAATTATTTATCATTTTATAAGTTAAATCAATTAATTTAAAAAAAGGATAAATATATTTATTTAATGTAATTCATTTAGCTTCCTTAATTTTTTATTTTTCAAAAAATTAACTAACTCTCATATTAAAGATTAGAAAGAGTAAAAGAAATTAAATGGTCGTGCATGAGGACCCACACTTAATTAATTAGTGATATATTTTTATAATCACATTCATAGTTAGAAAGCATTAATTTGTAAAAATATTGTGACCTACATAACAAAACCCACCAAGCTTTAGTGGGTGGACCATCCTATTAGCTACTTGATTCTAATATTCGGTGGCATCAATTTGGTTCATTGTATTTTTTTCATTTTTTTTTTTTTAAAAAAAATATGTCTTTCAAATTTCAAATGTAGATGTAACTTTCAAGCACACATACTTGACAACTCACGAAGTGCCTTTCACATCAAAGGAGAAAATAGATAAATATATTTATATTATGCGTTGTGAAGAATCTTTTGGTGAGACTTTTAATTGAATTATGACCTAACAAATAATTACTGCTATTATTAGAGTGGTACCAATTGCCTATATAAATCCAAACAGGGTTGGAAATAAATTACATTTTAAATGAATAAATATGTGTCATGAACATGGATGTGAAGCATTCCCATAGCATTAATAAATTGAAAAGGTCAATTTTCTCAGCTGGATTATCATTTTATATTCTGTTTTTTCGTGATTCATGAGCTGTCTTACTTTACGCAGTAAGATAAGGGGGTCAAATTTTCTTATTTACTCTGTTATGAATAGGGAAAAAATGTTTAAATATCATTTCAACTTCCAAAACTCAAAAGAAGACCATTAAAATTTGTAAACGATAGAGAAGGAAAGGGCTGGAATATGAGTTTTTTATGTTTTGGCTTAAAGGTCAAAATGCCTCTTTTGGACATTTTTTCAGTGCTTTATGATTTTGTCCAAACTATTTCGATTTTTTACAATTTTAGTCAATTTCATTACTTAATTGGTCAAAGCCCACAAAAATAGTAATGGTTTTGACAAAAATCATAATGATTGTGACAATATCATTAGGTAATAAAAAAAGTGTGAAATTGATATTTTAGTCTTTAAGCCAAAACATAAAAAACTCAAATTCCTACCCCATCTCTTTTCTATTCTTTGCAAGTTTTGAAGGTCTTTTTTAAAATTTGAAAGGGATAATTAGAATCGCGGACTTATGACAGATAATATTTATTGAGAAGAATCCGTAAAAATTGTAATTATTTAAGATGATCAATAACTTAAATATAAATTTTAAAATACTAAATTACCTTTTGATTAAACTTCCTACATTCTCTCCTCCATCCTATTTTAAAAGTAATTTGAATTTTGTTTTCCTCAAAAATTATAAAAGCTAAAACCATCAATTTTTAAATTTTTTTTTTTGGTTGGCTTTTTGAATTAGAGTGATAGATGCTAATAATCTGATATCAATAAGTGGGTTTCATGGCCATTTTACTCTTCAGCCTTCTCGAAGAGAAGATAAAGATTGGAAAAGAAACAGGCATATGCTTAAAACTTGCGTCAAGAATCAAGAAGGGAGTAGGAGGGAGCGGTTGAGGAGAAACAGAGACATTGGAGGAAGACACGTGGTAAGAGAATGAGAAACGAACCAATTAAAGCTCTCCGCATTTGTAGAGGGATTCTCCGCTTGTTATCCAATTGAAAAAGAATAAAATTATTTAAATTGGTCTCTATTTAATATTATTCATCAATCACTCCCTAGATTCTTATTTAGTTAAAGAGAATATAAAAATCTGATTAAGGATAATTTAGTCTTTCTATTTTAATTTTTGGCCCTTCAAAATAATTACTATTTTTATGATATTTCTTAATAAATATTATTTTTCTTTAATCCTTTATTATAATTTTCCCAATTTGAAAGTTGAAGTAATATTTAAATGTCTTCATCTTATACAAATAAGTGATTATAAATAATACTTCCTCCGTCCTAATTATAAGAATATTTTTGTGGTGCAAATTATACCATAAAAGTGTTCCTATAATTATAACCAGAGTTAGTAATAATATTCAAAATTTTGCACAGTTCAAGTTTCCTCCTTGTGTCGTGGACTCGGTAGAGTCAAAATTAAGCTGATACTGTATTTGATACTAGACATTCGAGATGGCAAAAGAAAAATAAAAAGCTAATCACAGGCATAATCTGGACGTGCATTTTATGTTGTTGGGTTCTCCAAAACAAATATAATATTTTCTTTTTTATGACAACCGCAAGTTTATGAAAGATTTAAGAGTGGAGCTGAATTACCTTCTGATGGAAAAGACAGCTAATCAAACTCTAACTCACTAAATTTTCCACATTGATAGGTTTGAAGAAAAGACTTGGACCCCTCCCCCTACAAATGTGGTTCGCATAGATGTAGATGGATCATCAACACCAAGCTGAGAGGAGTAATTAGGAATTCTCAAATTGGTTGATGGGGTTTCATAAATTCTTTGGAACCCATACTATTATCGAAGCAGAGCTATATACTATCATGACAGGATTAATGACGAGCCGCTAGATGGGCCTTCAAAGAATCATCCTCTATTCTGACTCCCTTGACGCCATTAACATCATTATGACATACTGCTACACTGACCACCCACTCCGAGTGATTATTGGAGAGATTCGGGACTTTCTTTTCCAGGAATGGGATGTGAAGATCCGCTATTCTCCAAGAGATAGCATTGCTTGTGCTGACTATATGACCAAACAAGGCCATGAGGTTCTTGATGATGCTAATGTGGTTCTTATCCCCACAATTCCGCAAGGATGTCTTGATATAGCTTTGAAAGACCAAATGGCTTGTAACTAATAGTTTATGTCTAGTTTGATGTATTAGGGACCAGATCTTCATGGTTTAGTCCTCATCTCACACTTTTCAAACTTCTTCTTGTCTTTCTTATTCCAAAAAATAATAATAATAATAATAATAATGAGGCTTTTAACTCTCTTTGACTTCCTTCGTACCATTTTGACTGTGTGTAAACTTAGAGGTACGTAGGGGCTGGCATTGACCATTATTGTGGCATTAAACACTTCCACTATAACTATGCTTCTTCATTTACACACCTGGTCCCATTAAATTTGAATAGAATCAAACATACGAATTTATAAATATTTTTCATGCTTTCAAATAAAATTTAGAAGAAAAACGTACAGGGCATTTATAGAGGAGTATGTATTCTTATCTCATCTTACTATTTATGGAATCTCCCCTCAATGGGAAAAAGGCACCTCAACACAATATGATATGGACCCAATTTAACCTAACCGTACGCCCCCTATTTTCCCTTTTTTCTCCCAAAAAAAACAAAAAGGAAAGGTTTTTTTTTTTATTAAAAAAAAAATAGATGAGTTGGATCTCAAGCTCACCAAGGCTAGAATATACCTCTAGGCTTAAAAAGCGTTTATAAGAGTATTTACAAATCAACTACCAATAAAGTTCTCATATTAGTTGGATTTGAACTAACAACTTCATATTTATGAGTTTTTTTTTTTTATACATAAAAGTTTAAGTGGGGGTAGACTCAAGAACTTATAGAAGTACTTATAGATCGCCCACCAAAGAGCCTCTCACATCAACCAAAGAACTTCTTTCCTTTTGGGATGATATAAAAATTTTAGGATCGCCCACCAATGAGGCCCTCACATCAACCAGCGGGTATCGAACTTCTTCCCTTTTGGGATGAATGCCGACACCTTAGCCAACTGTGTCAATCTTGATTGACTCATATTTATGAGTTAACCTTAGACAATCAATTTAAGATTTCATTTTTTTTTCTATATGTCTAAAGTACATGGGCCTCACTGAGCCCAATATTAGTCACTTGGTGGACATTATAAAGGACTCAGCCCACCCTAATCAATCTCAATTTTGTCCTTTCCAGATAACTGATAGTATCAAATGTCATCAGATCGTATATCAAAAAAAAAAAAAAAAAAAAAAAAAAAAAAAAAAAAAAAGTCATCAGATCGTATTCAATTATTCAAGTGTTGTCAGGTTTAATCAATATAAGACTCAATTAAATTTTTTTGATGGACATTAAGGAAAGAAATAAGTAACTCAATCATAAATAACATATGTCATAAATTATTAAATTATAAAGTAATTTATGTCTCAGGAAAATTAATTTGGTATAAATGGTAAATATAAATACATTAAATTATCTTATTCAACTTCTTTAATCACTTTAAAAAATTCAACTGAATTTTATATCAATGATCGGTTGTAATATTTTAGAAACATTGTCTGCGTTCACAGAAGATCATCAACTGTTTAAGGAAGGTATATAATTTTGGGGCCACAAGTCCTGCGGACCCAAATCTATGCCATACTAGGCTGGCCCACTTCGTTTTTCAACCTGAAATAAATAAACTTTTTTTTTATATAAAAGAAAAAGTTTAGGTGTGGGTAGACAAAGTACCCCATCGTGGTCGGGGCATGCCCTCCGGTTCAAGAAGACTTACGTATAGATTTTTACGGATCGCCTACGAATGAGGCCTCACATCGATCGCGGGTGTCGAACCTCTTTTGTTTTGAGGTGGAGCGTACGCCTTACCCAACTATGCGAATCCTCATTGGCCTCAAATAAATAAACTTGAGGCACAGACATGAGGGATATTTTTTTTTTGGTGTTATTGGTATCTTTCGGACATAATTAAGGTGAGTAAATTCAGTGAAAAGATCGTAATATATTTGTTTGAATTAGCATATGTTTGAAAATTATTATATAAATTTTAAGATGTAAAAAGATTCCTTAAGATCTAAATATAATAAAATAGTTATTGAGACAATCTTAAATGTAAGAGAGGAATGGTGTTGTATTTTAAAAGTTAAGAGATGCAAATTGAAAATTATGAGAGAAAAGTGAAAAAGTTTCAACCTTATTATCTCGTCTATTGTTGTCAAACTCGTGAGTTGACTCTCCGAGTATAACGTTTTTATATTTCTAGCTTACAAAATCGACTCGATTCTCTAATAAACTCATGATTGTTGTAAACTTAATTAAACTTATGAGTTTGACAACCTTAATCTCGTCTAAGCTTCCCTGAATCGAATAAAATATATTAAGAGTAGTACTTTAGTTATTAATGGGTTCAGTAAATTTGTCCTTCCAAGGAAAAGAATAGTAAAACTTAACCTGCAATTAATATTTTTTAAAAGAGTTAAGGTGCATTTTTGTCCTTAAAGTATGCGCCCGGAAGCAATTTTGCCTCTGAAGTTTCAAGCGTAGCAATGTTGCCCCTGAAATTTCAAAACGGAGCAATGTTACCCCTCGTTAAAAACCCTAACAATCAACTAAACTGCTTGGGGTTTTTAACGAAGGGCAACACATTTTAGTTTTGAAACTTCGGCAAAATTGCTACGCCGAAAACTTTAGGGGCAAAATTGCTGGCGATACTTAAAGGACAAAAATGCACCTTAACCCTTTTTAAAAAATTTAAAAATCTAATGAAGGCGGAATTCCAAATTCACCTTTCCCATCAGATGAGTTTCAATTCAATAGACTGGACCCCAATGTGTGTTATGTTCTTTCCAGACTGAAGTCTTAAGAGTCTTAATAGGCAGCAAGGGAAGTGAAGGCAAGATAGGCAAATTCATTATTTGGTTCACTTTTTGTATCCAATCTTTCTGAGAACTCAAGTTTCTAGATCCAGCAATCTTCATTTAAAGGTAAGAATATAAGTTCCTACAAAAATTGGTGAGAACTCGAGTTCTTATGTTAATAGTGACGCTTCAAAATATTTTTTTCCTATAATGAAAGAAAAAATAATTAAATTCAAATTTTTGCGATAAGCTCAAACTTAGCGCAAGATTATTTTAGACAAATTTAAACTTAGCGGGAAAACATTTTAAAGAAGTTCAAACTTGGTAGGAAAATATTTTAGACAAATTCGAAGTTGACAGAAGCTATTTTAAACAAATTCAAACTTGATAAAAAGGATACTTTTTCAAAAAAAAAAAAAAAAAAAAAAAAAAAATCATTTTGAATTAATTACTTTTGAAGGTACAATAGATATTTCCTAATTTTTTACCAACTGCTACCCCTTCATTTTCTTTACGAAATCACCCTTAGATTAGGGGTCAAACGGACGATAGAATGAAGAAAAAGACACCACATGAAAAGATATATAATCGGAGTCAGACCTTAGACTTGGACTCGGACCAACACATGACAGTACATATACTCCAAAGATACACTCCAAGGTCAAAACGTTATCCACAAACATGCAAATGCCAAAGCCACCTTTCTCTTTCTCCCCCCTTCTACAGACGTTGACATGAAAAGCATCTAAACATTAAATAGTGAATCTCTTTGCCAAAATCAGAGTAAAATGCCATGGATTACCTCAACCGCATGGTCTAATGTCGGTATAAAAAAGGGTCTAATTTATCTACACAGGATTTTTTATATAGAATTCGAATCATTCATTTTTATTATATTCATAATGTTTTAATTCCAAAGCAAACAATACGCAAATCCACTTTTATCCTAAATATATTGTTCCAAGTGGACAACAAAGGATCCAAATAGTCCAATCTTAAATCCCATATATCCCATAATCAAAAGATCAAAGGTGAGCTTAAACTAACGAACATATTTTATCATACTGGAAGCTCTTGCACTAAATATTTAAGTGGTCCCTAATTGACGTCAGAGGATCATCAACTTGTACAAATTAAAATGCATGACCAGATGAACGAAGGAATGGAATAAATAAATAAAATAAACAACAATAAAACAAAAGTCTCATGTTCAAATCAGCAGAATGAAGAAAAATAATCTATAGAATCTCACTAGAATCTATAGCATATATACACATATCTACAACACAGGCAGAGTACAGCATCAGTTACAACTTGCGACTCATATTCCACATCATTCAAGTTTACGACTTCACAAGCTACACCTTTGGGAAATACGTGTAATAGAGCCTAACTCCATCTAAAAATTCTTGCTTCCATTAGAAAAGAGAGAATCCCTGAAAAGCCCATGAAAGTTGAAAAGGGTGGCAAATGAGGCAGCTTGGCATCATTAATCTAATCCCAGTTTTAAATTGATAAACCCAAGGCAAGCCACCCAGCATGACACAAATAAGGAAAAGACAAGCCTTAACCCTTGAATGACAACAATGGAAATAAGGAAAAGACAAGCCTTAACCCTTGAATGACAACAATGGAAGAGGGAGGAAGATGATTATCACAAGTTACCAAGGTAAGAGCAAAGGGCAGTGAAATAACCAAAATTGTCTGTCCTCAAGCTTTTCCCTTCCCAGCAGCTCCTTCCCGTTGATAACGAAAATGGCTTAAAAGTTGTTGTGCCTGCATGCATACAAATTTATTACACTATTAGATCATAATCGTATGACATGAGTCACCACACACCACGACCAGCCATAACTGCTATTTCCAATTTTATGTGGTACTAAAATTTCCCATCTTCAACACCCCCCCCCCCCCCCCAAAAAAAAACACACACACACACACACAAAAAACACCAGGGCATGTACGAGCTTTCTACCTAATTGCAATAAATATTTTAAACAGAACTCCAGAAGAAGTCAGAAATTTCGTCCACATTAATTTCAGGTAAAATGCACCAAGGGTATATTTGAAAGAGAGATTTTAGCCCTTGTTTTCAATTAATAAGGTTATTTAATTTTAATTGACCCCGAAGGTTTCACCACTCCATGTTTCACCCTAGAGGGACAAGAATAACATCCTCTTCTAAATGCAGGAAAATGATTTGTTTATAGCCTAAAAACAATCAGAAAGTTCGCCAACGATAAGGATGATAGACACAAACCTTTTCCTTAGCTCTTGGTGTACCAGATTGAGATAAAGCAACCAAGGGAGGTACTGCTCCTTCTTGCAGAACCAGAGTACAAAACTTCGTATTATGAAGGCATAGTTGCAAGAGAATGGATGCAGCGTTTTCCTTTCCCCTTTGGGAACCAGAATCAACAAACTCAACTATTAAGGGGATGGCCCCCTCCCTTGCAATTGCTAATCGGCCCTCGGCAATGGTTGACAGGTTTGCAAGAAGAGCAACAGCCTTGTCAACCATTCCAGCAGCAGGGTTCATTAACTGAACCAGATGCTTCACAGCTCCAGCTTGAACAATACGAGCTTTATTCTCATGATATATTGATAGGTTAAATAAAGCAGTAGCAGCATCCTTCTTTCCTCTAAGAGTTCCTGAGCCAAGGAGATCAACCAAAGCTTTGACTGCTCCAGACTGGCCAATTATTACCTTATAGTGTTCTATTACAGAAAGGCTAAATAGAGCAGCTGCAGAATTTTCCTTGGCTCCATCATTTCCTGTTTTCAGAACATGGATAAGTGGTTCAACCGCTCCAGCTTCCACAATCAAGGCCTTGTTATCTTCACTAATGGACAAATTCAGCAAAGCTGTCACAGCATGCTCTTGTGTCATCTTCACTTCTGAATACAGTAGTGAAAGTAAAGGTCTGATAGCCCCACACTTCCCTATCATGATTCGGTTTTCCACATTTTGCTTTGAAAGAAGCCTCAATTCTTCTGCAGCCTTAGTTTCCACTTCGTTGGATTGACTGTGAAGATCTTCAATCAACTTATTGACATAAGATGTAGTTGTCAACTCATCATATCCTGAATTGCAAACAGGAAGAGAATGCACATTCAACTGGCTGTTATTATTATTTCCATTCCCTGTTTCTCCTAATTTTGATCTTGGGGCTTGCAATTGCTTTCCTGACAACCAAGGAGAAGACCCTGATTCATTATTTGCAGGAGCAGCGGGTCCCTTGGTGATTCCTCCAGACAGTTCCTTTGCATTTTCTTGCCTATTAAATATCTCTGAAGCTTCTTTTGAAACAGGATGTGCACAGTCAGTACTAGAAATGGAGCTCGAGAATGATTCACTTCTACTATAAATATAGGAAGGAGCAGGAGATTGTTGCTCAATTTTTTCTATTTCTATGCTCTGGCATCCATTAGATTCTCCACTTAATCGGGAAGAGATATCACCTTTTTGCTTCTCAAGTGCATTTCCAGTTTGAAGAGGTGATCTTGATGTGGAATTGCTACTATGTACAGACCCAAAACTACATGAACGAGCTAAATCTTGGGGCAATAGATGATCTAAGGGGTTTTGCGTATTACTGGACTCAAAGTTACTGGGAAGTTTGACATTATTTTCCTCACACCAATTTGCTACCATAGCCTTGACGGTATAATTAGGAATGAGGTTTGTGTGAGCAAGTCTCTGATGAGTCCTGGGACAAACAGTCAACCCATGATCAAGCCATTTTTGGATGGACATCCTATCATATGTCTGACCTGAAGCCACAATAACAGGATCCACCATGAGTTCCAATGATAAAGGACAGATAAAGTATGAAGGAATTGAGATGCCACTTTTCACTTCAGGGCGCTCAAATTTAATCACATAATCACGTAAACTGCAGACAAGACCCACAATTGTATTAATTTCATCTAACTCCGCTTTCATTTTCTTGACTTCAATACTCAATCTTTCCTTTTCCACAGCAATACTTTCTTTCATGAGTTCCAGGTTTGCCATCAATCCAAGAAACTCAATGATTTTCTTTAAATTTTCATTGTGAGGTTCAACATTTTCTCTTCGATTTGTCAATGCCTCTTCTATATAGCCTGTGGCTGGTTCCTTCTTCAAACATCTAAGTTCCTGCAAATAGTTCTGGAAAAGTTGCTAGCAATTAATCTCATGCTCGAGTTAATCAACTAGCCATTGATGAAAATGGAGATAGCTTTTGCTGTCAGCATAAGAGATTTTTTTTTTTTTTTTCTCCTTTGGCATTTAATATTTCAATTTGGGGAGCAGTGGTGTAGCAGAACAAGAGTAATAAGCAGGAGAGGAAGAAAGTCAACAAATACCATCTTATGCCATAGATAGTAGAGGTCATTTTCAACTATTGACATACCTCAAGACTAGCCAAAACTGAAGTAGGTGGAGGCGCCTGTAGGGATCTAAACATCAAGTGACAAATTTCAACCGAGGATATCTGTATTTTCATCAACAATGACCCACTTCGCAGAACCTGAAATACAACCATCCAATCAAATAAATGAATGGTAACTATCAATCATGCCTGCATACAAGAGGAGGGATGCAGCATTGGCAATTCATAGCATGTTTGGACTTTCAAATGCCAATTAAGAGGCTTATAATCTTTGAACAAACTGGTATATTAAAAAAGTTTCTTACGCTTAGAATCTTGCTTCTCTTCGAGCTCCAATTTTCCAAGAACTCTCGAGCTTCATTAACTGCCACATCCAATTCTTCACACTCTTTACATAAATGTTCATCCAAATAACTTATGCAATCTATAACATCATCAAGTACTGGTTTCAAACGCTTTAACACCCCAATCATATGATTATAGTTCTTCTGAAATGGCATAGGTTTCGTTGTTTGGCAAGAAACCAGATGAATGAATCGAGAAATGCTGTTGACAAGACATTTTACTGAAGTTGTATCTGTTTGACCTGGTTCGATAAAACATATAACAAATTAATGTCCCGAGCAAGAAAAGAATTTGAAGCAAGCACTTTTGTGATGTGATGCGGAATGAAGCAGATGTAAGGGTACTCTCATATTTATTCCTATATTCAGTTTAGCATGGAAGAGTGGGAAAGAATCCAATACAGAGAAATGTTCTAACTTCTATACCATGCGTCCTCTTCATAAGCAATTTCCAATTTTGAAATCAAGATAAGTGGGGAAAGTATGAACGAAGCCAACAGAAATGGGGAAAAAACAGAAAGGAATAAGAACGTAAAAGCTCATGACAGACGGCATTAACTCAGGCAAAACGAGTTTAGTATAAATTTGCAGATATATGGTGAAGATTCACAGAAACGGATCAAATGCATTTAACTGACACAAGCCTGCCCTATGAAAATGATGCATGCATGTCAGTCCTTTGAAGGAGAAAGAACTTACGGTTTGCGGGTTTTAGGATACAAATTCGGGACAGACACCAGTGACCTCTCAAATGAACCTAATTTAACTATTTAGCTCAGACACAACTTTTCCGGTAACCATATTTTAATAAAGTTACGCCAATTTAAACTTTCTTCTCGACTCTTCCCAAGCTCTTTGAGCAAATAAGCAGAGACTACTTCCATTTATTAATTTATTTATTTCTAACCGAAAACGAAATCCAGTAAAATCAATTATGAAACCACAACAAAAAATTACCCACTTGAAAGGGAAATTTCTTCAAACATTTCTCAAGTTTAGCACACCTTCATTGATCCACACAAACCCCAGGAACCTCCCAAAAGTTCAGATTTCTTTTCATGACATATATACGATTTAATTGGTTTCGAATAAATCAAAAACTCGAACGGAGAAGATTAAAAAAACATTGCATAACAGAAGATGAAAAAAAGAAGAAAAATCTTAGAATGACAACGTACCTGCAGCAAAATGCATGGTTCTTAAACTCTAAGGCGCCAGTTAAACAGATCTCGCTCGACTTCAGACCATGGGTAATGGAAGTTTTTCTAGAGATTTAAGAATTTAATCGACACTGAAGAAGCCCTTGTTGCCTGTATTCCAAAGCGTGAAGGAAGGAAGGAGGGGGTCCAAGACAACTAGATCAAATTTTTCAAGAAATTCTAAAATACAAAGAGAAAGGGTAACAGTGGTGTGGGGCCTAAAATTTGTATATGGTCGCAGATTTGTTGGGCTTCGTGGCAAAATTTAATTAAGAAATAAGAACACAATGAGAAGTTCTACAAATGGGAGAGTAGAAAAGAAAATGAAGTGTTTGGATTAGATTACAACCCAAGATCGAGAGAAGATGGAGAAGAGGGAGCGATGTGAAAGAACAGAAATGATACATAAGAACCCAAAAAGGCATTTCCTCTGGCAAGGAAAAAAAAATCCCATGATACAAATACAAAACCTTTTCGAAACAAACGAAAAAGAAAAAGAAAATGGAGAAGAATGGTGAGTTTGTTGTCGTTTTCAGTTAAGAATCTATTTCTGGAAATTGAAAACCTTGTATTGTTATTTTATTTTGGGACTTCGGTGGCTAGAATATTACTAGTGGATAGTCAGCTTCAAACACAAAGGCTCAAACACCATAAAGACCATAATGAAAAATCGTAATCTAAATATTGATTTAGGAGGAAGATTATTAATACTCCTTCCGGTCCTAATTATAGGAACTATTTACTAAAATTTTGAGAGATTAAAGAATAAAATTAAATTAGTTAATTATATGTATTTTTCTAAAATACCCTTAACTAAAATTTATTACCAAAAAGAAAATTACGTGGTAGAAGGAACAGCAGCAACAACAATTATTTGAAACCAAAATTTGATCCCTAATGTTTATTATTGTTTCAATCTCTTTCTATTTTACTGTTTATTTGAGTTTTCCTTATTAGTAGGAGTGATATGAGAAGAATATAATAAAAATTAAAATTTACTTACTTATAATTATGATCAAAACAAGTTCAAAATTTACTCATATAATTAAAATTAGGAAAAAGTATAATAGAGAGAGTGTAAGTGGGAAATTGCTTTTTGGCCGTATGAGGGCGAGACAGGTGCAAATCTCAACTACCTCTCTTGTACTGAGATCTGCTTCGCTTCCTTCGACAAAATTGGGTCCTCCTTTCTAAATCATTGTACATATTATTCAAAATTATATATATATTTAATACGTCTTGTACTGTGTTGTTTTTTTTTTTTTTTTGCTCAAGACTGTGTTGTTTTTCAGTCTTTGAAATGGATCTAAATTAATTTTTTGGGTTAAGGAACAATATTGCCAATAAACTATTGGGTCAGGAGCAACCAACACAACAAACTCTTTTGTGGACCTTAAATACAAATGAACTATTGAAAACAGTAAATGGGCACAAAATCGTTAATTGCTGTGTAACGCCCGTTTGGGAATTATATTTTGGGGAAATGAATTGATTTAGCCTTGACTCAGAAAGCGAAAAACCAGAGATAGAAAACCACGGAGTGCACAGATCAAAAACCACGGATTGCAGATCAAAGAGGAGATGAAGCAAATAGAGAACTCTAACCACAGATCGTAGACGACGGAGGGCAGAGCAAAGATCGACCACCGGGAAACAAAATCTCTCGGCCTAAAAACATAGACCAACGATCTCGAGCAAGGTCGCCGGAGATCGAAAGAGGAAGAACATGGAAGGCGAGCAAAGAGAAAAGCTCGAAAGACAGAGACGAAAGGCGAAAAAAAAACCCGATACCATATTACAGAATTAAAACTGTAATATATGTGAGTGTGTGTGTGTGTGTGATCCGAACTCCAAAAATAAACAAGAGAAACCGGAAACAAGTTGATTGTGGGTTGTGGCAGTAAATTTAAATAAAGCAAAAATCTGAAGCTATTAAGGCTCAGTTCAGGCCAACACACATCATGCTAAAGAATGGCCACAAACGAACGCCAAGGCAGAAGATCGTGGCAGTAGACATAAGATCTGTGCCTTTTAATTGAAAGAGTGATTAATTAAATTGAATTAATCAACTAAACAATCATAAAACACAGAAACGAGAGACTTAATTCGGCAACACAAATAATAAAAACAAGAGAAGCTACAGGAGAGTTGTTGTAAAAGTAGAAGGAAGCAAAGAGATTTTTTTTTTTTTTGGGGAGGGAGAAGGAGAAGAAGATGAAGAAGAAGAAGAAGAAAGGGCAAGAGGAACGGACTCATCTTCGAACATGAGGCGGCGCTGGACAGCGTCCATGGCGGCATCAGGAAGGTCTCCCATGGCGGTAGGAGTGGATAGAGAGAGCCTGGTAGTAAAAGAAGAGGGAGGGCGGCAACGGAGGAGGAGGGAGGAAGAAGGACGATATCTAGTGAGTAAGAGAAGCACACACTAGTGAGACGCAGGGTTTGTCATTTCCCCAAAATATAATTACTAAACGGCGTTACAGAGAAATTAACGATTTTGTGCCCATTTACTGTTTTCAATAATTTATTTGTATTTAAGGTCCATAAAAAAGTTTGTTGTGTTGGTTGCTCCTAGCCCAATAGTTTGTTGGCAATATTGCTCTTTAACCCTAATTTTTTTTACCAGATTTGTTACACAGCAGAATTGGCAATTAGCATCTTTCAGGCTTTAAAATCAGCCACGGTGGGCACTTGTAAAGTTCACTGAAAGTTTATTGTTAATAATGCCTTTCAGCAGATTCAGTCTTTTAATGTGTGTAATTCTTGTTTTTTAAAAATTTAAAAAACATCTTTTTGTGTGATTACTTTAGTTTTATATTATCTTCTTTTTTGGAACAAATCAGATTTAGATTACCTGTGATTATGAAATTGTTTTAAAAAAAATCTGAGTTAAAAAATAAAATAAGTAAGAAAAATGATGAAATTAGTCGTATGAATATTTTCATTATTGTATTGTTCTCTCTGTTCAAAAGTACTTTTACTTTTAAAATAATCTATTTCGAAGAAACCACATTCTAGGGGTTAGTTTTGTGAGGAATATATATAATGAACTGATGTATATATATGATACAAGTTGTCATTTAATTAAAAATAATTATTAATTAAATAACATGCACAGTGTACATTTTCAGATTTCACATGAAATATTTTTGAGCATATTTTGTTATCCGCGAAGGACACTGTTTTTGGTGTTCACTACCTAATCCCAACAACAACGTTAATAATTAGGAATAACTTTTGTTTTGTTTGCCTTATGCGAATAAATAATTTAAATATTTGACTCCACCTACTCTATGACGTTGGATAACTCCCACAACCCATCCTTAGCCTTTACAGTTACACAACTTTTTCCCCCACAAGGTGCAATTTGCACCATATAAAATCATTGATTGCCAAAATAACTATGATTTTAAGAAAACAAAACAAAATGCCAACTACATTAATGAAGGAAAATGTCCATTAATTTCTGGTTTGTGGGCCCCATTTTAATGATTTTTAAATAATTATTTTAAAGGCAAATATGCAAAATTACTCATGTACGACATATCTCCATGTGTGTCTAACACTATATATTATCCCCTTAGTGCAAAAAAATAGCTATAATATTAAAAACTAGGGGGGGGGAGCTCTTAATAAAGGTAAAATGAAGGTAAATGTTTTGATAATTTTAAATAATTATTTAAAAAAACTCATCATCTCTCTTACCGCACCCCTCTCCCTCTCACCCCCACCCCCACCCCCAAGGAAAAAGAAAAAACCATCGCCCACCTTCATTCCAGTAATGACTCTCTCTGGCCACCCATATGGTCACCACTTTTTGCTACCTACTCCCTCCAAATGCCCTTTCGTAGTCTATCATCGGAACTTTTCCCTTTATTAATAGAGCCAGAAATTAATGGATGTTTGCTTTTATTAACAAAGTTGACATTTTTGTCCATCTTTTTTTGATTATAGGTATTTTCGCACCCATAATTGTATATAGTGCCGACGTACATGTGAGATATGCATATGGCTATTTTTGCACCTCCGCCCTTTATATGATTTTTTAAAAATTATTAAAGTAGGGCCCACAAAACCATAAATTGACAAACATTTACTGTAATTAACGAAGTTGACACTTTTGTCCCATTTTTTGATGATCATAGGTATTTTTAGACTCAATGATTATAAATAGTGTCAGACACACATGCGAGATAATAGATAAGTATTTTTACATATTCCCCTTTCTTTTTGTGAAGCCATCTTTAAATGCCAAATAATAATAATGATCCTGGTTAATTAGTCCCAAGTCCGTTCAATGGCGGTATCATAGACAGAGTTTATCATCACACTTTTATTAATAACTTTAAGAATTCAAATTTTTATTTTCATTTTCATTGTTCAATTAATAATTAATTATATTTTACACACACATATATGTTCTGGTGTTTTTGGTGTAAGACTCTTCTAGCTAAGTTGTTACATTTACAGGGTTATGGTTCGAACTTGCAACCATTTGTTTTGTAACTTTTTATTATCTCAATTTTTTTGATCATTTGTAACTTTTATAGTGGAGGTGAATTTGGAATGGTTTGGATTTAAAGTTTGAAGTCAGAAAATAAAATTAAAAATAAATAAAAAAATTTAAATTATCGTAATTTGGATTGATTGAAATATGGGGGAATAATGAGAAGAGTGGATAAGGCAAATTAGATAGTGTGCTAGGCCGCCAGCTGACTCATTTAATATGGGAGCCAAAACAATGAAATTTCGAACATTTTGTTGGCACATAAAACAAAGTTTCCAAATTTCTATCTATTTATGACACCCCATCATTCGTTGGCCTAATTCAGGAGTAGGTTGCTCATCAAGTTAGTTTTTTTTTTATACCAATCAAATTAAGTTCTCTCTATGAATAATTACATTCTTCGATTAAGACATTTTCATCCTTGCCAATGAGAACTACAAAGAAATGGATAATTATTAAAAAAAAAATTTCATCCTAATTGTATTATCACGGTACTTTATTTTTTTTTTTTTTTTTTTTTTTTTTTTTAATACACATGGCAAGCATGAAGTTGATTGGGAAAATATCAGTGAGGTCTCAAGATAAATAATAATAATAAAAAAATTCCAACTCTAAATCCCTCACAAAAAAGTTCTTAGGAACTTTTTTTATATTAATTATGGAATTCCTCTCGCAAAAAAGTCTTGTTATCAAAATGACTATTTTTTTGTTGTCAAAAATGGCTTTTCATGTTGTCAAAATGACTTTTAATGTTATTAAAAATTCTCCGAGTTTTTCTTTTAGCGTGTAGAATTTTTGAAACATGAAATTTTTTTGACAATATGGAAAACCATTTTGACAACATCAAAAGTCATTTTGACAACGAGATTTTCATAAGGACATTTTGACAACAAGAAAAACCATTTTAGCAATGAGATTTTTTGTGAGAGGAATTCCATAATTAATATATATAAAAGTCCCTAGATACTTTTTTTAGAGAAGATTCGGATTAAGACTTTTTTGATATGAGACTTCACCGATATTCTCCCAAGGTGATCCTGTTAAACAGGATTATCTATTTAAAGAAGACCCCTCAATATGAAATACTACTATATTTGTGTGTATTACCATGCATACAATCCATGAAACTTCATTTTCACAACATGGCCACAATTGAGATTGCACAAAACTCAGTCCTAAAATAGATAGATGTAACTCTAGAAGGAATAATACTCCTCCGGTTCTAATTATAAGATCTAGTTGACTTTTTTAGAGATATTAAGGAAGCTAATTAAATTACTTTAGAGCATTTTAACTTTTAATTTTTACTTCAAACTAATTAGTTTGATTAATAAACTAATATATAATCTAAAAATACATAACTTACGAAATGATTAAATAACTTATTTAGCTTCCTTAATCTCTTCAAAAAAAGTTAACTAGATTTTATAATTAGGACCGGAGGTAGTATTTAAATATAAAAAGCATCAATCCATTGGTAAACAGAATATTCATGTATAAATTATATACAATCCAATAAAATAGAGTAACTAAAACCTAAATATAATGGATTGCTTCTTTCTTTTAACTAAAATAATGTCGTTTCAAGCTCCGGAAGCTTGTTCAAGACTTTTAACCAGGTCATCGATGAAACTGATTCATTGGCATGACCTGTTGAATTGTGTTTGAGATTTCAAACCAGGAAAAACTAGACCAAAAATATCACAAGACTCCCAATTCATGCCAAATGTTCATACAAAGTATGTATCTGTTGAAAGCTTTTGATAGATATCAATGCAGCAAAGCAGATAGATGCACGGTAGCAGATACTCCGCTCATAACTCTCGCCCATCCCTCCCCATCTTTGATCTTAACCGGCCGAAATCTTGATCTAAGGCGGTTTTTTAGAAAATTGTTTTGGAACCTTGATCAAGATTTCAACGACTGTTAATTTTGCGATGATGAGAGGTGGACAAAGAACTAATATGGAAAGAAACCGGACTCCCTATAGGCGGTTTTTTAAAAAATTGTTTTGAACTCTTGGATCAAAATTTCGACGGCCAGAATTTACAGATGATGAGAGGTGGACAGAGAACTGATATGGAGAGAAACCGAACTCCCTACATGCACATGTTGAGATGATTATTGAGGTCATCGTGTGTTTAAAATATTACTTATAAAATATCCAAAATAGCTACGACATTATGATGTTCACATACCATTAATTATAGGATATGATTTCCGTCACAGTGAACACTTGGTGTAGGTAAAGTGCAATGGACATCATTAAAATCATTGAGTGTCGTACGAGCAACGTTATTGAATAATTAAAATGTTATTTATGTACGTGACACTTGAGGTCAATATATGTTTACCTCGCTTTTTCTTTATGTCTTTATATATATATATATATATATAATTGCTCATGTAGTGACTAGATTTAATTAGAAATAATTTTTTAACATGATTTTCTATTAACCAAATTTCAGATTTCAAAAATTTGTTTAAAAGGAATGAAATATTTTTTGCCGGACATGTTATTACGAGTTACATGTGTTCCAACTATATCTAATACTCTCTTTGATTTTAAATATAAGACATAATTTATAGTGTAAATTATACTATAAACTATATCATATATTTAGGACCAATCAATATAACTTTTCAACTTATTGCTCATCTCATTTCTAATTTACTATGATTTTACTTCATTAACTTTGGGATGCCCCATGCTAACCGACTTCATTAACTATGCCCCTTTGATTTTTCTTCATACCTTTTCAACACGCAAAATAAAATGAAATAATTAAGGAGAGCATCTCATGATGAAAAAGATATAATAAAATATGCAATACCCGAATTTGATCTGTTAGCATTTCAATTTACCTAATTTTCATATATATATATATAAAATAGTTAACTTATTAAATATGTCTTAAAATAATACATTTTCCTAATTTCACTCTTACTTATGAATGTTTTTCTTAACCCTCTATCTTATCTATATCTCTTTCCAACCTGAATTAATTTATTTTTTCCTTAAATTTAATAAGGTCAAAATTTTAATACCATCATTAATTACTCTGTAAATGAATTTATAATAAGGATCAAGTTTTTTTTCTAACTGGACTTACAAAAGGGACGAAAGTGGTATTTATATAAAACTTAAAATTTGACTAGTTAATAATATTTTATATAAAAAAATATTTAAAAAGGAAAAGTTATGGACACCAGAAAATCCACTACAATGGGACGTGGGGTCTCATGCTTGTTCTTATCAATTTCATATATCGCTGATTAATGATTGTTTATTTGGCAAAAGATTAGCCTTCCAACTCAAGCTATCTTCCACTCTTCCTTCTCTGAGAATTATGTTGGCTCTGCCCTCATCTATTCATGAAGGCATTTCTGGCATTATGCACTGTGATTAAAACATGAAGTAAATCATCTCTTCCTTGGCACAGAAATTACACTGATAGTGTCAATTACAACTAAAAATCTAAGGGAAAAAAATGAATCTAACAATTGATGGCATTTTTATTATGAATCTAACACTAGGCATGAGTATGAGTCCACATTACATTACATGCCCATTTGTTATATGCTTTTTATGTGCCCATACCTCTATTAGAGGTATGAGCATATTTTATTTATTTATTATATCTATTTAGATTTAAATTATATGTTAACTTCTCGAGATTTTTTTGCACTCGCGTAGCTCAAATTAATGAGTTTCCAGTTTTGCATTTACTGTAACACCACCATCATGGAAATTAATTAATTTAAGATACTAGGTGCAAAAAAACATCTCAAAGAACATATAATTTAAATCTAAATAAATACAATATATATATAAATAAATAAAATATGCTCATAGCATATAAGAAGCACATAACAAATGGGCATGTGATGTGGACTCATAGTGTATAGGGTTGAAGTTCTCTCATCATTCCTCATAATTTTTAAACCATGTTCGTCCAATTGATACAATATTATTTTAATTTTTTTCTTATTTTCTCAACCGACAGTCCAAATAAAAGAAAATGGAAAAAAAAAAAAAGACGAGAAAAGAATCACATTCCGTGTATATATGAGTAACTGATTATCTTTTTTCTTTTGGAAGTTAACATTAATATTTTATACAAGTACCACCAGACAGAGAGGACAGCATTATTAGTAGTCTATTCAATAAAAAGTTGATGGCAAAAAAGCAGAAACCGAGCATATGGCTCGCTTTCACTTGTACTCAAAAGCTAACCGTGAAACTAGCAAACAAATGCAAGTCAATTCATTGCATTGGCCATTGCTGCAGCTTTTATCTTTTGGGTAACATTTGCACTAAACTAAGGATTGCCGTAACGTAGAACTATCCTTTACTATATATAATTATATATACGTTTGATTGTGCCAAACTAAATGGTTGTTTTAACCAAAGCTGAGTGAGATTAACGTGCCTGATTCTTTATAATAACATCATAATATGTTTAATTAGTAAGGCTGTTTGCCGTACACGTCAAGGCTTTTAGATTCATGAGGGATTTGGGGTTTAGGCATGTGAGGATTAAAAGCAAAAGGCACAGAGGCCAACAAGAAGCTCACGCCAAAGTCACTGCATCACAACAGAAAGCAGCTCACAGGCCTATCTATGAATCAAGCACGTGCCCTCCCTTTCCATCATCAAGAATCATTAATAGCAGATATATTTACCTAATTAGATTAAATTAAAGAAATTAGTTGATTTCATTGCCATGACATATTTTTTTTTCTAAAATACCTTAATCGTCATCCTTAACTCCTTCAATACCTCTTTTACATTATTATAGTTGAAGGGACATCAATAAAGGTAAATTAAAAAATTGATAAATATTAAAAATATTTCTTATATTTAAAACTAAGATCAATTTTATAATTTGAGAAAGTATTAGTCATGCATGAACGGTACAACTTGCAGCAGTGCTAATCACATTAGCAGAAGGGCAATTAGCTGTCGCCATAACTGTCGATTGAAATTCTTGAGCGTGTTGGGTTTCGTTTTTTGTCCCTTTCCTGCCCTCAACATGCTCATTATGAATCAGTTTGAGCTGAGGAACAGAAACAATGCCAAATTTCTCTTTTGACGGGAAGAAAAAAACATTTGCGCACACATTCTCAATGATCACCAAAAACAACACACGCACAACAAAGGAAAAAAAAATGGAAACTGAATCTTAATTCTTGAATGACAAATAGGTGATTATGTGTTTGGAGTAGTTTTTAGAGAATACTACTACGATCCTATTTATGTCTCTTTTTCACCAAAGACACATACCAAAGAGAGTTAGGTAGTTCAATAATTATGGAGTAAATTTTCAACTTTACCCTCATTCACGAATCGGATACCTTTCAACTCTTTATTCTCTCTCTATTTTCATTGGTACAATAATATGGACAAAATTGTCACAATCTTATTTATTTGGTCAAAAGGCACTTATAAATAGGACCAAATTTTTAGGCTAAAAGAGACTTAGATTAGAGTAGTAGCTTTTATAGTTTACAAAGTAAGCATATGAAAAAAGTTTTGTCTCAACTGGAGTTTTGTCTCAACTTACGAAAAATAACTTCAAAAACCAAAGTTTTTAGGGTTGCCAAACAGTCACGAACACCAGCTGGTTCCTTTGACGTAACAACTTCCCCTAGAAGACATGCTCAGAAAAGTCAAATGGCCCAAGTGAAATCAAGGAAAGAATAAAGTACAATTTAGCCCATAATTATGAATTAATTAGAAAATTGGGACTAGATTAAGACGCAGCAATTTGGGAAGAAGACATGCTCAGCACAGTCAGTATAATTCAATCTAAAAGTATCGCATAAACAGTAAAACGTAACAAACACCCTCATAAATTTCTACAATGTAACAAACATCCCCATCAGAAGTGTTCGGGGAGCGTTGTGTGCCCTTTTAAAGCTTGTGTGAGATTTTGCTACGTTTTAAAAATTCACACACTCCATAAGAGTAAATTGTACCTTCCCCTACAGACTTTCTATCATAAGCTAAAACAGACTCGGGAAATAAAAAAAGGAATCAAAACTGCTGGAACTTGGAATTGTTTCATTAACAATGATGGTAAATTCACCAGCCTGGTAAAAAAAATTAATATCTCTTGTTTCTGATTTTTTAGTAAACCTGAGATCAGAATCAGCTTCAACCTAGCAATTCCAATAGTTCACCCTTCTTCATTTTTGAAAATCCTTTTAGGCCACGTGACTTCGCAAGTGCCCTCAATTCAGACAGCTTCAGTGCACTCAAATCCTCATGCTGAATCACTTCCTTCCCATCTCCATCTCCATTAATGAAGGATTGTTCAGAATCATTTGCATCATCCTCTGCCAATTCATCTATCCCTACATCCTGGAAGAAAATATCATGCTTCGAATCAGGTTCTAGCTCAGACTCAGGCTCTAAATCAGTCTCAGGCATCAAATCTAGACCTACTTTATCCTGCCTTTTCTCTCCAACCTCACTGCTTAGAGGAACTGCATTTACATCCTCCTCCTCATCATAAGATACAGGCTGGTGTTTTACACGAGCAATAGGAGACCTTTTTTGGAAATTTGATGGAGGCCTGGAGACAAATGGGGCATTGGCTTCTTGAGGCTCATCATCCTTTGATGTACTGTCCAAATCAGAAAACCTAAGGCTCTGTCCTTCATTGTAATTGCCACTGTCTTGCTGCAAACTTGAATCTTTTCCTCTGACATTTCCACTGCTTCTTTTTACTTGTTCAACTGAGTGTTTCCTCAATAGTTTAAGGAGGGAATCTACAGTACCATTATCTCTACCTTGCCCTTGTGAGGCCTCAGCCTTCTTTTCTTCTTTGGTGGCAGCTCTCTCTTGCAACCGAGCTTGAACCTTCCTAAATAGCTCAACAATCTCCTTCTCCTTCGGTCCAGGAGCTGCAGTGGCCTGGGATTTTGAGGTGTTAGAAGAAGAAAGGGATATCAATGGGCCATTTTTTGAAGATAACATGTCTTCTTCGAAGGTCTCAAAGCTGCCTTTTCCTTCATTGTGCCTGTTCTTACTTCGAGAGAAACCATGCTTGCCTTGCCTTGAGATATCTGGATTTCTCCTTGCTTCGCACACAAAAGATGCTCCAAAAGAAGCACACTTTAGCCCTTTAAAATTAACTTGTGAATAAATTTTGTAATCACCTCGAGAAGAGCATGAATACACAGCAGCTGTTTTTCCAGAGACCCCCAAACATGGGAGACATCTGTTGTTTGGGACTCCACAACCTGCATGATCACCAAAGAAAATTGAACATGCAAAAAGTGAAAAGCAAACAGGAAAGTAAGTCAACGTATTGTTTATGACAAAAAAAAAGCAGTAAATACCACCCTAGAAATCCATCTCAAAGGCTCAAGTGATTTGCTAATGAGGGACTTTGCATTTCAAATAACAAGGAAAAATAATAATAGAACTCAAACATAGAAAGCCAGCTCAGCTCAAACAGTCTAATCACTGTGAAACAAAAGCCATTTAATTTTAATTCCTCTAGAGTGATCAAGGTCCAAGGCAGAAGAGGGGTGTATTTGGCTGTGCTTCCACCTAGTTATATGGTTCAAAGACAATCACAAAGGTAAGTTTTCACTTCTCAATGAGACTCCCTGCACTAAATAATAGTTGGGGGAAAAAACAATTGCAGAAAATGATGTCCGCAGATTATTTAATATTTGAAGACCAAAACAGAGAAATTTCTTAAACAATAGGAAAACAACTTGGGTCGCTTCTCTGTTTTTTTATTTAGCATTAGCCAAATTGCCAAGAACCAGTACGAAATCCTCGCTGAATCACTTCAACAATAAATGGAAAATAATAGACGGCCAAAAACCACAAATGCACAAGGAACATCTCTATCTGTTAATCTCTTACGTCTTAACAAAATCTCAAAACGCCACTTCGCGAAAAGGATGTAAGAATGAACCATAATCACGCCAATGAAAGAGAAACACCCTAAAGAACCAGTTAACTTCAACGACGTAATGCAAAAAAAAAAAAATCATATATCGTACGACCCCGCAAACGCGTTCAAAAACCATTAAACCGAAACAGACACAGAAGTGAAGCTTTCTATCCAACTATAAAAAAACCGCCTCGGGCAAACAGTATCAAAGCCCCTATGCTTGGATTACATATTAAGGGCGAAGAAAGTGAAGATAAAACTGAAAACCAAATGAGGAAATAAAACCTCCAAGTTTAGGTTACAACGCTTTCAATTTCATTCTGAGGAACAGAAAAGAAAAGAAGTTGAAACACATGGGCAAGAAACATAGTTGAAGACCAACAGAGTGGAGACGCTTACCGGGAGCGGTATTGGCGACGGAATGCAAGGCTTGAGACATAGCTTGTCGAGCCGGCACCAAAGTCAGTGGCGGTTCTGCAGTTTAGTCTCAACTCGCTGGTTTTACCTGCTTGAAAAATTGAGCCCTACTGATAAGGGGCATTATAGGAATAAAATCCTTAAGGAAGGGCAAATATGTGATAATGATGCCAAATTTCCCGGGCGCGTCTCAGACTTATGCCCGGGTGCACATTAGGTGTCCATTCTTATGTGCCCAATTAGGTGCTCATACCTCTAATAGAGGATGAGATATTTTTTTAAAATTTTTTAAATTTTTATATATATTTTATTTATTTAGATTTAAATTATATCTTTTTTTTCCTAATTTTTTTTTTGACTCGATCTCAAATTAATTAGTTTCTAATCCTGCATTTATCCGTAACACCAAGATCATGGAAACTAATTAATTTGAGATCTTAGTAAAAAAATTCCGTGAAAAGATATAATTTAAATCTAAATAAATACAATATATAAAAAAAATAATTAAAAAAAATATGCTCATATCTCTAATAGAGGTATGAGCATATAATTGGGCACATAAGAGTGGGCACCAAATGTGAACTCCTTATGCCCCGGCTGCCCCCATCAAATTCAACCAAAAGAGAATGCATATTTTATGAAAAGAATACTTTGATACAAAATCAGAATTTATTTACAACATAAATTATAAAATTTATAACTCTAATTTGTATATTTACAATTTAAAATATGATTTTTTATTAATATTTTTAGAAAAAATTGTAATAGTCATTCTCCTAATTTAAGCTATTTTTTATTTAGCGAAAATGACACATTTAAATATCAAGGGATTAATTTTAATAATAATTTGATTTTCAACAAAAAAATTTAAATAATGGGTAGAAATATCAAATTATATGATTATGAATTCAGAAAGCTTGATTACAAATACTCGTAGGGTATTTAAGTTTTAAATGTAATATGATTTTGTAATTGAAATTCTTATTTGTAACTATTTAAATTAATATTTCCAAATCATATTTAAATTGGAGCATCTAACTTTTATCAAATTCATCTTCTTTAAACTTGATCCCTCCATTTCATTAGCATCATAGCATGTACCACCACTACTAACTGTCTAACCACTAACACTAGTTATCAAGAAACGAAAGGTGGGTCATGGTTAGTTGAAGGAAATGCTAATACTAGTTGAATGATTATTGGGAAATTGACCAAAATAATTTTTTTTTTTCAAAAAAAAATTACAGTTGATGCACTTTATTCAAAGTATTTATCGGACTAATGCGGTTGAAAACGTTAGGCAGGACAGAACTTATTAGTGGCGTGAGAGGTCCCATGCCCGGTATGCCACCGACGTGACAAAAACGTACTTTTGCATCGTCGGAAAATCGTACTTTTTGTCGGTGGCGTAAAGTGGCGTGAACCTTCTTTACGCCACTGACACAAAAAGTATGATTTTCTGACGCAAAAGTACGCTTTTCTGTCAGTGACGTGGGACCCTCTCACGCCACTAATGGCGCAAATCTGTCTAACGTTTTCAACTGCATTAGTCCGGTAAATACTTTGAACAGTGCGTCAATCTGACAAATTTTTTCTTTTTTATTATTATTTTGGTCAAAAAGCCAATGATTATTCCATCTGTGTTTCTAATGCAATTATATTTAATTTCATTAAAAAAATATTGACAAAAAGACTTAAATGCCCACTTATCTTTGAATCTTCATGTTTCACCATGCCACCGCCACTCACCAAAAGTTTCAATGCTCTGTGTGTGTATGTAGTGGCGGAAATTTGGATTTTAAGTTTAAATCGTCCGCATAATTAGTAGGGGAGTCAGCCGCGCCAATTTTTTTTTTTTTTTTTGAAAGTTTTAAATACATTAAAAGACAAAAGAATATAGATAAAAAAAAAAAAAAACTTCAACTTAACATAGAAGTATCATTGAAATAATTCATTTACTTTCACTATTAAATAGGAATAATTCATTCTACCAAAAAAAGAAGGAACAATTCATTTACACAAACTTGTAAGAGTTTATTATCACTATTAAATAAGTATTAATAGTATATAATAAATAATTAAATTATAAAAAAATAACAACAATTTGATTTAAATATATTTTAAATCCAAATAATTGAAATTAAATCCATTAATATTTAAAAAAGAAATTTCTTTATTCAAAATTTAGTATCTTCATTTTTTACCATTTTATATTCTTATTATGTGTGTGTGTATGAAACAATTTCTAATTTTTCAACTCCAAAAATTTTGATTTTGTAAAAAAATAAAAAAATAAAAAATCTCCTTTCTCTTTCCTCTGCTTCAAATGTCTCTCTTTCCTCTACTTCGATGTTCTCTCCCACACACAAACATCTGCCCCACCTGCAACAATAATACTATATCCTCCTCTCTCTCTCATTCTTCCCCATCTCTCACCCACCACTCTAGGGGTGAGCAACGGCGACGGCGGGCCGCCCGTGGCCTAACCCGTACCCCGTCCGTTTATTTTACACGGGTACGGGGCAACCCCGTACTCGTGGCTTAACTCGTTTGACCCGTGAAAATGGGTACGGGGTAAACACGGGCGGTCCAGATGGATTCCGGGGAACCCGTGGCCACTTTGTTTTTAAAAGAAAACAAAGAAAATCGATCCCTCACTCTCATTCCTCACAACACCAATAGCGGCCCCGCCCACTATCAACAGAGAAGTAGAAGAAGAAGAAAAATTAGAAGATGAAGAGGAGAGAAACCCTTATGATCCGGGGCGAGATCTGAGAAATGCGAAGGCAAGATCTGAAAATTCCTTATGCTTGACGAGGGAGCAAACAAATCTGAGATGAAATTGCAGACGCGATTTAACATATCTGAGAAGAAGAAGAAGCACGCAGTCGACTACCATGATTCATGAGGATGGGTGCACATTCTTATGTGCCCAATTATGTGCTCATACCTCTAATAGAGGTATGAACATATTTTTTTATATTGTATTTATTTAGATTGAAATTATATGTTGCCTTCTCGTAATTTTTTTTTGCACCCGCATCTCAAATTAATTAAAAAAAATATGCTCATACCTCTAATAGAGATATGAGCACATAATTAGACATATAAGAATGTGCACCAAATGTGAACTCAAAGGGCAAAGGGGTTGTTTGTGATTTTGGAGTTTTAAAGTTTAAAATTTTATATAAAAATTGATTAAAAAAAAACTGAAAAAATTCACACTGACGTTCACGCGGGGGAGGAGGGAAAAATACTTTATTTTATTTTATTATTATTTATGTTATGATGTGCCTCTGACGTGTTCACTTGGGGGAGGGGGAAAATAATTTCTTTTATTATTTATGTTCACTGCTACTCTGAGTCTCTGAATCTCTGATGCGTTCACGTATGGAAGTGATAAATCCTAATTTTCATATGTTTCATCCTGAGTTCACATAGTATGCTTATAATTACATGCTTATTATATGCTTATATCTCTAATTAGAGGTATAAGCATATTTTTTAATTTTTTTTAATTTTTTTATATATTGTATTTGTTTAGATTTAAATTATATCTTTAACTTTCGATATATTTTTTGTATCTAGTATCTCAAATTAATTAATTTCCATAATACTAGTGTTATAGACAAATACGTAATCGAAATTAATTAATTTGAGATACTTTGGTGCCAAAAACATCTCGTGAAAAAGTAAAGATATAATTTAAATATAAACAAATACAATATATAAAAAAATTAAAAAAAATTAAAAAAATATGCTTATACCTCTAATTAGAGGTATAAGCATGTAATAAGCATGTAATTATAAGCCTGGCATGTGAACCCGTTTCATCCCACCTTATTCATTTATTTTGGGGACTATTTTAGGCTAATTTGGAATTAATAGATAATATTTGGATTGTTAGCCTATTTTATGAAATAATATAAATCAAATTAATTATGAGATTATTGGACTTAAATTATTAATATTCCGATTGATATCTTATGATTGAATAATAATTGTGAATATCGATAGATCACGATTTTATTTTATTCTTGTAGGACAAGAAAAGACATATCGAAGATCCTACGATGCGAATTAAACTTGGATCTTTGAAAGAAAATCTAATAGTGGAATTGTATTGAGCTTCCTAAATTTTAATGGGTTCAAGTTGGTACCCAAAAACCCTCTTTTCATCTCATTAATTGACCTAACTGCTGCCTATAAAAAGACACTCTCATTGAGAGCGAGAAGCACACTGAGACGCAGAGCATCACGATTCACGCAGAGAGGACTTTGGAGGGAGGACACTCTTCATAAAAGCTTAAGCTCTTTTGGGAGGCAACTTGGGAGGAGCATGGAGAAAGCTAAAGCCTAGTGGACTTACACTTGAAGACCACAAGGAGTGTTGTTCTTTTTATCATCGAATTCAAACTTGAGGTTCTTTAGTTTTAAAGGGTTTCAAGTTGTTTTAGTTTTAAAGGGTTTCAAGTTGTGTTAATTGAAAACAATCTAGTTTTAGATTGTAAACATATTTCTTTTGGATTGGATTGATAATTTGAAGTTTTTATGATTGAGACAATTCTTTGGATTTTTGTTTGCAACCT
Source organism: Acacia acuminata (assembly GCA_019022655.1). Classification (NCBI taxonomy): domain Eukaryota; kingdom Viridiplantae; phylum Streptophyta; class Magnoliopsida; order Fabales; family Fabaceae; genus Acacia; species Acacia acuminata. Next base: position 691,464 of record JAFJYI010000276.1, on the reverse strand, counting down.
TTGGATTGTCAATTGAATTATTAATTGAGTTTTCGTTATTAATTTAATTGACAATTTGGTTTATCATCTTAATCGTTTGATTGGGTTGATAAATTGTCTAGTTGTTCAATTAGATAATATTAAACAAGATTTCAAAGATTATTTTGTGATTGGTTTTTAATGAGTTTAATTAGCCACCGCTTATTTCATTATGAGTTTTCTAGTGAAATATGTTATTGAGCTAGAGGGTTTCTCATGTTCAATTAGGTAATTGAATTCATTAATCTCCCTTTGGTCTAATTAATTGGCTTGGGCTAAGAAAGTTAACTCCATGCAATTCCTAAGTTGTCCCCTTCATCATCATAATTGAACTAGATCTTTGTTATTTAATTTGATTTTAATCAATATTTTCCTTAGGATTTTAATTCTTCTCTCATAACAAAAAAAAAAACCCAAAAAATTACATTCAATTTCATATAGATTAGTTTCATCTTCATATAGGTTTTAGAATCAATTGCATCTTGCATTTAGTTTGTTTAGTTTCATTTCATTGCATTTTTCATCACCCGAATTCAACCTAAAAAAAAGCCTCACAAATTGCTCCCTAGGAGAATGACCTAGGTTGACCCTAAACGACCTAAATTAATTGATTGCTTTAGCAACAAAAGTAGCTCATCAGGGAGGGAGGAAAAAATAAATGTTGAATAAATGGGTAACGGGTAGGCCCGGGTTACCCGTATAACTTAAACGGGTAAGGGGAACCCCGTACCCATGACGGGCCCAATTTGGGTAGGCCTAATCCGGGGAATTTTTTACGTGGTGCGGGCGGTTGGGAAGGTGTTTAATCTTGGTTTTTCTTACAAAAATAGTGACATGCTAATTGATAAACCATATGAAGACTTGAGAGTAGGTTGAATGAGAAATTCTTAAATACTCATCATTCTCTTTAATCATGAGTGAAGCAGCCAAATCCTCTACGTCTGATCCTTCTACTTCTCTAATTTCTCCTTTTGTTCCTAGAGCTCTTTCTCCTTCCATAAAAAGAACCTTAACCAGCAAAGTAGAAAATCTCATAGACCTCATAGAGTTACATATCACCTTCTACTTCTCTAATTTCTCCTTTTGTTCCTAGAGCTCTTTCTCCTTCAATAAAAAGAACCTTAACCAGCAAAGTAGAAAATCTCATAGACCTCATAGAGGTTACATATCATCCTGATCCTCCCATCGGAAATACTGATCTTCCCCTTCTCAGTCCATACAGTGTCTACCACAGAAACAATACTTTTACCAGTTCTATCAGAACTTTGATCATAGCCAAAAGACCTCATGCTAAAGAGGTTGTTTGGTCTACCAAATTTGAACAGTGCACTCTTCCTGCATCTTCCAAAGAACACATCTTTCTACTATTGAGATCTCTCTAGATCTTATTGATATTTGGAAATCCCAAGACTATACCTATCTTCCCTTTGGTGCTATCCAATTAGTTCTTACCCTTCATGGTCATAAAGGACTTCCTACTCCAGCCAAAGTGACTCTCCTAAACTCCACTTACAAGAACTACTCTGATGCCCTCCTTACTACCCTCAGCAACTGCAGTGTCATTCTAAATATCCAGCCAGACTACAATTGTTATATCAGGGTCGGTTCTTTGGTCCAATCCTCTTGCCCAATTGAAGTTCCACAAGTTAATTGACTCGCGCATAATTATTTACATTATACCAAATATTTTTATAAAAACATTATTTCATATTTATCTTCATCATCCAATAAAAACACAATACACCTCAGATCATAGATGTAAAGTCTAGTTTGTAGGGCAACTATATTTAGGCCAACGAGGTAGTAGTTCTTAATTATTCATAACATTATCTTTTAATGGATTGCATCACCATATCTTTTTCTTTCTTAAAAAAATATCATACGCTTTATTAGGCCCTCCATTACCAAATCACCTTGCAATCGCAAACCAACGGCATTATTGACCTTGAATTTTTGAAAATGGTAAAAAAAAAAAAAAAAAAAAAAAAAAACACCATAAAAATAATTCAATAAACAACTCGAAAGATCATTATTATTCGACTCAGCAAGTTTAAGCTTTGTACTTCCCTTATGATCATATGCCCGCACTGATGAACAGCGAAAAAGATATTGAGGACCATCACCTCAAATGAGAAGGTGCCATGGGGGCACAGTAGCATTTGGCCTTCAAAGTATATACTCTTGAGGCTGGAAGGCACCTGTAACTTGTGAAACGGATTCATACCCAGCCTCAGCCAAGTTATAAGTTGACCCAATCACAGTCTTCTATGTAGTCTTTTTCCTAGTGTTTCAGCTCATGATGTTTCTAATAAACAATGTTGAATTCACATCCCAGTTGGAAAGAAAGAGAAACCAACTTGTACGTACAAAACAAACAAGTCAGTGAACAAAAAGTTCAGGCTTTGTTACTCTTTGCCATCTCATCAATATCCAGTTCCATTGCCAACACTGACGAATCCCTCTGCATGCCAAAGTGACTGGAGAAGAAGCAGAATATTCAATTATTACAGGAGTAACCCCAGTTATAAAAATAACAAGGCTCAGAAGTTTGGCTCACCTGTTCTGTACAGGGCCATGGTCTACTGCAGATCGCAAGCAATATATGACTCTGCCCACAATGTCTGTCATCTGAACTGGACCAAATATTCTACTGTCGTATGCTTCCTGTCATTTGAAGAGTCAAAAGGATAGTCGAAAACTATAGCTAATCCTATATGGTCTTTGGGAACAGAATCACTTTACATTGTCCACATAGAAATATAAAGAAATTAACAATATCCCCACTTAAGCATATGCGCACATCAACTAAAAAATTACAATGTTGAGATCTGAGATAAAACAAGTCCAAATTGTTGGAAGATGTTTTTTCCCTCTATTTTTGGGGGGCCAACGGATATTTTTCAATTATTACTGGAAGAAGCAAACTGGCGTTTGTACATGAGTGAAGCAACTACTACCCAAATTGTCACAGAAATGAGGCTTATAAGAGAAGTAATATTGATATACCCAAGTAAAATATGCATAAACTCTCTAGCCACATCATACATGTAAATGATGTTTTCAGAAGAGCTTTTACTAAATTGCCAAGCCAAGTTTCTGATGCGATTAATTTCTGACCACATGAGATTTTAACTATAAACAGTGAATAAATCTGTTGTCAATCATGACTACATAGCATATTAACATTGGTAGTGCTTTTAGAATGATGAATTTTGTGGAAAAGAACTGCAGGGCCTATACCTTGGGTTTTAAATTTTGATTGTCAGACAACACCCAACATTGATCCTCCTCAAGATCGAAAGGTTCATCCTTTTCATTTGTAGAAACCATTTCATAGCCTTCAATGGCAGCCAGCCTTCTGACTAAATGATTGCTTTGCTTCTCAGGGTCCTTCAAAACGACTACATCTCCTACAAAGACACGCCTGTCAAAGAAATACGTATATCACTAGCAAATAAAAAAAACGACAATAAGTCATGCAATGAGCTTCAATTGACAAAGCCAACCATCAACATGTAATTACCTAGTGGAAATCCAAAGAATAAAACACAAGAAAGAAGCAGAAGAAAAAGACCACACAAAAAAGATAACCAGATCTGATTACAAGCACTGCCTTGAGAAGGGATGGCAAACAAGTTTTTGTCTCCATGCAATTCCAAAATGTGTAATTAAGTCTTGAAATAAAACAGTGCAATCTGTATTCTTGTTCTTGTATATTTTCCATATCAAAACCAAGGAGATGACATGAAATATGGATGTGATTTTAGGGAGGATGATGTATTCCCTATATGCCAACTAGCAGTAGCACTATGTAAATTTGTTGTTTTGGGGCGGTTGGGGGGATGATTACGTTGGGTCTGCTTTTGGTAACTTCCGAACAAGAAGAGTTGCTCCTTTTCCATCGAGGGTTGGGGCCATTTCTTCTCCTTTGTTCCAGTGCAAGTACGTCAACCTTCCTTGAAGGAGATTCTTCCAAATAACATGATTTACCTCTTTGTCCGTAATGTTGCCCCTTTTGTAGTTCTGCGCCGCAACATTGAATTGGTCAGAAAAGCTTCTAAAATGTTAAAAGATCATACTGTGATACATTGGCAGAGTTACGGTATAGAGAAAAAGAAAGACTGCTAACAAAATATAGGAAATGTAAACAAAACTGTAGGTAAGAAGATGAAATGATGAGCAATGAAAAGAATAGAATTTTCATGAATGCCAATTAAGCTAGCATAGCTTCACAACAGGAGATGTGAGTTTTGAGTTTAAGATATCTGACCATCTCTTACATCCATGGCCATTTCAACAAAAAACTTATTCACACTTCCATAAATGCTACAAATGATATTAAGATAATGTACTAGCTAAATTTCTCAGCTTTAAACCCTTAAGCCCCTGATTTAAGTAGATACTTGCAATCAACTTCAAATTCCTCCATTCAAGAAATATCCTAGAATTTCATCTCCATAATTAATCAGCCTAAAAAGCACTCATGAAAACGTTAACCTTTTAATTTAACTAAAAACATCTCAGTGTAAATGGTGAATGGCAAAAGCCATCAAAACATAATAACACAAAAAACTATTACATTCACACCTCATACTAGATGGGTTTCCTATAGTCCCAAATTCCCTAGCTGCCCCTATGACTTATTCCCCAACAACTTAATTCTCATGTGATGATACTCCACAGTTGAGAATGATCCTTGTCCTCAAGGATCAGTATAGTGCCATTGGTTACTGTCATGCGGGAACTAAGGGTAATTAGGGTAATTGTGTTAGATAAGATGTAGAAATTGGAGGATTTGGGAAGAGAAGAGAGAAGAACAGAAACAGAGGGGAAAGAAGAGAAATCGGGTGATGCTCATTCATTCATCATAACAAGCATAGAGATACAATGTAGAGTCATATGCCTCATATAGGCAATCCCTCAAAACCTATTAATCCAAAATGGTTACTAACAACTAAATAACTAACTAATATATTTATTTACAGTTTACAAGGAGATAGTTAGGGAATTTTCATGGATAGTTAGGAATGAAGGGGATAGTTAGGGAATTTTCATGGAATCCATCCAGCCTTTGTTTGTATAAATAGGATAAGGATAGTCGTATGATGGTGTGAAACAAAGTTTGTTTATATTTATACCTTTGCTATGTATCAGTAAGTAAGCAAGGTTATGTGTTTGAAAATCTGAGTAAAGACCACATTGCAAATGTAGACCTAAAGAATTTTCTCATTGTATTGACTCATTGCCACAATGAATACCTGAAAGAGAAACAGTTTCATACTTTTATCTAGTTTCAATCATGAAAAACGCCTATGTCAAAATATGCTTCACATGTGCTTGATGTCACTTTCCATCATCTGGTCTGGTATAAAGTCTGCTGATACAGACTTGTGGCACAAAAGATCCAACAATCCTTGATGAATATCTAGCCTTTCGTTGAAATAGAAGACAATCAGTTCCAAGACTCAACAACTATATCGTTGAACTTGATCTAATTTGTAAAACTTGTATAAGAATGTTAACTAACCTTGTATGTGAATATAGTCAAAACACTCTGAATAACATATCATCTGGGAAGCTTATGGTTTTTGCCTTCTTGTTTTATAAATAACAGAGCTAATAATCAAATGCAGTAAGAAAAGCAACTAACAGAATTCTTCAATTACCCATGCTGCCTAAACTATGACTAGATTTGGGTCTATGGTAATTTTTTTAGGAGAATAGATTCAATTAGAACAAGTGAGAGGGGAACAACTATAAACTGATTATGGAATCGCATTTTAGTAAAGTTCAGAAGTCATATTGGATCGTTAATAGTCTTCACAGAAAATTAAGATCAACCGCACATGCCCAAAGAGACAACAAATGCATTTCAACTGCAACCTTTTGGAGCAGGAATCGTATAAAGTGAGTTGCCATTTTATTTTCCGTTGAATTCTTTACCCCACCATTAACCCAGGAAAATTAGAGGAAACAGTATGCGGCTGCAATTAATAATTATAAGCGCACTTAAAGCTGACAAGAAATTCCATGATGAAAACACATACATGTACTTAAGCCCATTACAACGTCAATGGTGAAGGAAGCCGGTTGATTGTTAAAATACGGCTGAGAAACAATTTGAGAAGTCGGAAAATGGAAAAAATCACAAAATAGGTTGTGAAAACAAATTTAGGGCTATAATAGGGTGAGAGAGGAAGTGAGACCTTTAAGCCGATTGATATGGAGTACTCAAGTCTGTGAGCCATGTATCGACACCATGTTGAGAGCGAAGCCATTTGCAGACAGTGCAAGCCCGATTCCTTTAACTCTCCTGTTCCTTAAAACCTCTGATCGACTTCTGTACTCAGCAGGACCCAGAATTAAAATAAGTAGAATGGAAAAACCCTGGGAAAAAAATTTCTCATTTGTTTTCTTTTATCCGATCCTCGCATGTCAACTTGTTAAAGTGTTCCCCTCTTGAAAGCTCCGCTTGTGACGAGTTCTGAAAAGGTTTGGGATTTTCTCTTTTTCCATTTCTTTTCATGGTCTCATGGGTACGCTTAGATTAAATAAATAAATGGTTTAGATTTAATATTTTATAAAATTATTACTTTAAAAATAAATAAGTAAATTTAAACTCTTAAAATCAATTTAATCTATATAATTCATAACTGCAATATAGAAAAAATATATTAATTTTGATTTATAAGATATTATTGTAGAAATTTTATGAAGATTTAAATCTAAATCATCAATTTCATAATGTAAAAGTGTAAATGAGATTATGAGAAGATAATGAAAAAGAAGAAAATGAGCTTATCTTCTCCCTAAAACCTAAATGGGGTAAGGATTCTGTGCGCAATAATAATAAGTTATTATATAACACTAGTAATAAAAAGAAGCAAGAATGACAACATAGAGTTGGTCTAGTAATAATATGCGCTATATTAAATCTTTTTGGGTCCCAAATTCGACTTCCAGAAGAGTCATTTGTGTTGAGAAGAAAAGTCAAAAATTCCAAACTCAATATCAGATGTAATATTAAAAAAAAAACAAAAAGGAAGAATCGTAAAAAAATAACTTTATAATACCAATAACAAAAATAACGGGTATTGAGACTTACACACTTAATTCAACTAATGAGTATAACATCTAATCCTTATATATTACGAGCGATTAGTTGGTTGTGTGACAAATTGAATACCTAACGCCACATAATAACATCCTCCATTAGATAAATTAAGCGATTTAATATAGGGAAAATTACATATAGGTCCCAAGGAAGAGAGATATTTACATTTAGGTCCCTGAAATTACGAAATTACTGAAAGTCCCTTGGGACTTCGAGTAATTATTTCGAATGTAAAATTATTTTGTCGCCATAGTGTATATTTCAAAACGAATGATTAACAACACAAAATGCATAAATTAACAACACAAAATGCATAAATTAACCACAACTTCTCGAAAACCTTCAATTTGTCATGTCTCACTTTCGAGGATTAACAACACAAAATGCATAAATTAACCACAACTTCGAAAACATTCAATCTGTCATGTCTCACTTTCGAGGCGATTAACAACACAAAATGCATAAATTAACCACAACTTCGGAAGTGAGACATGACAAATTGAAGGTTTTGAGAAGTTGTGGTTAATTTATGCATTTTGTGTTGTTAATTTATGCATTTTGTGTTGTTAATCGCCGTGTGAAAATATGCACTATGGGCGGCAAAGTAATTTTACGTTGAAATAATTACTCGAAGTCCCTTGGGACTTCGAGGTAATTTCGTAATTTCAATGGACCTAAATGTAAATATCTCTCTTCCTTAGGACCTATATGTAATTTTCCCTTTAATATATTATTATTTATGATAGTGGGGACACCGGTTTGAAAACCAAAAAAAAAAAAGGAGGAACACTAAGGACCCGTTTGTTACAAAGAAAGTATGGGGAGGAAAGGGAAGATCCCAATCTTCCCATGGATTTAGGGTGTTTGGTATAGAGAAAGTCGGTCAAAGATCTTCCAAACGAGGTTCAATCTTCCCTTATTTGAGGGAAGATGCTTTCCATCCGAAAATGGAAGGAAAGCTATAATCTTCCCGGAAAGTGTTTTTTTGACAGTTTTACCCATGAAATTCAAATTTGGCGGAAGTTCGAACTTGACGAAAGTTCAAATATTGGCGGAAGTTTGAATTTGGCGATTTTTTTTTTTCACGAGTTCGACTTAAAAAGAATATTTTTAAAAAAAAATATATTTTAGCAAAAAAAAAATTTCTTTTTTTATTTTGAATTAATTTCTTTTGAGGGTAAAATAGACATTTCATAATTCCTTACCAACTACCACCTCTTCATTTTCTTCCTACCAAACAACTCAAATCATTTTCCCTCATCTTTCAAATCTTCATTTCCTTTCCTTTCCATTCCTTTCCTCCTCTAAACTTTCTTTGTAATAAATGAGGCCTAAGGGTATGTTTGGTTGTGGGAGAGGGGAGGGGAGGGGAAATATTAAAAGGGAGAAAAACTTTTGTGGCCCCACCACAAATAACTTTTCTCTCTCTCCATTTTCCTTCCCCTCCCCCTCCCCCAACCAAACATACCCTTCCCCTTTTAATATTTTCCCTCCATTTTCCTCCCCTCCCCTCCCCTCCGCCAACCAAACATACTGTAATAGTAGGCTACTAGGCTGGCTGTATGATCATTAAGTTGAATGCCCACCTACGTGTCATATAAGGTACGACAGCATTTCATGCCTGATAAATTAAACTTTTTAATATATTCCTACTATTATAACTGAAAACTTTCTTATTTGGCAAAAAAATGATGTGAATATATCATTGTTAAAAGAATTGACTAATAAATGGTTAGTTGAAACTCGTTTATTTAATTCAATAATTTTTTAAAACTTGTAATTCAATAATTATATGGTATAATTTTCTTAGTCAATAATTACTAAAATAGGATAAATAGTTACATACTTCAGAAGTGTCACCTTATATGTATTATGATTAATTAAAATAAACCAACTCATCTTATTTTACACTTTTATGACATATGAGTTATTTGAAAAAGATTCAAATGTCATGATTTTAAAAAGCAACAACTCATACGAGGAAATTGTGTCTTTTGTTTTTTTAAATTGTGAAGTTTGTGTTTTTTAAAATCATATAATCAAAATGTTTTTAGATGACTCATTTATCATGTATGATTAAAATAAGATGAGTTGCTATATTTAATTAGTTAAAGTATAGATTATATGTACTCACTCAGTATGTAAACATTTTTCCTAAAATAGATATGAGGTCTGAACATGTAGCACCCACCCATGCCAGAGCCGCCATACAATTTTTTTAAGCGTTTTTTTTTTTTTTTTTAAATTTTAAAAATATTTCTTTGATTTTTGTTGTAAGGCACTTACAAATAATTTTTATGAATCAATAAAAATAGTTAAAATCAATAAAGTTGTCTAAGTAGCTTCTAATATTATCTATACTAATTGCTCTAAACTTTAGTATTATATTAATTATTACTCTTACGCATACTCTTATTAATTATAGGCATACATAAAAAAAATAATTAATACGCTTTGAAAACAAGCAAGTGCCTTGTAAAAAAAATAATATAATTATTAGTTGGTATCTTATAATAAAAACAAAAGAGTACATGGAAAGTTATAACAATAGTAAGAAAAAATAGAGATTAGATAATTTATCTATTTAAAATTTTTAATAGGATTATAAAAAATAAAATAGTACACGAGAATTATATAATACATGAGAAGTTATTCCGTTTGTTTAACTGTTTCATGTTTTAAAAATAGCTGCCTACATGTAACATGGGACGGTTTTTTTCTTTGGTCTTTAATATAAAATCTAATTTGATTAAATCATAAAATTTGATTAAATCATATTGAAAATTAATTTTTTTTTTGATACGTTGAATCCCAATACCACCGCACTACTAAGTTAATACAATTTATATATTATAAAACACTCTAATTATTTTCCTTAAAAACACCTTTATCTATTCCCTCTTCTCATTTATTATTATTGATTGAGCATTAATAAATGTGAATTGGGAAAAAGTTGACAATAACAAAAGTTGTGTTTTATATTTGAAACCAAAATCAACTTTTCAAATATATTTATACTCCCCCTATCCTAGTTATAAAACATATTTAACATATTTTTGAGAGATTAATTAGAGGAGTTAAATCAATCAAATTTTACTCATTTTTCTAAAATGCCCTTAAATAAATCTAAAAGGACATAATTAAAATGAATTAACAGCACTTGCCACATACCTCTGCGACCTAAAATTTTCTCTTTCATACGCTCTCTAATTAAAATAATGGTCTTAATATATACATATATTTGCGTATATATATGTACACATATAGATATATTGGCCTATGTACACAGACACACACATATATATGTACACACACACAAATATATATGTACACATATGTATATATATTGACAAACACACAGAGATATACATTATGTACACACACGTATGTGTGTGTTTGTGTCTATATATATTTGTGTGTAGATACACACATATATATAGGGGCGGAGCTTGAGACAAAATTTGGGGGGCCAAATATATACTTATTAACTAAATAAAAAAATTTATGATCATATAACATTTTTAAAATAGGGGTATTTTAAAAAAATTTGGGGGTAAAATGTTATTATAATTAACTATATTAAATTTTAAAAATAAAATTTTGAACAATTTTTTTTTATGGCCCCCCTTCAACCATGAAGCTCCATCTCCGCATATATATATATACATACATATCTACACAGATACATTTTAGCAAATAGACATACACATACAAATCTAGCTTGTTGTAAATATGGATTTATGTGTGTGTTGTAAATAGATATTGACAAATTAACGTTGTTGTAAATGATCGATAAATAAATTAAAATCCAAATTTAAAGGTTTTATTAAATATGGCTAGAAAATTTTGTTGTAAATACGACATACATATATAGCATACTTTTTTAAAAACCAAACACACTTTTTAAAGAATAAAATAGGGGTATTTTAGGAAGAAATTAATAAAAATTAAAATTTTATCCTATTATTATTAGGACTAAAATTAACTCTTTATCCTATAATTAGTATTAAAGACATAATATATATCAAGAAAGTTAACGGAGAGAGTATTTAACAAAATGTCAAAATTAATCACATGGATGGAAAAAAAACATAAATTTCATACACGCGTATCCTGTGTGATTTACTCGTGTCACTCTCGCAAATTATTTATGCCAAAGATCTAACGTCCAAAACGGGAGAACGGGTCGAAGTCGAACATCTGGCCCACCAAAACCCACGACCGTATCTCGCTTCCTCTACCCTTTCTCCTCCCCCCTATCAAAAGCTATGGGTCCGTTTGCTCTCATGTGAGAAGATTTTATGAAGTGTTGGCTGATGCATTTCAAAAAGTGATACTTCTTGATTGCAGTGACAACCCAATTGCTAAACTTGGTTTGATCCCCTCGTCTACTCTCGCAACCTTATTTCCTCGACAATTCAATTTCAGGTTCGTGGATGGTCATAACGCTGTAAATCTATCGTTATTCTCTTTTTCGTTCATCCTGGTTGATGATATAAATATGGTCGGATTTTGACTACGAAAAAGTCGGTGCGAAATATGTGTTATTTATTCTTCTCGCCATAATAAACCTCAGCGGTGTTTTCACTCTAATGTCAATGAATGAGCCGATCTCTGTGTTTATTCCTCATTTTCACGTCTTCTTGTTTTTTTTCACCCATTAGGCTTGTAGACTGTGAAATTTGTTGAAATAATGGACAAGTTGAACCTAGCTCAACTGGGTGAGAAGCTGAAGACAAGTGGTGCTCAAATGAGTCGGATTGTTAGTGACAAAATGAAGGAAATTTTGCAAACCCCAACTCCTGAATCAAAGATGGTTGACGAAGCAACATCGGAGATGTTAGAGGAACCCAACTGGGGCATGAATTTGAGGATATGTGCGATGATCAATAGTGGAGAGTTTAATGGATCCGAGATTGTGAAGGCAATAAAGAAGAAGATTTCAAGCAAGAACCCAGTGAGCCAGATGCTCAGCCTTGACTTGCTGGAAGCCTGTACAATGAATTGTGAGAAAGTGTTTTCTGAGGTGGCATCAGAGAAGGTGCTTGAAGATATGGTTCGAATGATTGATAATCCACAAACAGATCATCAGATTAGAAGAAGGGCTTTGCAATTGATCAGGGCTTGGGGAGAGTCAGAGGATCTTGCCTATCTACCAGTGTTTCGTCAAACCTATATGGTACGCGTTTTTACTTAACGCGTTATGACTTGACCTGGATACTTATTGATCAGTCTCTCCTTATCTTTTTATATTGTTATTATTTTCTTAACCGGATGAATTTCTTGTATTCATTCTCTTCGTTTCTTTTTCTAGGATCTTGTAGACGAACTTGTTTATTTATAATTTCATTTTGGACTCTAGCCTCTTCATGAACTTAGTTCTTAGCAGGCGTAGATCAATTCAAAGCTTGATAGATTAAGTGCATAACTCACAAATAAGAGGAACTTGGGGAAAATTTTTCTAGCTTCTTATGAATATAACTGTTGGTCTTAGAACTACCCTCGAAAAATGTCAAAAACGAGTTTTTTTGGACTAAATTCATATATTTGAATAACTTCTTAAGCAACTATTAAATCCTACCGAATAGTTAAAGAAAGATAGTAAATTTCCTAGCCTTTTTTATATGGCTATGGAGAAGCATCTTTTACAATTTTTTTACTTTGTTGATTTTTTACTTTCTTATATAGCTTGCATCTATTGTTGCATACTGTTGTATAATCTTTATCGGAATAGCCCTTCCCAGGTAACCTGAGTATTGATGCCTCTCTTTTTCTTTCTTTAATTGGCTGTCTTCTTCTGCTGCATTCTGCTATGTTGATTGTATTGTTGATATTTACCCCCATTCTGGTTGATGGCAGAGTCTGAAAGGAAGAAATATGCCTCTGGAGACAGATGGAGGAAATTCGGCGCATGTTCCATATTCCTTGGAATCTCATGTACCTGAAGATTCATTAGATCCTCCTGAAAGTTATCCTGTTCCTGTTGCTCCATTGCATGCGATGAGTGGATCTGCTTTGTCTTCTAATCCCAGGAGCCTCTCAGTTGAAGAAAAGAAGGAGCATCTTGTCATTGCTCGAAACAGTCTTGAATTACTCTCTACCATATTAAATTCTGGAGCAGAGCCAAAATTGTTAAAGGTAAACTTTCTGAAGTCAAAGGAACATGGCATTCTGTGAGTTATAATGCTTCATGCATGCTTGTTCTGGTGTACTGGTGGCTCCTCTTAACAGATGTTTGTATAAACATATGCATGTTTAGTGAAATAATAGAAAGAAAGAGAGAGAAAATATACTCTCAAATCAATATGTTTATTCATATACTCAATAAGGTATTTATACATAAGAGAGAAGACAAGAGAATAATGACTCATTATGATGATTGATTCTCTAATCACTCATAATTCCTATAATCCCTTATTATATGCGATACTAATTAATTATAATAGGTTTACGTTGATTTATTTCCTAACACTCTCCCTCAAGTTGAAGCATAGATGTTAATCATATTCAACTTGTTACAAGAAAACATAATGTAAATAAATCCAAAAAAAATAATTTTCTTCTTCATGAGATCTTGAATCCACCAACAAGTTCGACCACATCAAAAAATAGTTCAACCAAACGTCATACTGAGGACATTCAAAAGAAACGATCCAAACATCTTCACCAAGAGTTCGAATAACAAAGAGTACCAAACCAAAGTAGAGGCTACACAAACGGTGTCACAAGCGACCAAACAATACTCCAAACATCTCAACAGAGACAAACACCAAAGAAACACCTCACCAGAGGCAAAGAACAGATGGGTCACACCAGGACCATCAAACTCCTCACCAGAGGACGCAAAGCATAGCAGATGCCAACGAAATTACCCAACCATAAGCACCACATTCAAGACAAAATACCACTTCACAAACGTGTTGGAAAACGTAACAAACGAAGAACCCAGCCACTAGAGACAAGTGAACGTGCATGAAACAAAATGCCGATTGTGCTGAAATAGTAGAAACTCAGTCTCAAAACGCAACCTTCGAAGCAAAGATCCGGTCTATACATACCGGAATGAAGGCTCGATGTCGGAGAATGAAGCACGACCAGAAAATGGTAACAACAACCAAACAAGGTATCACTTTCTCTCCCCCTTGTGACGATCACTGATGACATGGTTCATTGTTCCCGAAACAACAGAATTGAAGGAACAATACCAAAAAACAGCAAAAACGAGACAAACAGAAAAGAAGGAGAACAACCAAAGGGTAGCCAAAGAATCAACAGAAACTGAAATAAGACTAAACACTGTGACGAGAGATCGCCACCGTCATCGTATCAAGACAATGCGACCACCGGAAAACTCAAGTTGGCCAAGAATTAACCAAGCTCTGATACCATGTAGTGAAATAATAGAGAGAAAGATAGAGAAAATATACTCTCAAATCAATATGTTTATTCATATGCTCAATAGAGTATTTATACATAAGAGAGAAAACAAGAGAATAATGACTCATTATGATAATGATTCCCTAATCGCTCATAATTCCTATAATCCCTTATTATATGCGATATTAATTAATTATAATATATTTACGTTGATTTATTTCCTAACAGCATGAAATGTAAATCCAAGCAGCATTATGGGAAGATGGTGAAATTCGTTTTGTACATATGGGGCCTTTTGTTTTTAGACTTTGCAGAGTGAAATTATGGGAAAGTAGCTACATACTTTTCAAGGAAAGACTATTGTTTAAATGCAGATAGTTTGAGTGCTTAATATGTCAAATTAGTAATGATAATGGCGTCATTTTTGTAGGCATGAAAATTACATTAATATCTGGTTATGAAGGAGCTTTCGCCCTGTTTTCTGTAATGAAGTCATTTGTATTTCCTATATCGTGAAATGGATAGAAAAATTCTTCACTGATAAAATTTACCAAAAATCTCACATGGTTGTAGGAAGACGTGACTGTGAGCTTGTTGGAGAGGTGCATGCAGTCACTGTCTGTCATGAAGGTTATTGTGGAAAGCACCACTGACGATGAGGGAACACTTTTTGAGGCTTTGAACCTTAATGATGAGCTACAACAGGTAGTTTCCAAGTACGAGGAGTTGGAAGCTGCCCAAGATTCTGGAGCTCATCCACCCCTAGTTGCTGATGCCGCAGAGCGTGTTGCAGAAGCTGTTCAAAATCCCATGGCACGACCTGAAAGCTTTGGAGGCGATGAATCTGTTGAGTCAGATGCTGCTGAGAGACTCCAAAGGAAGGCACTCAATAGGCCTGACGCTCCTGAGGTCAATTCTACTGCTGTTGTTGATAGTCACTGTGAGGCCAACACAACGAATGCAAAAGAGAAGGATGCTGAATCGGGCGGCAAGAGAAATGCCGAATGAGTAAAGAGCTAGTTGGCATGGTTCTTCTAGCATTAAACTTGATCGCTGTCCATATCTTTGTAGTATTCTATTTAGTTCTTTCTGTGCTGTTGATCTTATTGCTAGAATATGGAATTGGTCGGAGTTTCCTGTGATACCTTTTTATCTAGTAGGGATATCATGCAAGTTTCTCAGGACTTGATTTCACTTAACAGTCTCTAGCTCTGCGTGTCCTCATTTCAGTCTAAACTCTAAACTGAGAAGTTTGTCACAAGGAGGA
Organism: Acacia acuminata; assembly: GCA_019022655.1. NCBI lineage: Eukaryota > Viridiplantae > Streptophyta > Magnoliopsida > Fabales > Fabaceae > Acacia > Acacia acuminata. Next base: position 675,688 of record JAFJYI010000276.1, on the reverse strand, counting down.
TATAATCCACGTTCGCTTCTTGTTCGTATGCTTAGTTTGCAGTCAGTTTGTAAATAATTTATTATTCCATTTTAGATTGATATCACTTATCACTTATTTAGAAAAGATACTAGTCTAGCTAACGTTGGCAGAAAAATCTTGATATTTATAAGACATAATGTCGTGGCCTTTGTACGAGAAGATTCATGAGAAGCTGATGCATTTATGAAGAATAGGTGAAACCCGACCAAAAACCAATATGAATCCGACAGACACTAATCAATGCCACCAATTTTGGGACTGTATCTAATCTTCGACTAACACCTTACGTGGGACTTCTCCTTTGTGTTGGGATATGGTGTATTAATTCAGGACCATTTCATTAACCCTGGTCCGTTTTTTATGCTCAATTAAAACTTTGATATCAATTGAGTTTGATCCGGAGAGTAAAACATAAACACAAACAATTCATTCACCACTTTGTAGTCCCCATGAATTACACTGCTTCTCGATTGGTCTCTGATATGAGAGCCACTCTGTAGTTCAATCAGAGGTAGTAATTGGAATACAATTGAGATCTTTTTAATTGGGTAACTATTAATTCTTAGGATCTAACCCCATGAAAACTAATAGTTTGAATTATTGCTAGGAACACTAAAGACCAGGTCCAACCGTACAATGGAATATCAGATCCAAAGGAATCTGGAAACTAAAGATCAGGTTGTTAGTTAAGGGGTGTTTTGGTAATTTTGTAATTAGAAACATATATAAATTTGTTAGTCATGTATTGTGATGACTTGCGAAATACACTTGTAAATATTCTTTTAGTGAATAATACATTTACAGAGATTTTCTAGCCTGTGTATCATCTGGGTCTCACGCTTAACATGGTATCATGAAACTTTTTCCCCAATGGTAAAAATGATCACTGTTAGGAATGTTTTAAAATTAGCAACTTTGAATAACTAGAAATTACATCAAATGGATGTGTATAATGTTTTCTTGCAGGGTGACTTTGATGAGGAAGTGTATATACACATTCCTCAAGGGTTCAACAGTAAGGGGGTGCAATTGGTGTGCAAACTAAATAAGTCCCTCTATGGCCTTAAACAAGCCTCACGGGAATGGAATCAAAAGCTGACTGAAGCACTAATGAAAAGAGGTTTTAAACAAAGTAAACATGATTATTTATTATTTACTTTAAATGGGCCTGATGGTGTAGTGCTCATTCTAGTTTACGTTGATGACTTGCTTGTGACAGGTAGTTCAAAACAAGGAATTGAAGAAATAAAGCAATTTTTGCATAATACTTTTAAGATTAAAGATCTTAGTATAATGAAATATTTCTTAGGAATCGAAGTTGCAAGGTCTAATAAGGGTATTACATTGTGCCAAAGAAAATATACTCTTGATCTCTTGTCTGAAATAGGTTTAAGTGGATGTAAACCATTGAGTGTGCCTATGATACATAACTTAAAGCTGCTACCTTATCGAGAAGGGAAGGACAAGCCTGATATTTTGCTTAAAAATCCAGATAGATATAGACGACTTGTGGGTAAGTTGCTGTATTTAACAATAACAAGGGCTGACACATGTTTTTCTGCACAGAATGCAATTACCTACCAAGGCACATATGGCAATGGCTCTTTAAGTGGTTCGTTATCTCAAAGGGAGTCCCGGCTGGGGATATTGATCAGCTCAGAGGGTCCACTTCGATTGGAGTGTCTCTGTGACTTTGATTGGGCTTCTCGTGCTGTGGCGAGGAGGTTAATAACTGGATATGTACTCAAGCTTGGAGGATCTGTCATAATGTGGAAAAGCAAGAAACAACATATTGTGTCAAAGTCATCTGCTGAAGCTGAATATAGGGCTCTAAGCATGGCTATATCTGAGATTGCATGGGTTTGCAGTCTGTTGAAAGATTTGGGGGTTGAGCATCATGCTCCGGTGAATGTATTTTGTGATAGTCAAGCAGCAATTCACATTACAGCTAACCCCGTATTTCATGAGTGTACAAAACATATTGAGATAGATTGTCACTTTATTAGGGAGAAGTGACAACAAAAGTTGATTGATTTAAAGTACATTCATTCTCTGGATCAGCAAGCTGATATGTTCACAAAAGCGGTTGCGGGAGACGTACAAAGAAAGTTCCTTTGCAAGTTGAGCACCGTAGATTTGTTTAGTTGCCAACTTGAGGGGGAGTGTTAGTTAAGGGGTGTTTTGGTAATTTTGTAATTAGAAACATATATAAATTTGTTAGTCATGTATTATGATGACTTGCGAAATACACTTGTAAATATTCTTTTAGTGAATAATACATTCATAGAGAATTTTTAGCCTGTGTATCATTTGGGTCTCACGCTTAACACAGGTCTCATTTTTTACTTTGATCAGTTAATCAAGTAGTGGAAATGGATGTCTTGAGATCGAAAGGTGAAAGAACAGTGCCAAGTTTGAAGGGGAGAGCAATAACTGATGAGTTTGAAGCAGTGAAGAAAGAGGAATAGGACTATCATCATCTTATTTTCTCATCATCTTTCGTAGACCTATTTAAACGTTGATTTGACTTAATCTTTAGGAAAAAAATTGGATGATGTGACTTTCTCTAAACAATGTATGATCAAAATTTAAAATTGATGAGAGATTATGACAAAAAATCAATGAAAGAAACCGGACTCAGGTTAGTTAAGTAGAAGAGGTGCAAGTTATTTTGTGCAATCACAAGTCCTTATGTACACAGTCAGAGTCAGTACTTGTTACATTCATTATTTAATCCATTCACATTAGTCACGCAAGTCGCGGTTCATCTTAAATTTTGCGCACACTAACATATATATTATTTTTCTATTCATATTTGTACAAATGCAAATGCATGAGAACCCTACAATGGTTCTATAATTTAACTGGAATAAAAATCACTACTGTGGTGAAAGAAGAGTTTAATAAATGAATAAATAAATAATGATTAAAAAAATCAAATCCATGTGCCTGACTGAGTGACTGGTTTTCGAATTGTTTAGCCTTTTCGGCAAGGCCCAAGGATAACTCGGGCATTTTGGGAGCTTTGTCAGTATTTTATTTAATTTTTTTTTATTCACGGGATCATAAAATATAAATTTGGATTTTCCCTCCTCGGATGTTTAAGGATATTTTCAAAATTATATATATTTTTTTAATAGGATTGATTCTCTGAACCGTCAGTGCCCCTTGAAGGTTGCAATGCTCACCACTAAAATTAGTTGAGAAACCGACGGCTGTATTTCTATAACTAGATATACACCTATGTAATTCAAAATATAAATTATTTTTAATCATCTCACAGGAATTAAGGAAGGGTAGTTACCTTATTAAATCTATTTTAAATTAATTTTTATATCAATTAGTATATGCAAAAGCTTTCATTTTTTTTTTCCTTAGAAAAAACATGAAAAAACAAGTTTGCAGATTGAACCAGAATTTTTTTTTTTTTTTTTAAAAAAAAAGTCCAAGATAGTAAATCTCAAACTTCAACCATGACAGAAGAAATCAGAAGAGATTACAGTTTTCCTTTTGTTGGCTCGGAATAGTAACACAGCGCAGTTTTACACAGAAAGAGAAACTCAGTTCTCATATCCATGCTTCCGCATCAAAATGATTCACGTCCCTCAAAACTAAATTTGGCGCTCGCCAACTGACGGTTTAGAATCCTTTACTTCTCTCCATGAACACCAATGCCTTCCTGAATCTCCCATCTTTCTTTATTCCTTCCTTCTCTGCCCACTTCTGTCAATCTCCCCGCAAAGTTCGTTCAGTTTTCCGGCAGTTCATCTCTGCCGGAATTCTGACATTGCGCCATGAACGACACAGACGATGAAAGCGAAGTCCGGAAGGCTCCAATCACAGCAAAGGACGTGCATTTCATCAAAGATGAGAGAACCCTCAAGGACCCTGTTCTTGCCGATAAAGAAAAACCCCATGACGATCCTGGTTCCGAAATCGACGATCATGAATTCGCCGCCGAGCCAGATGGAAACCCTATTCCCGCCGAATTCAAGCTTAAAACCAAGAAAGCGTTGTTAGAATTTCGATGCAAGGTTGAAGATTCCATTCGTGGAAACTACTTGTTAGGCGAATTAGACCAGAAACTCTCTCCTGGGGAAAAAGCTTTAGCCGCCGAAGAATTAAGAGAAATTTCTATCTGGGGTATTCCATTGTTGCCCAGTAAGGCTCATGAGGGTGCTGATTCGGTTTTGTTGAAGTTCTTGAAGGCCAAAGATTTCTGCGTTTCTGACGCCTTTGAGATGTTACAGAAGACCATGATATGGCGAAAGGACAACAATATTGACATAATCCTCGAAGAGGATTTGGATTCTGAGTATGGAAATTCTATGTACATAAACGGAAGGGACAGAGAGGGTCGTCCTGTGTGTTACATCGTTTATGGGGTTTTCAAGAACAAGGAGCTGTATAAGAAAACGTTTGGGACGGAAAAGGAACGTGTCAAGTATTTGAGGTGGAGGATTCAAATCATGGAAAAGAGTATAAAGAAGCTTAATTTCAGAGAAGGAGGGGTGGATTCTGTTATTCAAATTATTGATTTGAATGACACACCCAAGCATGTAATGAAGGAGCTCAATTCAGTCAGTAAGAAGACTTGGACTCTGTTTCAGAACTACTATCCTGAGACCATTTACAGAGAGGTCAGTATCAAACAAGTGTTCTTTGATTTTTCTAAAATCTAAATGACATTGAAATCTTTTTTTTTTTTTTTTTTTGGGGGTATACACAGATAGTAGTAAATGCTCCATTTTGGTTCTACACCTCCCAATTGCTATTCTCGCGGTTCACTACTCATAAAAGTGAAAAGGAGTTCATGTTGGCTAGACCACTTAAAGCCACAAAGACTCTCCTCAAGTGAGCTTTCTAATCCTTTAAAAAAAAAAAAAATCATTAATTGACAATATCGTCCTGATTATTTTTCTAATAACCTGAAAAGGTTCATAGCCCCAGAACATCTTCCGGTTGAATATGGCGGTCTCAAGAGGCAAAATGACCAAGATTTCTCCTCTGTTGATAAAACCTTAGAACACAAAATAATAGGAAACAGAATTTCCACAATTGAAATTCCAGCGAAAGAGGTGCGTCCAACTTTAGTAAGATGTTTTCATATCAAAGTTGGTTCGTCTGATCTAATTTTAATTTTCATTCGTGTATTGATTTTGGTGCTTGGGTTTTGTGTGTGTGTAGCCTGGAGTGACATTGATCTGGGATGTGACAGTGGTGGGATGGGAAGTGTCGTACAAAGAAGAGTTTATTCCAGAGGATGAAGGCTCATACAATATATTGCTGCAGAACCAAAAGAGAATGGGTGATAGTATCAGAAATTCTTTTTACATTAATGAACCTGGGAAGATTGTGATTACAGTTGGAAACGGAACCTTCAAGAAGAAAAAAATGTTCTATAGATCTAAAGCCGAGGCTGTCCCCATGTTCATCTTTCTGAAGTGATCCACAACAGATGGCCTAAACTGAATTTGAAGCTCCTAGTTTCCCACTGGCTTATGGTTGGTTGTTGGATAGGTTCTGTAACCAGTTCTTGATGATTACCAGAATCGATTGTCTATGTCCAAATACTGTATAGGATTCTTTCCTTCATTGAACTCGAAATAGAAATTTCATGTGATAGTAGCTAGTTATGTTCTACTGCTGCATTAGTTAAGGAATTTATTCCTGTTTCTTCTTATGTTGAGAAATTATTCACTTAGATTTAGTGTTGGATGTGTTGTAAATAAATGACCAAATAACATTCCAAATGTGCTTGACAATTAAATATTCAAAACTAACATTTCTTAAAAATTGTTTAAAACTTTGAGTTTTGAACATCACCGTATAAAATAAAAAGGGCGGATGAGGATTCCGAAAATGTTAAAACAAGACACTCCCTTAATATAAGATCCAATTGACATTTTTAGAGAGGTTAAAAAAGCAAATAAATTACTAAATTATATATAGCATATGTTCTGTATCATTAGATTATTTATTAGTTTATAAGTTATACAAATTAGTTTAAAACAGAAAAATAAATATAAATAATTCAAAGTAAGTTATTTAGTTTAATCTGTAAAAAAAATGTTTTTTTTTTTATATGAAACAAAATGTTAACTATATTTTATATGAAAGATATGAGGTAATAATATATACCGAATGCGGTTTTACAACTTTGACTAGATGAACGTGAACGTTCGTGCTTTCCTGCCTTGGAACTTGAGAATTGTTTAATAAATAGACAACTATGAAGCATATACAGAAAGAGGAGGCAAACCATAAGATTCCGCCGCCCAAGGTAAAGCAACTGATAGCAGATAGTAGAAATAACCTATCATCATAAACCCCCTGAAGTTAAAAAGGAGGGAGATACAATAAATGTAGAAAGACAATGTCATGGTTGCATTATAATAGTATGAGAACTTTGACCAAAAAAATAATACTAGCATGAGCAAAATGTCATGCTAACTTTAAAGTTGGAACAATACTCTGTTAAGATTCCTTCTTACTCCAATTCTCCCCCAACGCATTTACATCTCCTATCCAGAGGTTGATTGAAGCCATTTGAAACTAGCAGATTTCACAAGCTGATTTCTTTTATCCACTAGCAGGACGGATAAGCTCCACCCACCTGCTCGATCTCCCAATCCTGAGTATCAAGATCAAAAACAATATATGATCTAATGTGTTTGTTAGCATCTTGCATGAGTACACCACATTGGGACGTGAATGCCAATAGATTTATATACGTGATAAGTGGTGAAATGGGAAGGAAGATTAGTGTTTTATGGGAAAGTAGGAAGGGGCCAGTTGGTGGTGGTGCCACAGAACTTTGCGGCATGGCACGAGGGAGTTGATTTCATGTGTTTCAGGACACATGACTGCTCCGTCATACTCCGATTGTGTACTTTGAGGCAACAACAGCCAAAGTGCTTGCTTCTATATACGGCCTTCAACTTCAAAGGCGCCGGCACGTGACCTCAAGCATGCTCGAGAGGAGGTCTTCTTACTATGCCCTGTTTCACAATGATCTCAGCAACGTGTAAACTAGCATGGGGGCGTGCGTATATAGACACGAAAGTTTTGGCCGCTCGGAAATCAAAATAAATTAAATAAATATGCCCGAGCTCTCTGATTGTTTTTATTATATTAATAAATTAATATGTAAATAAAGAATATCTTGTGCCAAGCCTTGTTTTGCAGAGGGCTTATGGTCAAATGTGACATCATTCTCATTGATACAGGCGTGTGCATATGTGTTTAGATTGATTGTTATAAGGAAAGAGTAAAAAAAAACTCAACATAATATCAAATTCAAATCTCAGATTGACGCTGGTATATTGTAATTTTATTAGATGCCTAAGTCAAATATAATAATTAATAGTGCTATATAAATCATGATTCAACGATTTGACACAGCAATCTTGATCCCCCACCAATCCTAGCTATTACTTAATTTGTAGCTTTTTTCTTGAAATTTACAGATTAATTCCAATTCCTGTTTGGTCGAGTTCAGAGAAAAGGTTTGGGCAAACGGAACCTTAAGTTCATCTATCATTAAACCAAATCCTTTTATTTATTTATTTTCCTGAAAAAAATCAAAGAATATGAAAGACTACTTAATCAGCAAGGACCAAGGAGGAGATATAATTGCATTCATATATTCTTCCTTTGTCTGCAATTTATTTTAATATTTCGACTACACACAAACAAACCCATGCTTAAGAGAAACTTATTACGTATAAATTGCTTATCTTTTGATCTCAATGTTATAGTAGTTTCCCATAATTGCTTGTATTTGGTCCTTAACTTTTTAGTTTGAAATTATCATACGTTAACAAAATATGAGGAGATATCTACATATATATATATATATATATATATATATATATACAAGCTTAATAACCTTTGGTTGAGTAAGTTAATTTGACTATTTTCTAAAACACTTTGGTCATCATCTTCTCTAACTTTTTTATTCACCATCTTCCTTGATTATTGTTAACGAGTATGAAAACTATGTCTTATATTTTGGACAAAAATTAACTCCCTAAATATGTCTTATATTATGGATTGGAGGGAGTAATTTGTTGGAATATACATAGTCTAGTTTAATTATTATATGATTGATTTTTTTTTTTTTTTTTTTTTTTTTTTTTTTGTATATCTGTTTATGCATAAGAAATTATGTATACACTGAAATTTACTTCATCATATCATTAATTACTCTGCATGGTTACTTTAGTATGGCCTCTGTTATAGGAGGAATGAGTTTGGAACAACACAAAATAAGGGGATAAGATGTTACTTTAACTACCATTGTAAATGTTTACGTCCCTGCCATTTAGGATGTTATTTGAGCTTTTGCTCGAGGATCCATCTCTCTGTCATGTCTCCAATGTTCACGATAATGGCCCCTTCTATGTGAGGCACATCCTCCCACACCTGAGGTCTTTCACCATATGTCTCTTCATCAGCCACCACTTGACCTTGGAGATATACAAACTCCGATCGCCAAAATCTTCAAATCAGTTCCTTTGCGTTCTCCTCATAAAGCTTGAAAGCCAATGTTCTTCTCCAATCCTTCTCTTTTCTCATTGATCCATCTTATCATCCCTTATCGATGTTAAATCTGAATCATATATTTGATATAATTGCTCACATTAACATTTTTTTTTTTTGAAGATTAAGTTAAATTAACAATTTGGATTGAATGATGAAAGGAGAAAGTTAGCCAATGAAAAAATCTTCTCCCCCATTACAGATGCTTTAGAACTTAGAACGGTAATGGATAATGCAGACCACAAGTTAGTGGCTAGGCCCATCTCCATTTGCAAACTCTTATTCTTCTTTTTATTAGAGTGAGACCACTCGTTACCTCTCAACCAACTTGTTGTATTATTTTCTTGGGAAAATTACATTCAGGTCCCAAAGAACAAAAATAATTATAAAAAAAGTCCATTGAAATCACTAAATTACACAAAAATCCCAAGGGACTTTATTGATATTATTTGTATGAACAAAAAATTCAGGTTTTTAAATGTTGTTGTAAATATAGCATTTTCTGTTGTAAATCTGGCCTTTTCTTTTGTAAATTGCCAGATTTTAAATTTTGTTGTAAATGAAAATACCTTTCCTTACTAAACAATAATTAATCATAATATCATCATTAAACCAAATAAACAAGAGATTAAAGAAAACTCTTTTCTTATAAAAGTAAGCACAATGGAGTCCAGGGACACAAATTTCGCCCACAAACTCTATCATAACAAAAACTAAAACTCTGGGCACAATTGTTGAGCAGAAGAGTACACAACCCACGAGTTTTACAACACCAAGTTCACATCAAATGGGTGTGTACCAGAATATTCTCGAGCTTTAATTGTGGATCCACCAAAATATTATAACGAACACTAAATATCATAACGTGTAAAGTTAAACCTTTAGTTCAACAGTAAATACACAGTCACCCCAAAACGGTTAAAATAGTATTCTCAAAACATGTGGGCCCTAGAATGACGATAAGAAATTATTACAACGCCAATACCAAAAGATGCCTACAAAGTTCTCAACGATTATGCCTCTGGTTGCTTCCCTTTGCTACTAGTGGAATTAGAGACCTCGCTTGAAAAACATTGATAATGACGGGGTGAGACATAAAGTCTCAGTAACCAAAATTAATTTATCAAATATGCAGGAAAGGATTGCAAGTCAGAGAAGCAAGTTTATTATTGTAATTAAAATATCAACAATAATTAAATAATACATAATAATTAACAACAATTAAAACTATCCCCACTCATCCATCCCGCTCCTCCTTATATCTTCTAGACGTGGTACAGCCTATGAGTGCTAGTATACCCAGCCAAGGTTAGCTAGTCATTTCAAGAATACTGTCCCCTCCCATGTCACCACTAATAAACCGTAATAGGGAGGTGTCTGCCCAAAACATTCAACTCAAATTCCGGGCTAGGAATAAGAGAGTCGAAGGGCACAATTTCACCCTAAATCTCTTCCACACAACCCCACATATTTCAATACAGATAAACAATATGTCACTATTACTATAGTTTTCAGAAACATAGTACCATATATTACTCCATATTCAACAACTCACAGCAGTTAACACAAAAGCCGCCACCACAACAATTCCAATAACAAGATCCACTCATACATACATATAGAATAGAAAATACACTGTTTCACTGAAATAACTACATATTCAATATACACATAATTTTCAAAACACATGTCAATAGTATTTATGAACATAAGGTTTAGTAAACATCTTACAATCCAAGACAAGCATATGAAATAAATTAACTAGGGTTACCTCAACTCCAAGCTAAACCTTATCTTGAGGAGTAAAACGCGATTAGTCACCGGTCACAGGTAAACTCTACATTATCACAATTATAACTTATGTAACTCAAAATACACAATTATAATAATAATACATTATTGTAGTAAAATCTAAAAATAACAGTTTTATACTTCAAATTTCAAAACTAAACCGATTAAAACTTTAATAATATCTCCATTAACACAAAATAAATTATTTATACAACTTTTAATTAATGGAAATATAAGGTAAGATTAAATCCTAAATTCCTTAAATAGAAAATTGATTTAAATTCCTACATCAACAATTTAATAAAACTAAACCAATGAAAATTGATTATTAATTGCTTTATACATATATACAGTTTTCTATTGTCAAAATTCAAAAATTTTCCAAAATTATAACCTCAAAATTTTCACAAATCAACATGATTTTACCTTTATTGAAAAGAGAAAAATATTTGGGACAACTTTCATGGAGAAAGTTTATTGAAAAGAAGTTAATTTAACTACTAAAATTATCTTATAAGATAAATAATATACATCAAAAGATCCAAATATTTTCCCAACCTTATCCTCTCTCTTTCCTCACTCTCTCACGCACTCACTCTCACTCACTCTCGGCTCTCTACTGCCTGACACGCACACACACAGGCCAAACCACACCCACACATACAATATATTAACACAACTCACATGTTTATATGGGAAGAGGGAGGGGTGCATTAATCACCCTTCCCACCTTCAACAAGTGCTGCCCACTCTATCTTTTTTTTTTTTTTTGTCAATTTTTTTTTTGTTCTTTTCTTTTCTTCTTCCCCACATAGCTTCCATTTTTTTTTTAAATAAACAAAAAACGCCCAAACTTCATTTTAATATTATCATTATATTTTTTTTCTCTCTCTCATAATTAAAATTTAATTACAATAATCACATATGATTATTTTATAATTACAATTAAATCCTAAAAATTAAAATTGGGATGTTACGATAAATATAACATTTCTTTGTAAATCTAGCCTTTTTCTATTGTAAATGGTCTCTTTATGTTCAAAATTTAGGTGTTTAAATCTTTGTTGTAAATATGACTTTTTCTCATTGTAAATATGTATTTTTTGTAATTTGTAAATGGTCGATTTTTTTTTGTTGTAAATATAGTATTTTGTTAAATATAACATTTTTCGTAGTAAATGACCTCTACGTTCAAAATCCAAGTGTTTAAATGTTGTTTTAAATATGGTTTTTTTTTGTAAAATGACCATTTTAAATTTTGTTGTAAATATAAGCATTTCTGTTGTAAATCTAGCCTTTTTTTTTTTGTTAATACAAATAATATAAAAAAGTCTCTTGAACTTTTGTGTAATTTGGTGATTTCAAGGGATTTTTTTGTAATTATTTTTGTTCCTTAGGACCTGAATGTAATTTTTCCTATTTTCTTTCCTCATAAAAAAGACTTATGTATGTTTTTTCAGCTCTTTTTGGTTTTGACAAACACATTTTATTTGTCATCTAACTTTATATAAATTTTTAATTTGATTAATTAATTTTATAAATATCTTTTAGTCTTCTAACTCTAACATTACTAATTTCGTTCTTTTTTTCCTAATTCCCTTTGTATAAAAAAAACAATTAATTCCAAACGATGATTTTTTATGTGAATGATGGTTAATTTCAAAAATTAAATTTAATAAATCATGATTTGAAATTATTTTGTTAATATTTAAATGAAACTAACCGCTTTAGAATCATGGGACTAAAAGGTCATTTTAGAAGATTAAGCCATTAAGGGAATAAATTATGACTAACAGGGCCTTTTTAAGTCGGCCTGTCTTACAAACCGCATTAGAATCATAGGACTTAAAGGTCATTTTAAAAGATTAAGCCATTAAGGGAATAAATTATGACGAACAGGGCCTTTATAAGTCGGCCTGTCTTACAAGTTAAGATGAGACGCGCCTTGCGCATGGGCTTGTAGTTAGGTTTGGGCTTTGTTCACTTTTGGTGGCGCGAGATTTGTTGGTTGGGGATGATGACATGAGCAACCCTAGACCGTGAAGTTCCTGCAACAGTGTCGCGAAGCTGGCTTGCTTCGCACTCGCGCATTCTCCCTCGTTCGTTTCTTCTTTCTCAAGAAGGCAAATTGCCTAGTTCTTTTGTTTTGTCGTCAGGCTCGAAATTCTTCTGAATCGGAGCTGAAGCTTTCATATCTAATGGCAAGCAGAAAGCTATTCCGCGACATATTATTGTCCGAGCGATCTCATTTTATTCAGTTAACGTCTCAGCAGGTTCGTTCATTATATATATTTTCCCAAAAATCTTTTATTCTCGTTGCGACACGAAAATTTGTAAGCTTTGGCCCTATTTTCTGTTTCCACTTACCTTTTCTCGTGTTGGGATATGCTATTACAGGCTTCAAGTAGGAGGCTGCGTTTGCTTTCACAATGTTCAAGTCTTCGTAGATACAGTGTCTTCAATGAGTTCTCAAAGAAACTGAAAGGCGAAGCTGAAAGGTAATTAATCTCTCTTTACTGTTTGTTCTAGACTGGATCATCGGTTTTCCTGGATCCCAACATCAGCGGCCAAGGAGTGGCAGACTGGTGGTTGAAGTTGGCTTCTTCTTCTTCTTTACTATCGAGTCAAATTTTAGTTTAATCGAAATAGGAGCGCTTTTTGTATGTGTGAGTTGCCTATTTCAGCTTATAACGCCCACCTTGGCAACCATTGTGCATGTGTCTTCGTCTATTAATATCTTACTAACCCTTGTTCCCGTACTTATACGTGAGAAACTGGTTGCTGTATGTAGTAATCCAGAGTTTCGGCAGTCGGTGAAGGAGCTGAAGGAGAAAGCCGGGGAGCTAAAAGGGGTAAAGGAAGACCTTAAAGCTAGGTAAGCATTGTCTTGTGATCACCATAATGGATGGATAACTTCTAAATTATTGATTATTAGGCTGAGACATACTGTTGTATGTCAAGGCTGGGCCGACACTTCAATGGATGGCCTGAGATGCTGAAATGGAAAATGCAGAACAAAGCAGATAACTCAGCAGTTGTACAAACAGGTGGATGAAGCGTGGACAGAAGCAGAAGTTGCTGCAAAGAAGGTTCTGTTTAAGCTCACCTTTAATTTTGTTGTGTTCCAAACAAATGGATAAGGAATGTCAACTAGTTGTCAGAAGCTGAAAAAAATAATAATTTCTTGTACATGTATTTGCTTCATGCTTTATCGTGTTTTATGCAAATCAGCTATACATTCCATTTTCCTTTAATTCTTACATTCTTCAATTGCTATCGGTATTTGTGGCAGGGGAAGTCTTGTCTATTGGATAAGCTGATGTGGTAAATTATGATTGCTGGTTATACTTGTTGCAGGTTTCTAACAATGTGAAAGAGAAGATTTCAGCTGCAACTGAGGAGGTATATTTATGATTTTCCAATCATCTAGTACTATGGTTTTATGGGTTGATACCTGATGACTTGTTAATTTTATTTCATGTGTAATTCAGGTGAAAGAAACTTCTGGGATTGGAGAGCAGAATTCTGCAGAATCAACTGGCTCTTCAGCTGAACATGGTGCTGATGCAACAAAGCGAACGCAGTCTCCACCTGAGGAAGAGAAACACCAGCAATTTAGATCTGGTGATTCTGCAGGATCTTTGTTTGGCAAGTTTAAGTCAACCATATCTTCCGCAAATGTTTCATCAGCCTTCCAAAAGTTGAAGGAAGCAAAATTAGTCAATGTAGCCAAGAAAGGATTTGAAATTGTGAAAGAGGAGCTAAGTGATAGTCCAAATAGGAGAAGGCCTGTTCCCTCCACACCAAGTGGTGAAATAAGTACAAGAACTGAACTTGTTGTTTTGCCCTCAAAACAATCTTGGTGGGGTAAGAAATTGGATGAATTGAAAGAGAAGGTACTTAACTATTGGCTCTTCATTACATGGTTGGTCTTGAAACTTCCCTCCATTAAGAATCTTTTTAAATTTTGCTCTTAGGTGAAAGGCCTTCCTATATCCAAGCAATTCATCAAATATAGTGATCCTGTCAAGACAAAAGGCCAGGAGGTGTGTTTCACTCGAATCTTTCGTCTACCAAAAAGTTGCTGTTTTTTCTGTTACATTAAAAATAACCCTTCTGAAGCATGCGTTATTTGCATTCATAATGTTGTGATTTCTGAGATGATGGTCCTAGAATGATAAGGAAAAATTATTGTTGTTGACGATTGCCAGACTGATTTTTTCACACCTGTATTTCTGTATTTGGAGCTGACAGGTTGTAGAGGACTTGAGAGAAAGATATGAGACAAGTGACAACCCAATTATCCATAAAATACAAGAGTAAGCATCTGATTTCCTCTTCAAACTCCTTTTTGTGCTTAGAATTTGGGTGACTGGATATGATCTTAAAGTGTAGAGTTGGACCAGCTATAATTTACGCAGTAAATTAATAATGTATGATGTGAGGTTTAGGTGCTAATTTGCTATGCTTCTTTTGTAGCATGAACGATAGCATGTTTCAGGAGACAGATGCTGCAATATCGTACAAGGAAATACGTCAACGAGATCCGTATGGTCTTGGGCCTTTTTGCTTAATTATAAAAAAATTTATCATCTATTGTTACTCTAGCTCTTAACGTCCCTGTCATTTATTGTGATTGCATGAATTAGTGATTTCTCATTACCAGAATTTGTGGGGGAAGTTCAGGAGGCTATTAAACCAGTTCTTAATGCTTACATTAAGGTTAGTGATAAGTTTTCCCTGGAGTGCTGGAAATTTTCCATCTTTTGTGCACTTTCCTCAGGTTGTTTTTTAAGTAACATTACCCAGTCCTCTGCATTAACCTCTTTTTTTTTTTTTTTGGGTTATAAATGACTGTGTAGGGGGATGTTGAAACTTTGAAGAAGTATTGTAGCCCTGAGCTGATTGAACGTTGTAAAGCAGAGCACCAAGCTTACCGAAGTCATGGTATTTTCTTTGATAACAAGGTGAGATTGCATTTATCTAATCTCTATCATTGTTGCCGTCAAGTCTCATACTGAGGTGCATTTCCCATCTAAAGCAGCGTTGTTAACATTTGATTCTTCATACAGATTCTTCATGTATCAGATGCGGAAGTTAGAGAGACCAAGATGATGGGTTCCTCTCCCTTAATCATCGTAATGGTATAAAAATTAGTACTTCCGAAACTTTTTTGCTAATTGCCAACGTTCTCATGCTTTGGAAATAAAAAGCTTGTCCTTTATAGCTCAATAACTGAGATTGTCCTGATGATCCTGTTGATAATTTTCAGTTTCAAACACAACAAATCTATTGTGTACGTGATAGGAGTGGATCAATTACTGAAGGAGGCAAGGTGAAGTATTATTTCTTTTTAAGTGATATTTTCAATAATGTGATGTGTAAATAGTACTGGCTTCTTTACCAAACGAAGAATGAAAGAAAAGAAACAGAATCAACAAGACTTATTTCTTTAATAAAGTCTTTAATTTGTTGATACAGCATATGCTTCTTTGTGAGGTAAAACTTCATTGCCAGATATAATCATGTCATGCAGGCATTCCCTCGTTTGAAATTGCATCAATAAACAAATCTTGTTGTCAATTGAAGCCCAAATTTAAGTTGGGAATGGTAAAAGTCTTGGCTTAGTTCTCTCTGTTTAACTGAAAAGTGGTATGAAAATTCCATGGAGGACAAAAAAAGGCCATATAGATACGTTGAACGGTGTCTTTTAAAGGTATATCTATAGGATATGCTCAAAACTACGAAACGTGAAGGTTGATAAGACTGCTACAAGAGATACTTGCCTGCCTTTCAGCGGCGTATTATGTAACTAGAGATTGAGTATGTGCATGAAAAGTTAGCCAGTTTAGGGAGTGAATAAAGAAACCTTGCTTCTTAAGTATTTATTTAAGCTCACGTCTTTTATTCCCTTTATCAGGATACAATACACACCGTTTTCTATGCTTGGGCCTTGCAACAAATGGACGCAGAGGATCGTGGAGAAGATGCTATTTACCTTATGTGGAGACTCAGAGAAATGCAACAGCAGGGTATCCGAGCCCTCATCTAGCTATTCATATTCTAACCCTCAAAGAATGTTGTATAATTGAGCATTTATTCACAATCCTAGCTTTCTTGCATCAATTTTTTTTTTTTTTGTCATTCAAATTTTGCGGCGGCTATTGAGGGGTGACATGATTTTTTTAAAATAACACAATCAAAAGAAATTGTGTACGAAGAGTTAAATTATGAATGAGCGCGGCTGATGGGAAAATATGACCAGATTTATTAATAATGCTTTGTCTGCTGGCTTATCTTTATGTACCGACATTTGCCATTGATGTGCCTGAGTGCCAGTTTTTCTTCCACCCAATTGCCGGGGAGTTCTTTTACGCTTCTTATGTATTTTTATATAATAAGCAAAATGATATTAATATACAGATATCTTGAGCAAAAAAATATATTAATATACAGATATTGTTCTACAGATAGCCATAAAATGTTGAACTAATGCTGGAATTAACAGAAGGGCACGAGTAAGAATGTTGAACACTAAATTTCATCTTAATGAAGATAGAAAGTATAGGCCTAACGTTTTGTCAAGTTGCAGATCCAGCTGGGCACCAAGAGACATGTTCAGACATTTTTTTTTCCTGCCAATACAAACTATTTGCAATCTTTTTTGGGAAAGCGTTATGTTTATTGAAGGCATGAATCCAAGATAATGCTCCTCTAAAACAGTGCGTTGAAAATTTGAGGGAAAAAAGCAAACTTCCTTCGGCATACGAAACCGTGACAAAGCCAATCCATTGAGCCAGATTATGATTAAACAAGTATAACAACAATAAAAACAACAACAAAACCTTATCCTAATATGTGGGTTTTTTTTTCCTTAACAGTATTATGTGGGGTTGACTACATGGATCATATGTGATTGTGTTCTATCAAGAACCAAGTTAACTAAGAAGTGCACTTGTTTATTTTTTTTTAAAACATCACTTGTTTAATTTCGTTTTAGAGAAAATTATTGACCAGCCCTATAATGTAATATCAGCCCAGAGTGGGGTGGCTGGTTTCCTTGGTGCATAATTACTGGCCGGTGAGGAAAAAATAATGGACCCAATGATTTGTTGAATAACTGCCTGTGGTAAAGATATTTTTCCATCATCAAAAGCAACATTTTTTCTGTGCCAAACAACATTGATAAGTGTCGGTTTGATTTGAGTTGACGTTTGAAAAGTATTTTCACACAAATTGAGATAAAATTTCTCTCACATACTTACCTCGTAAAGTTAAACTAGTGATTTGCTATTGGAGCAGATAGCAACAACCATTTCATCCCGTAAATCACATTGAAAAGCAGTTTCTATCGCTAATCCAAACAAAAACTAAGTGTTATCGTTATGATGCCTTTCTTCATATAATCATGACCCTCAGTGTGAAGCTGAACAACTTTTTTGTTGTTGTAATTGTAAGCTCTAAATCAAGCGCACTCATGTTCAATATAATTCGAATGAAGAATATGCCAACGAATATCTTGTTCAATTTTCAATAGATGCTA
The DNA here is from genome assembly GCA_019022655.1 of Acacia acuminata. Taxonomy (NCBI): domain Eukaryota; kingdom Viridiplantae; phylum Streptophyta; class Magnoliopsida; order Fabales; family Fabaceae; genus Acacia; species Acacia acuminata. The sequence goes on along the minus strand of JAFJYI010000276.1, from coordinate 657,789 downwards.
CTTGCTATATCTATATTACGGAAACTGCCCGGTTTTTGAAGTTTTTGTTCAGTGAGCAGTACATAGAAGACATGTATAAGCTCAAAGTTCTCTGTAAGAACTTTTAGACCCTAGATTGAAAAAATTGAAATAAAATAAACACCTAATCTAGAGTTGTGAACGCCATCCACTCTTCAATTGCTTTAGTACCTACAAAAGAATTCCGTTCTATCCTTTGCTTACTTTATCCACAATATTTATGGGACATCTTTGAAAGGGAACACGAGAATAGGACACAATTCTATTCTGTATTTGTCAGAAAAGCTATACTAATATTCTTGGTGTATGGTGCATACTGTATGATTGTAATTCTTACGCAATGAAAGACTATCTCAAGTTGGATATTTGGCAAAGCAGATTCACGACCTACCAAGAAGAATACAAAGACAAGCACCACAGATGAAACTAACCCCACTAGCAATAAAATAACAGTGGAATGGTTAAGAGTGAAGACTCTGCTTAAGATTTAAGCCACTCCATGGCTGCTAGACTATGTGTACCTACCTTTTAGGTTTTTACCCATAGCGTAAGAATGAAGCTAAACCATTCAAATGAGAATACTCCAATATAAAAGGAATCATCCAATATCTTTGTTATAAAAGAATGAAGTTAACACATTTATATCTGATACAAATACAACTTAGTTGATCCTTGCTCTGCTTCTCTTCCATGTCGTGGATAAGTCTAAAGCTTCCTCCTGCACGAAAAGTATGGAAGAGTTTCACTTCCACAATTGGAAAACTTCGTAGGATTAACAAGTCCAAAGCCATAAAAAAACCCAGAAAGCATACGAAGAGAAGTAGTACTACCCTTACTTCATCTACCAAAAGGCCCTACAAGTTGCCGCCTTCTAGGCGTTTCAGCCAGAAAAAATTAGCAGGATTCAGAAGTGTTTTCTATGGCTTTCACAGGAAACCTGCTCCAATTTATATTGATAAGCTCTTTAAAGAGCCTAGCTGTGACATAGTGAAGCATGTGAAGCTAGAAATGGCAGAAAATCCACCAACACGAAATGCTTCAAAGCTTGGTGATGAAGCAAGTGAAGTAGCAGGAACAAGCAATCAAGGTGGGGGATTTGACACAGACAGAGACAACAACGCTTGTTCGTCAGATGATATGTGGGAGTCTCTGGCGTTAGCGTCACCTCTGATGCAGGGAATAAATGAACGAGCCGAAGAGTTCATAGCCAGAGTTAAGAAGGAGATGGTGGCTCAAGAGTTATTAGCCAGAAATTTGTAGTACTTTGTGTTGGACAGTGTTTCTCATGTTTCTGTTGCAAGAATTTAAGTTGGCAAGAGAGGGTTTCAGTGAGGTTTATAAATTTAGTTAGAAATCTTGATTACTGTATATAGAGAAACGAACTAGGTATATGATTTGTTTCTCTTGAGTAGAGTCTACAAGTCGTTTCTGTATGCACTGTGATTTGTTTCTCTTGAATTTCAATGTCCGTTTATTTCCAACGCTGTTAGCCTATTCCCCATGCATCACTAAACTCTTCCTCAACAGTCTTTATCATCAGTTTTTCTTCATTGGCTAAACTAATCGGCCACCGTATTAAACGTATTTAATGGGTTTTGATCATTGCCAAAGTTTGCACTTTGGTTGCAAGCCTATTTAAGCCATTTTTGTTTACATTTTGATAGTCAGTTGAAAAACTCAATTCATGTAATCTTTTGAGTCATATTTTCCATTTCGGATTCAAATGTCTACGTCTAATGAACTTTCTTTCCTTGAGCTTGACTGTAAAAGCAACAACTGGAGTATCACTGTTAAGGTTGTTTCAAACTTGGGACATTCCATAATAGACGAGGATGCATTGTTAGATCACGTACAATGCAGTGCTTGCAGATTTCAAGGTTTTCTGTCTTCATAAAATGTTTATTTTTCTTATATTTATCATTATCATTGTTTTATATATATCCTCGTCAAGCTTTGATTTTTTCTCATTTGATGTAGGGTTACACATGTTTGGCGATCATGTGCTGGCGCGACATTATCTATAGACTATGTGGTGTTATTATCCTTGGTTTTTGTTTTGTTATAAAAAAGTTTTCTGTAGAATGTAGGACGAATATTATCAATCCATATTTGAAAATGACATGAACCCTTTACTAATGTCAAGTTTGTTAGTAATATAATTAAGACCCTGAGACCATTTTTCAGCCTCTTCTTCCACTCGCTGCAACTTCACTCACTCGCTGCAACTTCACTCACGGAAACCATTCTTATAAGTATTATGTTTTATTTTAAATGCTTTTCATCTTTTTTTTTTTTTTCAATATTATTATTATTATCTGTCAATAGTTCCATTCCTATTCCAGATATGGTGCTATATATAAACTTACTGATGTCGTTGATGAAGCAGACCTTATACCAGTGTAACTTTGAAATCTTGGATGAAAGATTTGTCCAAATCTTTTACGTTGAAAATAGGGCTGTGTTGTTAATGTAAATATTAACTATCATTACATGTTGCAGTGGAAATTCTCAGTTATTGCTTTAGGGGTACAATCTACACATTAACTATCATTACATGTTGCAGTGGAAATTCTTTCTGTTGTTGCTTTAGGCTTCCACAGGCTATGCTAATGTTTTAGATAAGGACGATGTTATTGTAGCGTTGCTACTGCCTACAATATGAATATATGATACAACACTAATTCACTATTAATTATTAAATTGTCTTGATTACACAACAGAGCCATCAGCCACGGCCCAAAGAAACTCCAAACATAACAGATCTAGGATTAAAACCAAGTCCATCTCTATGGAAAAAGTCCCCTAGACTAGAGGGGCTGGCCACAGATGTAGAGCTTGTAAAAGTAATCCGCCCTCAAGTTCAGTGCATAAAGTCTTTCATTGGATCGTCATGGTGGACTTTCTTCATCCTGTATGCCTCCATGTCCTCAGCAGTGACCTGTAGTGAATACAGATGGTTAGACAACTCTGAGTCAATTAAAAGTAATCAGCCCTCAAGTTCAGTGCATATTATAGTCTTTCATTGGATCGTCATTTATGATTGGACTTTTTCATCCTGTTCTCTCCTGTTTTGATTGATACAATAATATGGAAAATTAGTCAATTTATTTGAGAAAGGGACCAAATTAATTATTTAATTAATTCCTAGCTTCAAAATTCATACCTCATCATTCCATCTAACATTATATTTACGTTTCCTCTCGTCCTTCTCTTCTCTCTTTCTCTGATCTTCCTGCAATTAAACCAGTAGGATACACCAATCAGCACAACAACATACTTAAATGCGATCCATTTTGAGTTCAAATGCAATACATCGCTTCTCTCAAACTCAATTTTTTTCACCTTAATAAATGCAAAAATAATCAGAAACAAAACTATTAATGATTTTTCACCCAAAAACTACTATTAATAATTCAAACTTGGGCAGAACAAGAGACAAAAAGAATGGCGTGAATACGTTAATGCAAAAGCAAATATATATAGATAGCTGATATTGACCTTTTTGAGTGCTTCAGCAAGCAATTTCTCATCCAAAACAAGGTCATCAGGAATATCAGTTCCCCACGTTGCAAGCTTTTTCTCCTCCACAGGCTTAAGATCCTCTGAGCATCACAGAAAAAAGATTTTGATTATGGGAGAGGAAGCAACATATGACACCACCACAGAAAAAAAGGGAGGGGAAGAGGTACAGTAGAGATAATGGTGTATTATCGGTCACTCAGCATACCTTCAGCAGCCTCTTTACGAGCAATATTAGCTTTCATGAGATCACTTGAAGCCTCAGCCGCCTCAATACCAGCAGTTCCTGTGCAATAGCTATTTCGTATTGTCTGTTTGCAGCATTTATAGCCCCATTGGTGATCCTTCCACCAAGAGCCCCAAACAGTAGTGTGGTTGTTAATGTAAGTATCTTCTTCATACTTGCTCTTAGGAAGTGCTGCCTCCTGTTAGAAGTGTCCACCATAGACAGTCAAGGACAACAAACATGTTAACAGACTAGGGTAAGTGGTCAGATTTATACCGTTGACAAGCATTATGTCAACTAAAATTACACAAGTTAAAATGCAAAATAGTAATTAGACACCATAATGTAACAACTTCGAATGAAAATATCACCTGTCCTTTTATAATTCTACCGGCACGATCATACTCCACATGCCTCTCACTTTGTCCCAAAAGTAGTTCTCTTGGAAGCTTGTTCTCATCAGATGCATTGCCATACTTCTCCAAAATAGTGTCCTTGGTTTGAGACTTCAATTTCTCCTTCATCACCTTAAAATTCTTATAAAGTAACTCAGCTTGGGATGGAGCTGCTTGCATGTGAACATCTTGCCCCTTATCAAATGCCTCCCAAGCATGGATGTTTAATTCTTTGAATTCCAAAGCTTGTCCACTATTTCTATATTGGTTATCACCCTGCAACAAAACAGCACATATAGTTTACATACAAGTTCAATAGATATACAGCACTATAGCTGTGATACAGGAATTTCTATAACTTCTAATTCTCAAGGAAAATTTACCTCATAGAACTTCTCATTCGCATCTGCTTCTGGAAGAGGATCTTCACGCATGGACCGTGTTTTGGGATCATAGTGTGCAGAATTGACATCAAGATTAAGAAGATATTTTGCAGTATCCTCACGAATACGCAGGTTCCTAAAAGCAAAAGATAATTAGTCCCTCTTCTTTGTTTTTTTTTTTTTTTTTTTTTTTTTTTTCTTTTTTTTTTTTTTGACAAAATGATATTTAGTTTGAATTAATTTATATGTTATGATCAAAGATGAAATTGAAAAAATAATGGTCATCTAGCTTAGAGGACTGGTCCGTCATGAGGACTGTAATAGCAATAATACCTCACACTTCCTGTACTTCCACCACCTGTTGTACGCACACGTTTCTCAACTTTGGCAAAGTCCATTTGTTTGCTCTCATCCACCTTAGCCTCATCCACCCTAAGATCATCTTCCTCTTCATCTTCATCACTGACTGCATCCTCACCATCTTTGTTGCTTTTCTCCAGTTTCTTCAGTTGTTGCTCTTTTAAGAATTTCTTTCGAGCTTCATCTCTAGCTTCATACCTCTCAATCACCCGAGCATAAGTTGATGCATCATACCCATTCCATCGGTCCCGTTTACCATCATAGTCAAGCTCAAAAGTTTCAATTTTCTCATCAGGTGCAATGTGTTTGTTTGTCCACTTTGCTCCTGTTCTACGTGGTCTTTCCATGCATGTCTTGGCAGTGTGAGTCATAGCTCCACAGCTGAAAAAAGTAATTATATATCAACATATTTAAGTATGAATAGAATAAAAATATAAACGTTAGAAGGAGACATGCATGTAGAAGATCCATAAATAATTGGCATCATCCTTGAGAGAAATCAAAGACATTCATAATCCCTCCCAAAAAAGTTTGTGGTCGAAGAAAAATCAATTTTGTCTCAGAATACGCATATTGACACATTAAAAGAAAAAGGAAACTTTCACCTTTAATTAGATAGAGGGACAAACTTCCCCATCAAATGAAATATTTTAAATTCCAAGAGATCATTCATCAGGTATGTACATGCAATAGACAGAACATCAGAGAAGGCACTTACTTCTCACATGCACCCTTCCTAAACTTGTCTGCCTGAAAAGTCTTAGCACCCCTATCATACCATGATTTTGTGTAATTGGGATCTGATTTCCACTTCCTTTGATGTTTTAAACTCTACAAAAATGTAAGGGGGAAAAATTAATTCTCAGAAGTCAGATATCATTAGACAAGCCATACACATCTCAAAAAAAAAAAAAAAAAAGTGACTTACAGGTCTCTCAGCATTAAGATACCAAGGTGCAGAAGACATATATTGGGGAATATGAGGGTTAATTTCCTTTCCATCTTCATCAACCTCTGCGGGTGCAAGCCCAGCCTTACGAGCTTCTTCCAATTCAATTTGTTTTCGATGGTCCTCCCTGGATTTAAAAGCAACTGCAGTTTCCAACAACGTGTTGCACTCAATTAGGCAATTCAGTAAGAAGAATTTCGGGAAATAAAATTGATATTAGAAAGGAAAATTCCATGATCGTGGACAATCATATAAACAAGGAAAAAGCATACTTTCACTGTGTTATTTTTCCTCTTAATTGTCTCATTAATTTTGAGACATTAACATTTGATAATGTCTCATTAATTTTAAGCTATTAACATATTAGCTATGTAACTTTGCTCAATTTTGAGCTATTAACAATTTGATCTTTTAAAAATGCCTCATGCTCATTTGAGCTATCAACAATTTGCTCTGTTAAAAATGTTAGAGCCTTAAAAGGTACTCACAGAGAAAAGCTCGCTCACAATCTACATTTTTTTCCTCATCGAATTTCACTTCCGTTCGCACAGTCAGCATTTCTTTTACAATTATATTTTACACAGATCGCAAGCAGTAGAATTTATATAGAGTATCGTTTACAACGCGTGGCCTTAACAGCGATGCTCTATACAGATGAAGCAAAAGAAAATTGAATTGTAGGGAAATCGTAATCTTAAAACAGACAGATTAAATAATCTGATTTCGGTATTTTGAAACCCTAATTTGAAAGCTAAAACAAGTACCTGAGGCAGTTGCCATGGCTTCGTCCCCAAAAGGAAACTAAATATATGAGTCGCCGAGATACGTGAAGGCAAAACCGAGGGTGGAATCTGAAAATCAAAGATGAGAAGCAAGGATCAGAGAGCCCAAGGGCTATTTAATTATAATAAGGCGGTGGTCTCCGGAGAACAAAGGCGGTGGGCGTGTGGTGTGATATATTTTCCCTCCTTAAATATATACGGAATATCTTTTATTTCTTCAAATTTATACTAATTTTGATTTTAACACATCAAATTTTAAATAATTTGTTTTAGTTCAAATTTTAAATAATAGTTTTATTTAATTTAAAATATTGGCCTCTACAACTCAATAAAAATTTGGATCATTCTATCCCTAAATGGATCAAAATTAATTATTTAAAACTTAAGAGACTAAATAAAAATCGAGATAAATTTGAGGGATCAAAAATAATATTAACCCTTGATATATACACAAAGCAGATTTTATTTGGGAAAATTCCAACTAAGTCCCAAACAAAAGAAAATACGACCAAAAAGTTTATTAAAATCTTAAATTTGCAATAAAGTCCCTTTGATATTTTTGAAATATATCCAAATGTAAAAATACACAAATATCCTTGATGAAACCAAGAAAAAGGCAGCATAGTCAAAGCCTTTCTTCTCCCTCTTCCCAATAGCCCCTTTGTCATTCTATCTCCTCGATAGTTGTCGGCGTCGCCGTTCGTTCTCTATCAGCATCGAGTAAACGTTGGTGTTACCTGCGTAAACATCGTTGAGAAAACAGATTCAACCTCCCGTCACACCGATTGCTCTTGTGCTGCAAAATTTGGCAAGTGATTTCATATTATATAACAAGATCCTAGAGTTATTGTTTATGTCTGCTGAAGCTTTGAGTTGCAATTTAAGTTTTGTTTCTCTTTACTGACTCTATACTCTGTTGTCCTCCATTATATTTGTGAACTATCAAGGACGACCTAGTTAAATGCAATGTATACGTCGGAACCACAACTACAACATATATATTGCATATAATATATCCAATCCTACACAAACACACATTAGAACCACAACCTCAACAGACACATATATATAATATATATATATTGCATTCAACTAAATCATCATTGATAGTTCAAAAATATAAAGAAGGACAATAAAGTCAACAAATGGAAACAAAAGTTGCAACCCAAAGCTTCAGCAGACATAAAATATAATTCTGCCAAAAATTTGCAACATAAGAGCAATCGGGTGTGAAGAGGAAGGGAGGCCGAGTCTGCTTTCTCGGCGATTTTACTTAGGTGACAACGACGTCTTGATGCTGCTAGAGAACCAGCAGTGACTCCGACTAGTTCAAGTTGCTGAGGAGACCCTGAGACTATCGGGGAGAGAGAATAACAACATGTGATCTAACGGTCCAAGAATAAATTTCTTTTACTGTTTATTTTTTAAAGAAATATTTTCATAAATAGGGAAATAAAGATAATTCTTATTTACTGAAGCACGTGTTTTTTTTTCCTTCACATAGAAGAACCACCTACTTGTTACTTTTTGAATTAAATTTGAAAGTTTAATACACTGTCATTGATGTCATCCAGAACCACTCAGACTTTGTGTGGGCTCCCATAACGGGCCATGCAAACAAACTCGGGGGTGGGAACTCAGCCCAAAACTAATATTTTGTTCTTGACGGTGCCCTGCTCTTGGTTTTCCGCTAGTATATCCCATTCCAGCCTCTTCTTGGTCCTTCGCTGGAAAACCCATTCCATGCTGCTCCACTGTCGGAATGCCCTTACCCTTCAGCTCTGCCACCGCGATTTCTTGGTCCGCCGTCATACCCCTACTCTTCTGCTCCGCATGTTACAAATTCTTACATTTAGGATGTGTTTGATTTGAGGGAAGGGAGTGGGATGAGATGAGAGGGGACCTCTTTCCATCATTTGGTTTAAATATTTAGGTGGGAGAGAGGACAAAATTTTGGGGTTAAATTCCCTTCCCTCCCTTTAATTTAAACAAAGGATATTTTCCCCTCTCGTTACCTTCAACAAACCAAATAAGGTAACATATCCTCCATCCTCTTCTCTCAAATCAAACACACCACCAGAGGAGGAATATTTAAAGACAAAACTTAGGTAGGTGAAGTTCATCGGTGTTTTTGCAAGTGTACAACCCATCATTTTACAATTGTACAGCTCATCCATGGTAAAATAACAAGTATCATAAAAATTTAATTTTAATCCATAAAAATAATAAAGTAACAAGTGTCTATACTCTATAGGTGTATTTACACTATAAAAGTTTATATAAAACTTTACAAGTGTCCTATAGGTAAATTTACAAGTGCACATATTTAATATTCAATAATTTGTCTATCAATGTTCTTATAAAATCTAAAGTTAAGAAAAAATATATAATATTTATAAATCAATTAAAAACTTAATTATAATTAAACTATATTAAAAGTGTCAAATAATTTTTTTTATAGTTAATCTTATGATTCAAGTTGAAATATGCTAAGCCAAACAAAAATAATATTTCTATTCTGATTCAAATTAAATGTGTGTCAAAGAATTAAGAAATCTTAGTCTAAAAGACACAGAAAATAATACTTATTGAAAAGAACCTTAATAATTATAATTATATAAAAAGACCAAATTTTAAATATTTATTTAAAAGGTTAATATAATCTTTGATCCTCAAGTTTGTTTTCATTTTGGTTTTAGTCCATCAAGTTTCAAATAAGAGGTTTTAGTTCCTTAATTAATAGAATGAAATTTGAGGAACCAAAACCACAATGAGGGTAAACTTAGAACCAAGATTGTATTAACCCTTATTCAAAATACTAAATTGTCCCTTAATCCCTCGTCAACGCCCTCCATATCTTTCCCTACGAGGTTATCATCATACTCAAGGCCACTCTAGATTGAAGATTCTAAAATCAAGGTCCAAAAAATGATACAATTGTTAAAAAAGTCTAACCACAAGTCTCTGGAATTTTGATGTCTAATTATCAAATATCTTGAGCGTCTGTGGAGTTGACCTTTATTTACCAATTATTGTTCTATGACCCGTATATTTGCAATGCCTATTAGAAATTTTGGTTGCATCAATAACGAAATTCACGGGGAATATAATTGGCAATCAGTGATAATTAAATTGAAATTAAAGATGCCTATAGTCAATAAATTTCCAGTCAAGTTATAATGATACGGAAAGAAAATGGTGGTGTGTAGGTGTATACATCATTAATAAAATTGTTCACATCTTATGCTAGTAGTTTATAACTTACTACATGGTGGTTAGAAGGGGCAAGTGACTAGTCAGACACCCAATTCAAGAAACCATCAATTGACTTTTGATCCGGTATTGGAAGTGTTTTGGTGTAAAACACAGATATCCAGCCTTGGGCTGGTGCTTTGATCTTGAATCGATATGCTCTGCCTAAGTATCTATGGAGGAGATACCCAGGATAGCGTGTGATCACTGTGCACAGACTAGGCTCTCGCCAAAGGGGGTGGTGTGTGTGCACAGTGTGGCGGAATGTAAATAGTATTGAGTTAGAACGTGTGTACCTTAAGGCTTGACCCAGTATTTATAGAGTTTACCTTAGGTAGGATATGTCGAACTTGCGTGATCCTTGGTGTGAGTATCTAGGCCGCTATATCATGAAGATACCCTTGGATTTAGGATATTCACCTCTTGTAGATAGATCCGGCATATCCGTTAGGATATGGTATTTACTGTTGGGCCATTACGTTATTGGGACTTATGCAAGTCCGTAATAGTTGCCCCCCGGCTTGGATAGTTTGAGCTTTTGAGCTGCCGGGATGTGTTTTGCCAAAACGACGTCGGTTACCCTGAGTAGGTATATCACTGTCTTACGTCACCACGTCGTATGACACTGGCTCTGGCAGCGGGATTCATTTGCTTTTATCCGAAGCAGTACTAGGAAGTCTATGGGGACCGAGGTCTATGGGATTGAGGCACTCCTTTGTTGCCTTTGGGTTCGAGGTAACGTCGAAGGACTTGGTGTCCGAGGTAATGGCAAGCGTCTCCCTGACTTTGAAGTCTGGATTTCTCTGATGCTACCATCATTACCCTTGACACCTGGCGTCCTCGTGTTGGCGAGGGGCTATAACCGCCGTGTCTAGCCGTCAGCGATTTTCGTGCGCATTTAATGTGCCTGTTGCGTAGCATACGTCACCTCCACTTCCAAGGTGAATAGTCTTTTCTACCCCTGACTCTTCGGAATTACAAAGTTTGAAGGAATACATTTGTCCATCATTCATATTTCCCTCCATTTCTCACACTATTCTCTTCTACAACTTCTCTCGAAGAACAACCCTGCTTCTGTCTTGTGGCGATTGTTTCTGGATAGCCTTCAAATCTTGCCTTCTCCTCTTTCTGAAACTTTCACTGAATCAGGTATATTTTCCTGCTTTTTTTTTTCTAGTTTATTCTCGATCTTTAATCGTTATGTGATTTTATTCATTTTCTGCTTCGGGGTTCTCCTGGGTAGGTTCCTAGTAGGTGCGGTTGGGTGTCATTTGGGTTTAGGTCCCTTATTCTTCATGACGTACGCTTGTGTATGGGAGTCTCCCTTGTCCTCTCCCCATTTGGTTCCCCTTTCCTAATCAAACCTTTTGTGCCTTCTAGGTTCCATTTTCTGGTGGTGATGGATAGGTTTAACCGTTTGCCTTCATCGAGTAAAAAACAACTCCGGATGAAGAAGAAGCCTTGCGCATGCGTTATCCGCTAACTAGCTTCTAGTTGTTTGGTTCTTCCCTTTCTAAAGAGCAAAGGCTGGCGGCCTTGCTCCATGGTGGGTCTGGTGAGAGGAGAGTTGAGGGGTCATCGTTTGTCCCGCCTTCCCTCGGGGTTTTTGCACTGGTTTTATTCGTTTTGGGGATCGAGACGGCTTAGGAGCCATCTCGGCTCAACCTATTAATTTTTACCAGACTCCCCCACGAGAGAGGTCAGATCCCTACCCCGAAGGATATCTTGGCCCCTGTTGGGATTGTATTGCCTCGAGCTCCCACTACATTGCACTTGGCCAAGATTCTCTTGCCAACCAAATTCTTGGTTCCTACCGACATAGGTCTCCCTCGATTCCCACTTTGGCCATTAGAACCGAACTCCCTTGTCCTTCTATCCTCAATATGGATTCGTCAAGTATATCTTTCAACTTACTGATCTTTACCTTTTATCTGTTTGCTTTAGGTGTAAATGGATTCATCTCCTTCATCCGATGGACCCCTTCTGTAACTGGGAATCAGATTCTACCAGTCCTCCACAATTCCTCCTAACAAAATATCCCTGGGTTGCTTATGGGGTATTGACAACGCAGTCATTTATATCGCCTTTCGATATTGCCCGGCTCGACCTAGGAGACACTTCCTGCTGCACCTTATGTCCTCCTTCTGATGGGGAGCCCGTATGTGCCATTAGGGAAGGAGCCAATTCTTCCTTCTTCTTTTTCTACAAGGATTATGCCACCCGCCTCGGTGTTCCCTTCCCGTTCTCTGAGTTCCAAATGGAGGTTTTGAATTATCTTCATCTAGCTCCTTCCCAGCTCCATCCTAATGGGTGGGGTTTCATTTTGGCTTTTGAGCGCCTCTGTAAATCGTTTGTGGAACCCATTCCCTGTAAACGCTCCATATTCTTTTATTTCTTCTGTCCTTTTACACCTCGGTCCAACAAGAACGACGAGGAATCAAAAGGTTTGATGTCCCTCCGAGGTGTTTTTGGTTGGAAACTTTTCCATGCTTTCTCTAATTCCTTTAAGCATTTTAAGACCAGCTTCTTCAAAGTTGTTGCCATTTCTGGGCAACAACCCTAGTTCCTTCATGGCCCCGAGTCCAAAGATGTGGAATGGAAATTCCCATTGTACTGGACTAAGGACCATCATTATAAAGACTCCTCCAGCTACTAGGTAGATGGGGATGATCTCCCAGTCGAGGACATCGTAGCGGTGTCTCGTCTGGTAACTTACGTCAAGGAGCACGGTGTAAAGACCGCTTCCTGGATAGTTTCCCAATCCGTTATCGATCTCGGTTTGACCTTGTGTATATTTTTCCTCTTTGTGTCTGATTTACTCCTTGTGGTATTCCAGTATTTGATCATTTTGATCTTTTGTTCTAACGGGTATTACTTTTTTGCAGCTAAGCTATGGAGTCGTTGCCTCCCTACCTCTCTCATGTGAATCCTAGTGATGGAGTTCTTCCGCAGTGAGAATCTCGGAAGCGCGCCACTACCGAACTTGGTAGGGGGAGGGGAAGAGTGGCGTCGGTCGCCTTGGTGTCCAAGAGGACCAGATCCTCGGCCCCGGGTGGCCCCTCCTCGTCTCCTTCCACCGGCCAAGCTCAGCTGCATCGAGACAAGGATGCCGTGATTGAGGAAGCTGAAGCTCATCCTTTGGACAGCCTGGCTCCACCATCTCCTCCGCTCTTCAAGTTACCGTGCAGCCTTGCTTGGGAGAAGGGGGCAACTGAGGAGCTCAGCGTCGCCTATTTCCCTCCCCGCCGTTTCCTGGATACTACCCTCCCCCTGACTGAGGCCGACGAACATTTGATCCATTATGTGCAGGATCATCTGTTGAAGGGGGTTGGTCTGACGCAATCCATGCTCCACCTGAAAAGGAAGGTGGTTGGGATATCACCCGAGAAGCATCATCTGGAAATGGAGAGAGATTTGGCCATGGCGGCAAAGAAGAGGGTGGAGGAAGAATTGAGCGCCATTCAAGCTACGGCTGCAAAAATGTCCGAGGAGCTGAAGTTCACCAAGGACGTCCTGGCCAAAGAAACTCCGAGATCCTTACTTTAAAGGCCTCTAATTCCCAGAGTGTGGAAGCTTTGAAGACGGTGCAGGCGCAACGGGGTAACTTGGCGGAAGAGTTGGGCGCCATGAAAGGCTAAGCTAGCATACATGAAGAATGCCCTTGCCAATTGCTCGGATACTGTGAGGGCAACTGCCAAGGATGCTTTTGACATGGCTCTGGCCCAGATCCGGTACTTGAACCCCACAGTGACCCTGGAGCTTGATAGATTTCATTACGGGCATATGTGCACCAGGGCAAGTTCTTCCCGCCTCCTTTGTCCTCGGACAATGCCTCCGTATCGGAGCTTGGTGGTATAGAGAAGGGATGGGAAGGGGAAGAGGAGCTCTCGCTCGATGCTCCTCCGGAAGATGGTCAGGGTCCATCGAAAGCCGCCCGCGTCCGACCCCTAAGTGGTCGAGGCGTTTCTTGTCTGTAGTTCCTTCTTTTTTGGGCGTCTGTGTCCTTTTGACTTTGTATTCTCTCGGTGTTTGTGCCGGTTGTATATTTTCTCTTGACAATTTCTCTTGATAATTATCTTATCAATTTATTGGCATATTGGTTGTTTTTTGAATTCTAAGCTTCGTTAGAAATTCTTTGACTAGGCCAGGGTCTTTGATTATGCAGATCTGTGTTTTCTTCTAGACTTGACACCTGGGAATCTATGGTAGGGTTTTCTTTTTTAATTGCATAGGGTTTATTTTAACCGTACTACCGAGTTCCGGTTCCGTTGTTTGGGATCATAACCAGGATAAGGGAAGACTGTCACATGTCCAACCGTGGTGTTTGAAACGCAACGCTTAAACATTTTGACCTGATCAGGGTTGGAATGACAATTAATCTTCTTATCGAGGACCGAGTATTGACGCGTCAAATTTCGTGAGGGCCTGTAAAGGCGACTGCACGTAACTCGTAACTTGGGCTCGTTGGCCTTGGTGTAATACATCTAGATGAGTTTTGATTGGTGACCGAGTTTAGGAACGTCGGTGTAATGCTTAAGCAATTGACAGTGCGTACTGTGAATTTTCGCTGAGGAACTCTTCATTAAAATAATAATTCACTCCAAGGAGCTAGTAATGTCATATAATGAAATTTAAAATGGACAAGAATGTAAAAGTTGAAATCTAAATGTTGAAATAAAGAAATAACCGAGCTCAAACATGGTGTCTGACGTTGTCCGAATGTAGGCCGAGATCTAACTATAGTAGATTCTTAGCTTGTCGGCATTCCAAGTTCTTTTGATAGGCTTCCTTCCTAGGATTTCGAGTACATACGCTCCTTTGTCGAGTTTCTCTTTGACCCGGTAAAGACCTTCCCAATTTGTAGCTAACTTTCCATCTCTGGCGTTTTTGTTTTCGATGTCGTACTCGAGTACCAGGTTGCCCCTGTTGAAAGAACGGGGTCTGACCTTCCGATTATACTTCGCTGCAATGAGTTGCTTGGTGGCTAATTCTTTGTAGTACACTGCGATTCTGACCTCGTCGATCAAGTCCAACTCTGTCGTTAATGCGTTATCATTCGACTCCTCTCCTGCTTGGAGAGCCTTCATCTCTCTCCACAACGGTTGTCCTATCTTGACTGGGATCATTGCCTCACATCCATAGGTCATCCAGAAAGGGGTTTCTTGGGTTGAAGTCTACTCGGTGGTCCTATATCCCCACAATACACTGTAGAGTTGTTCGACCCAGTTGGATTCCGCATCTTGCATCCGCTTCTTTAATCTGTCGAGGACAATCTTGTTGGCCGCTTCGGCCTAGCCGTTTGATTGTGGGTGCTCAATCGAGGTGAAGTGCTGCTTAACATCGAGGTCCGACATCATGTCCTGGAACCGTTTATCCATAAATTGGGTCCTGTTGTCCGTGACTATCTCGGCTGGGATTCCAAAACAGGAGACAATATTATGTGAAAAAATCTTTGTATCCGAGCCGAGGTTATAGTTGTTAAGGGCTCGGCCTCAATCCACTTAGTAAAGTAGTCTACCGCCACGATAAGCTATCTGAACTGTCCGGGGGCCGGCTTGAATGGCCTAAGGAGATCCATGCCCCATTTGTAAAAGGGCTAGGGGGCCGAGATGCCTTCCAACTCTGCTGGCGGGGGCCAAATGATTTTGGCATGTTTCTGGCAACTATCACATCTTCTTACGGCATCCTTAGAGTCTGGCATCATGGTTGGCCAGTAGTAGCTGGCACGCAGAGCTTTCCTGGCTAGAGATTTGCCTTCCATTGGTGGCCGTTGACTCTTTCATGTATCTCAGCCAACACATATTTGGCTTCAGATTGGCCAAAGCATCTCATCATTGGAGAGTGTGATAATTGAATATTTCATACACTACTTTTTGTCTCTTGATTTACAATTTAGGGCTTTTTAGCTAACAAATAATGGCTTTTATATTTATTTGGGCTTTGGGCCTTTTATTACATTTTAGCCATTATTTAATAATAAATTACAGTTTTACATTGCTTCACTATTTTTACCATAACTCTTGAACTCGACATCGGATTTACCTCATTTTTGTCTCATATTTCGGATGATTCAGAGAGCTACAATTGTTATGAAGACATGAAGAGAAAATTCGGACAAGAGGGCGGTCAATTTTGGAGCCGAAACATATGTATTTTTGGATTTTATTTTGGGCTCGAACTTTATAACTAAAGCCCAATTTTATTTTAATTTCGTTTTTGGGCTGACCCATTTCCATTTTAGGGTTAGGTTTAAGTTAGTGGCAGCCACAAACATATCATTCATTCACGTTTTTAGAATTCGAGGATCAAAATAGTAGTTTTCAAATTCTCTGCAATGTTCTTCGTGTTCTTCATCTATTTTTCATTTTTCTTAATTATGTTCGGCTAAACCTCTGTGATTAACCCAACGATGAGGATTCCATGATTCGTCCAGAGAACTCACGCTTAATCGGTAACATTACTCATTTCTATTTTCATCTATCGGATTCGATTTTCTAGAAATAGTTCGAATATTAGATTTAATATTCAGTTTGGTTCATTCCAAGGATAGAGTTTCGGACTAGGTTTAAAGTTTTGCTGTGCGATTGCATAGTAGGACGCCACTATTCAAACATATTCTACACAATCGTCTAGTCGAGGAATATCTGGATGAACGCAGAGATTTCGGTTCATCCAGAGCCAAACGCGAGTTCGTTCATATTTTGTTCGATGACGTGAAGTTTCGAATCCGAATGTTGGGTTGATCGTCTTTACTCGTTTCGTTTAATCCATTTCGTTTTTGCTTATTCGTTTTGTTTCTGCATATTTGTGTTTTCAATCTGTTTTGAATAAAAAACCCTCAATTTTTCTGTTTCGTTCTATTGTTTGTTTCAAATTGAACCGACCGCAAATTCATTGGGAAACGACCCAGTTACATTACACTGCAAATCCTTTTGGTTAATCTGGTTATTTTGGGAGATTACAGCAAATCTTTGTCAAAATATGGAGCCGTTGCCGGGGAATTTGCATTGATTTGATTAGTAACAGTAGTGTAAATAGCTTTGTTTCGGTAGTTTAGTTGGTTCGGGTGGTTGGACAAAATTTTTCTCGCCCATTACTCAATCCAGGTCTCATTCACAAGGAATTGGGCATTTTAAGCAAGAGTCACTTACTTTTAGGTCTCACCTATTTTCCCCAAATTCCAACGTTTAGGCCATGTTTTTGTTGTTTTAAGTTTCGATAAATTAGTGAAAAGTAAAAAAAAAATTTAAAAAAGTGGTCTAAACGATGGAATTTGGCTTAAATCTGAGGATCTCAGTGCCTTAATGGTACGAGTTTGTCTTAGAATAGGGTTTTCCTTCAGGTCACCAAAAATCAGCCCCATCGGAGTAAGTCATTAAATTCTCGAAATATACATTCCGTCCCAACAAGATCAAAAAAAAAAAAATTCAAATTTTTTTTTCCTAAAATAGGTTTTTGCTTTTGGTCAATTTCTAACGTAGGTTTTTGCTTTTGTGATTTTGCTTTTGTCCAAGTCTTAGTGTTTTTCTACTTTTCTTAATTAGTCAAGTTTTTTTTACCACTTTTAGTGGCAATTTCGTAATTCTGATTTTCGCAAATTCCCGCCTTGTGATTATGCTTTTGCATGAGTACTAGGAGCACTATCAATCCAAAAGACTTGTTGCCATTTGATCCTGAAATAGAAAGAACAATTCTTACTGCTAGAAGAGTTGTTAGGCTAAGTCGTGGGGTTAATACTGAATTGGACATTGAACTTGAGTCTGATAGTGGCCATTCTGATTGTGTCCATACTGTTGATCTTTCTGATTGTGCTTCTGATAGTCTTGTTGTTTTCACTGATTCTAGTAGCAATTTTCCTAACTCAGAAATTATGGCAGAAGAACAGGAAAATCGTCTTACTTTAAAGGAATTGAATGAACCTGATGTTAATTATCAACCTTTGTGCATTCAATATCCCGCCTTGCCGCTAACTTTGAGCTTAAATCGGTCTAATACACTTGCTTCCTAAGTTTCATGGTCTTGCAGTGAGTGTGCCATTAAGCATTTGAAGGAGTTCCATCTAGTATGCAAGACAATGAAATCGCATGCCATTGATGAAGATCGGATCAAGCCGAGAGCTTTTCCTTTCTCATTGGAAGGTGGAGCCAAAGATCGGTTGTTGTACCTTCACCTTCATCTATTGGGAGTCAAAGAGGTTCGTAGGTTATTTATGGAGAAATATTTCCCTTTTTCAAGAGCAACTACGATCAAGAAGGAAATTGCCAACATTAAACAGTCAATGGGGAGACTTTGTATGAGTCTTTGGGAGAGGTTCAAAAGGTTATGTGCAAGCTCGTCCACACCACCAAATCTCTCGAGAAAGACTTGATTACCCATTTCTATGATGGTCGCTACCCGTAGACAAAGGTTTGGTGGATGCTTCTAGTGGTGGGGCTCTACGTAACAAGACACCCGAAGATGCCCGAGACTTGATATCCGAGATGGCGGCAACTCTCGGCAATTTGGCACCGGGCCAATAGCACTCCTCATTTACCATGTTCAAACACCTCCAGTCCGGTACGATTCTCGAGAGATTGGAGAATAGACTTGATGATCGACCTCTCCGGTGAGGCAATTGGCGGGATGCATGACGCACAATCTTCTCCTCCTCGGGTTGGGTACTCATGTGGGTTCTGTTCGACCCTTACCATTCTATCGACTCTTGCCCTACCTTGCATGATCTTGCTTATCAAGACCCGGTCAAGAGCTTCGCTGGGTGCCTTTCCGGAAAGCCACAATACCAAGAATAATGCCTTCTCCAACACCTACAATCCCGGTTGGAGAAATCACCCCAATTTCCGTTGGAACCGAATCGAAACCGAGTAACCAATATCGCCAGAATTTTGGGAATTACCAACGAGACAAGACAGATCACGTAATTTCCAACAAAGAATCTGCACCTCCTTTGCCTTTGCCAAGAAGACACCTCCTCGACTAGCCATATGTGCACTTACACAAAAAAGACAACAACAAAGGGCTAGTAGTAGTGGTAGTGGTGGTCCCTCACTTGAAGATATGATGAAGCAATTTGTCGCAGCTAATATGCAGTTTCAACAGCAAACATCCCAGTTCCAACAGCAAATTGACACTACCATTCAGGGTTTGCAAACACAGATTGGGTAGTTGGCAACATCATTGAACCAGCTTCAACCTCAGGGATCCAACACCCTTCCTTCCCAAACCATTCCCAATCCTAAGGGGAATATGAGTGCTATCTCACTACGGTCTGGCAAACAATTGGAGGAGCCTAAATCAGCTGCAGATGTGACTTCCACATCAGAAAGAGAGTCAGAAAATGTGAAGATTGACTCTAAAAATAAACAGGCAATGCAGCAAAGTGAAGAGGAAGACATCCCCATTCCTCTTCCCTTCCCTCAGAGAGCCCTTCAATCCAAGAAGTTGGCAGACAAAGCACAACAAGATAAGGATATACTTGAGACATTCAGAAGAGTGGAGATCAACATCCCTCTCTTAGATGCAGTCAAACAAATTCCTAAATATGCCAAGTTTCGAAGGAGTTATGCACCAACAAGAGGCGATCGAAGGGAAGTGAACGAGTGAGTTTGAACCAGAATGTATCGGACTCATCCGCCTACCATGCCTCGCAAGTGCAAGGATCCAGGGACGTTTTCTATCCCTTGCCTTATTGGCAATTTTATGATTGCATGCTAGATTTAAGTGCTTTTATTAATGTCATGCCCGCATCTATTTATAAATCTCTTGGTCTTGGTCCTTTGCGTCCTACGGTGTTGTTGTTCGCTTAGCTAATAGAGTACTTGCTCATCCTTCTAGTGTGGTTGAAGATGTATTAGTCAAAGTTAATGAATTGCTATTCCCCGCTGATTTTTACATCTTAGATATGGAGGGTGAGTCTTCTATTAGTAGGTCACCAATCATTCTAGGAGGCCTTTCATGAAAACAAACTAGGACTAAGATAGATGTGCATTCCGGTACACTTTCCATGGAGTTTGGTGATATATCTGTGAATTTTAATATCTTTGATGCCATGAAACATCCTATGGAAGAGCATTCTGTTTTCTAGCATTGATGTGATTGATGATGCTGTGGATGATGTTATTGCTGATTGGTGTGCTGATTATCATGATCTTGTATCTGAGAGTGATCCTTCCATTTGTGCATGTGCTGATAATGAATGGTGCTCTGTTTGCACTGATTTGCTTAATGCTGCATTACTTGCTGATTCTACATTACATGTGGATTCTGATATTGATTCTGAGTTTGAGCTTCATCCTGATCCTAATGTGCATCCTGATTCTGATTTTGATGAGCTGACTTCTGATGTTAACATTGAGTTGTATAGACACGCTTCTTCCGCTTCTTTGAATGTGGTTTCGTGTATTTCTAGTGTGATGACATCGAATTGTTGCAACAACCACCCAAGCTCCTACCTTCCACTGAGCAACCGCCCAAACTTGAGTTGAAATCCCTTCCAGATCACCTGAAGTATGCATTCCTGGAGGTGGATGAACAGTTGCCAGTCATTGTGGCCAACAATCTTCTTCCTGACCAAGAAGAGAAGCTGCTAAGCTTATTGAGGGAAAACAAGAAAGCCATTGGGTGGACATTAGCTGATATTGTTGGCATCAGCCCTTCTATGTGTATGCATCGCATTTTGTTGGAAGAGGACTCTAAGTTGGTAAGGCAGCCCCAGAGACGCCTTAATCCTCTTATCCTTGATGTGGTTAAGAAGGAGGTCACTAAGCTTCTGCAATCTGACATCATCTATCCCATTTCTGATAGCCAGTGGGTTAGCCCGGTCCAGGTGGTTCCTAAGAAGTCCGGAGTTACTTGTGGTAGCCAATCGAAGAATGAGCTCATTCCTACTCGAGTTCGAGAATAGTTGGAGAGTTTGTATCGACTATAGGAGACTCAATCAAGCCACTCGCAAGGATCATTATCCTCTACCTTTCATTGATCGGATGTTAGAGCGACCGGGCCGGCAAGTCCCATTCTTGCTTTTTGGATGGCTACTCCGGATACTTCCGATCCATATTGCTCCCGAGGATCGGAGAAGACGACCTTCACATGCCCCTTTGGAACATATGCCTACCGAAGGATGCCTTTTGGCCTTTGCAACGCACCTGGCACCTTTCAGCGTTGTATGGTAAGCATTTTCTCTGAATTTCTAGAGGATTGGATGGAGGTTTTTATGGATGATTTCACTGTCTATGGGTATGATTTTGATGCATGCTTAGCTAATTTGTCTAGAGTTTTGCATAGGTGCATTGAGTCTAATCTTGTGCTTAATTATGAGAAGTGTCACTTTATGGTTGAGTCAGGTATCGTCTTGGGACACATAGTGTCTAGGAAAGGGATTGAGGTAGACCCTGCTAAGGTAGATGTAATTACTGCTTTGCCTTACCCCCATGCATCCGGGAAGTTCGCTCTTTTCTTGGTCATGCGGTTTCTATCGGCGGTTCATTCGAGATTTCAGCAAGATTGCTCGACCCTTGTCCAACCTTCTGCATAAGGACACTGATTTTGTATTTGATGACGAGTGTAAGGCGGCCTTCGATCATTTGAAGCGTTGCCTGACTACAGCCCCAATGATTCAAGCCCCTGATTGGTGCCTCCCCTTCGAGTTGATGTGTGATGCTTCCAACTATGCGGTTGGTGCTATCTTGGCACAACGAGTTGATAGAGCATCTCATGTCATTGCATATGCCTCTAAGACTTTGGATCCTGCCCAGTCTAATTACACCACTACTGAGAAAGAGTTGTTGGCTATTGTATTTGCTTTTGATAAGTTTAGGTCATATCTCGCTAGCAAGTAGAGTAGTTATTTTCTCGACCATGCGCCGCTTTGAAGTTTCTTTTGAAAAAGGCGGATGCTAAGCCACGACTCATCCGGTGGATGTTATTGCTCCAAGAGTTTGATGTTGAGATTCGAGACAGAAGTGGAGCACAAAACTAGGTAGCTGACCACTTGAGTCGCATCACTCATTCTCCCTCTCACCCCTCTTCTATTCGGGATGATTTCCCTGATGAGCAGCTTCTACAGCTGCAAGGTAAGCTTCCATGGTATGCTGATCTGGTTAACTACTTGGTAGCTGGTGTTTTGCCTGTAGATTCCACTAGGGCCCAGACTC
This sequence comes from Acacia acuminata, assembly GCA_019022655.1. Taxonomy (NCBI): domain Eukaryota; kingdom Viridiplantae; phylum Streptophyta; class Magnoliopsida; order Fabales; family Fabaceae; genus Acacia; species Acacia acuminata. The sequence goes on along the minus strand of JAFJYI010000276.1, from coordinate 635,756 downwards.
TTAAATTAAAGAGTGAGTCTAAATATTATATTTGGGATGACGCTCATCTGTGGAAATTTTGTAGTGACCAAGTAGTTAGGAGATGTGTGCCTGATCATGAGTTTCACTCTATATTGCATTTTGCTCATGCTTCTTGCCTATGGTGGTCACTTTGGACCACAAAGAACTGCTAGGAAAGTGTTAGATAGTGGTTTGTTTTGGCACCTTGTTTCGTGATTCACATCTATTTTGTAAGTCATGTGATAACTGTCAGAGAGCAGGGAGTATTTCCCATAGGCATGAGATGCCCCCGAACCCTATATTGTTTTGTGAGATCTTTGATGTTTGGGGTATTGATTTTATGGGTCCATTTCCCGCTTCATATGGTTATACTTACATACGCTAGGCTGTGATTATGTTTCGAAATGGGTTGAGGCGAAAGCCACCCGGACTAATGATTCTTCTCGTGGTGGTGGATTTTGTTAGGTCTAACATTTTCTCGCGGTTTGGTATTCCTAGAGCCATTATCGCTGACCGGGTTCTCATTTTTGCAATCGAAGCATGGGTGCCTTGTTACGCAAGTATGGAGTGCTTCACAAGGTCTCCCAAAGATACCATCCTCGGACCAACGGTCAAGCTGAAGTCTCCAATAGAGAGATTAAGTAAATCCTTCAGAAGACTGTTAACTCTACCCGAAAAGATTGGAGTAAGCGATTAGATGATGCTTTGTGGGCCTATCTCACCGCCTACAAGACTCCGATTGGGATGTCCCCCTATCGGCTTGTCTTTGGTAAGGCATGTCATCTTCCGGTTGAGTTGGAGCATCAAGCCTATTGGGCCATTAAGCAGTGTAACATGGATTTGGCTAAGTCTGGGATAGAGAGGAAGCTACAATTGCAAGAGTTGGATGAGCTTAGATTGGATGCCTATGAGAGTTCGCGGTTATACAAGGAAAAGACTAAGGCATTCCCGTTTAACTCCCGTTTGAGGTTTATGCCTGGTAAGCTTCGATCTAAATGAGATGGCCCTTTTGAGATCACCAACATTTTTCCATTTGGTCTTTGTTGAGCTACGTGATCCACCCACGGACGAACCTTTAAGGTCAATGGACATCGCCTCAAGCCATTTCATGAGGGATCCCAAAGCGAGGAAGCGAGAGATTCTCCTCATTGATGCCACTTATCCTCCATAAACCCCTTGGGGAGTATTCTTCTTTCTTTCTCCCTCTTTCTTCTATTTGTTTTCCTTTTTCTACTTTGCTTTTTGAAAATAAATACAAACTCTCATTCTATGATTGCTACATATTATGAACTAGGACATTTTGGTTTTAAAGGATCCTTCTATTGGGTCTACCATTCTTGACTCTTCGATTACATATCTTAGTAGTTGATTTGATGATGTTGGTTGCTTAAGTTGGTGTTTACCTTGTGAGGTTTGGGCCTGCATGAATGGAATTCATCTTTTTCCATTCTTTCTTTCATGTGTGCATCTCGCTCCTGATTTGTGTTCTCTAGAACTTGCTCATTTTCTTTTTTGAAACTACATTTTTCACTTACGTGCATAAGTATGATGGGAGCTTGTTTTCTTTCTTTTATTTTCCTCACTTTGGCCAAATAGCCTTTCCCTTGCATTATGACTCCTTTGCTAGCCCTTTGTGCCTTCTTGACTCATTCTTTTCTAAGCCACATTACAAGCCTAAGTGAAAAACCATTTTATTCCGCACCTTGAAAATTTATTGAGCATTGGTTTCACCTTAGTTTTGTGTTTAAGTGTGGGGGTTACTCAGGAGTGCAACAATTTAAGTGTGGGGGGAGTGTTTGCTTTTGTGTCATTGTGATTATGTATATAGTATAGTTTCATTTTTCTCAAAAAAAAAAGGAAAAAAAAAGAGAGGAAAGAAAGGAAGAAAGAAAGGCAAAAGAGAAAAAAAAAAAAAAAAAAAAAAGAAAAAAAGAGAAAAGCAAAAAAAAAAAAAAAGAAGAAGAAGAAGAAAATACATAGAAAGAAAGGAGATATATAAGTAAAATAAAAATTTTCTTACATTGAGAATGATTGTGTTAATTAGTGCTCTTTTGAATTTCTTTGGTGCTTAGCCTCTCATTCCATACTATTACCTACCTTCACCCTAACCCCATTACAACCTTTCATAACAAGCTCTCTTGATTTGTGCATGCATGTGTTATGAGTAGTGGAGACGTAGAAATTGAGAAAGCTTATGGTAGAACCAATTTCTTGAGTAGAATTTGAAGCGATACACTTATTTACCTTAAACACTTGAGAGGTTGATTGATTGAGCGCATCATTTGAGAGACCATCTTTTGTGATTAGTATCATTGATGAGATTGCCATGGATTGTAATTTGAGATGAAGGGATTGTGGTCTTGATTGATTGATCTTTTGGAGCTTTGTGTCCCTTGTTCAAATTTTGCATTGTTAGCAATTGTTAGAAAAGAAGAGTTTCTCCTTTAGGTCTTTTTCTTTGAATTTTGCTCGGGAGTGCAAAACGATAAGTGTGGGGGAATTTGATAATTGAATATTTCATACATTACTTTTTGTCTCTTGATTTACAATTTAGGGCTTTTTAGCTAACAAATAATGGCTTTTATATTTATTTGGGCTTTGGGCCTTTTATTACATTTTAGCCATTATTTAATAATAAATTCTAGTTTTACATTGCTTCACTGTTTTTACCATAACTCTTGAACTAGACATCGGATTTACCTCATTTTTGTCTCATATTTCGGATGATTCAGAGAGCTACAATTGTTATGAAGACATGAAGAGCAAATTCGGACAAGAGGGCGGTCAATTTTGGAGCCGAAACATATGTATTTTTGGATTTTATTTTGGGCTCGAACTTTATAACTAAAGCCCAATTTTATTTTAATTTCATTTTTGGGTTGACCCATTTCCATTTTAGGGTTAGGTTTAAGTTAGTGGCAACCACAAACATATCATTCATTCACGTTTTTAGAATTCATAGGATCAAAATAGTAGTTTTCAAATTCTTTGCAATGTTCTTTGTGTTCTTCATCTATTTTTCGTTTTTCTTAATTATGTTCGGCTAAACCTCTGTGATTAACCCAACGATGAGGATTCCATGATTCGTCCAGAGAACTCACACTTAATCGGTAAAGTTACTCGTTTCTATTTTCATCTATCGGATTCGATTTTCTAGAAATAGTTCGAATATTAGATTTAATATTCGGTTTGGTTCATTCCAAGGACATAGTTACGGACTAGGTTTAAAGTTTTGTTTGTGCGATTGCATAGTAGGGACGCCAACGTTCGAACATATTCTACACGATCGTCTAGTCGAGGAATATCTGAATGAATGCATAGATTTCGGTTCATCCAGAGCCAAACGCGAGTTCGTTCATATTTTGTTCGATGACGGAAGTTTCCGGAATCTGAATGTTGGGTTGATCGTCTTTACTCGTTTCGTTTAATCCATTTCGTTTCGCTTATTCGTTCGTTTCTCGCATATTTGTGTTTTCAATCTGTTTTGAATAAAAAACCCCCAATTTTTTTGTTTCTGTTCTATTGCTGTTTCGAATTGAACCGACTGCAAATTCATTGGGAAACAACCCAGGTTACATTATACTGCAAATCCTTTTGGTTAATCTGGTTATTTTGGGAGATTACGGCAAATCTCTGTTAGAGTGCAAGCCTTTATGGTATAGCTGATCATCGACCATTGTGTAGATGGCGGCCTCTCTGATTAACTTCTTCGCTTCGATTGAATCAATAGGGATGATGCCTCTTTCTAGATAATCCTCAATAGGTTTTCTCCAATCAGTTACTGCCGATATAGTCATGATACAGCTTGGTTTTGCGAGGTTTTGCTGGATCACTGTTCTATGGTTGCCAGGGCCTTTCGTACTAGCAAGTTTGGAGAGGATGTCGGCTCTAGTATTTTCTTCCCTCGGAATGTGAGTCACAGTCACATCTTCAAAGTCAGCCATGACCTCTTTTGCCTTATTCAAATATTTAGCCAGAATGGGACCTTTTGTCTGGTAGGAGCCTTCAATCTATGCTGATACAAGCTGTGAGTCGGTGAAAACCTTTATCCTCTGAGCTCCATGTTCTCTTGCTTGCAGTAGTCCGGAAAGCAGAGCCTCATACTCGGCCTGATTATTTGAGGTCGGGAATTTGAGCTGAAGAGAATGCTCAATTGCAATATGTTGGTCGATTTCCTTGATGGCAAGTGAACCAGTCGAACAAGTAATAAAGTGTAAGTAGAGTATCGTCCCACAAAGACTGAGATACCAAGAGGTGACACACTAATGCTGTGACAGTTGTGAACGTAGAAAGTAAATATAATCAGGTTGAGGGGTTTTGCAATTATGCTACTAGCAAACGTAAACAAAATGACTTTAAACGAGAGAAGATATCAGTAAGAGGTTAGGCTGGACTCAGAATCATCCTTAAGTGCATCAATCCCCCAGTTGCTCTACCCAATGCTATGGCATCTATACTGTACAGCTTCCACAATTGCTACAGCATAGCTACCAACTACAAAGCTATTTGGTTAACCTACCTCTATTATCTACCAAAGCTTCCGCGTCCGATACATATGATACTAACTATACTCCTTCTATATTCCTATGGTAACTTTCTAGTCAGACCTGCTTTACACTCAGGGTGTTATGGTTATGAGAGGTAGACACATTCCTGAAGCCTACAATAATAGGTCAAGCTGTGCACGGGCTGCCTAGCAAACACTTTTTCTCAGAGGTCTAACTCCAACTCCTTGCCAGTAAGCTAAGGCCACAAATTTAGCCCTTAACTTCCGTTAACCGACTAGTAATAAAAACACCGATACGCAAACCAAATTTATTGAATTAAGAACTTGCAACTGGGTTCATTCAACACTTAAAGACTCATCCTCGTCCAGCCATATAGAGTTTAGTTCATGACTGACGAGGGACACACAAAAATGCACACTAACGAATGACCCATGATTGAAAAAACAAAGCTAAGAAGAAAGGAAAATAGAAAGCTTGATGGAATTTCCGACGGCGTGGTCGAGGTCCCGTCACGTCACCACTCCACGTCTTCTTCGTTCCGTCGTACTTTGCGGGAAGGATCTGGGTTATCCTGGAAGTCTCGTGCTCTTGTGAAATCTCTCACTCTTCTCTTGAGTCTGCCGAAAGTTAAAATCTTCTTCTAGGGCTCTCCGACTCTCTTAGGTTGGCGCTGTTGTTTCCTTTTATAATCAGGCTTTTTCTTGCGGCATAAGTTACAGCGAGCTAGGCCTTTCCTAATCCGTCGGGATCTATCATATCTTCTGATCCGAGTGGATTACTTCTGTTGATTTTGCGGGATTCTTCAAATCTTTTAGTTTCGATCCTCCGCATCTTCTATTCATCACGTCGGCAACCTATCTCGTTAATATCGCCCTTTATTTTATTCCCGAAATCATCGGGTAAAAAGGTCGCAAACAAAGTCGCATAACATTGCGTCCTCTACTTTGCTATAGCATTCGAGATGCCTTGTATTGCACTTCAAATCGCGTCGAATGCTATAGCATCGTATCGACCCCGCTATATGATTTCCCTTAAATACAAAGTAAATTGTTCCATTCTTAGCACATGCAAATGATTCCTACTCTTTAGTCCCTATATCATGAATGTATGCCTTTTCGCTTAGATTATCTCGGTTAAGCATATATTTAACATTCAATTCAGTCAGTAAGTATAGGAAAAACATGGTACTATTTGTGCTCATCACAATACCCTCAGGGCTTTCGACAATGATTCCTGCTTCGCTTCCTTTTGCATTTGATGAACCATCAATGTAAACCTTCCAAGTTTCATCTTCGCCCATATCTATTCTATATGCCGGGGTGAGTTCTCTCACAAAATCTGCCAAAGCTTGTGATTTGATCTCATGCCGGGCTTCATATATGATGTTGAACTCGGACAACTCAATGGCCTAGCTGGTCATTCTTCGTGCTAGGTCCGGCTTGTGTAATATTTTTCGGAGCGGTTGACTAGTTCGGACCACTATTTGATGTCCCTGAAAGTAAGGCCGGAGTCTTCTTGCCGCGATGAGCAAGGCAAAAGCCACTTTTTCCAGCTTTTGGTACCGTAGTTCCGAGCTCTGTAATGCCTTACTTATGAAATAGATTGGTGCCTATCCGATGTCGGTTTCTCTAACCAGGGCAGTGCTTACATCCTTTTCTCCTACTGACAAATATAGAAACAAGGACTCACCCGGTCGCTTCGATAAGATCAAGGCGGGGGGTCGCCGGGGCGTGTTTGATCTATTCAAATGCTGCCTTGCAGTTCGTATTCCATCCTCCTTGTGTCTCCTTTTTTAGTAACCTGAAGAAAGGGAGCGCGTTCTAGGTCGATCTAGGTAAAAACCTAGTGAGTGCGGCCAAACGGCCGGTCAGCTGCCGGACTTCTTTCTTGGTCCTTGGGGCTTGCATGTTGAGAACGGCCTTGCATTTATCTGGATTTGCCTTGATCCCGCGGTTTGTCAACATGAAACCCAGGAACTTTCTGGCTGGGACTCCGAACGCGCATTTGGCCGAGTTCAACCGAATTTGATATCTTCTCCGTTTATCAAACGTTTGCTCCAGATCCCGGATATGATCTTCCAGGTCTTTAGATTTTATGATCATGTCGTCAATTTTAACCTCTACATTTTGCCCAATCTGGTCCTTAAAGACCTTGTTGATCATGCGCTGGTAAGTGGCCCCGGTGTTTTTCAGTCCGAAGGGCATTACGTTGTAGCAGTAGTTGGCTTTGTTGATTATGAAGGTCATCTTTTCCTGGCCGTCCGGGTGCATGGCTATTTGATTGTAGCCGGAATAAGTGTCCATGAAGGATAGCAGCTGAAAACCTGAGGAGTTGTCGACCAACTGGTCGATGTTAGGCATTGGGTAGGAATCTTTCGGGCAGACCTTGCTTAAGCTGGTGTAGTCCGTGCATACCCTCCATTTTCCATTTGGTTTTAAAACCATAACCACGTTGGAGAGCCACGTGGTGTACTGTATTTCTCTGATGAACTCGGCTTCCAATAATTCTTTGACATGCTTCTCAAGAGCCTTTTGTCTGTCGGCTTCGATATTCCTCTTCTTCTGCACCACAGTGTCGACCCCGACCGGATGGCCAATTGTGGCAGCAGAATTTAGGGTCAATCCCTCGTATCTCGGATGACGTCCATGCAAAGACATCCTGGTTCTTTCTCAAGAACTCAATCAAACTGGTTTTCAGATCCGGACTCATCGCTCCCCCAATCTTCGTCGTTTGTGAGTGATCCTTTCCCAGGATCAATTCTTCCAACTCGCCCTCTGGTTCTGGATGGGGGACCTCGGGCTCGTCCCTAAGGTCGAGCTCTATCAAGTTTACTGGATGTCGGGATCTCCTGTCCTTTCCTGAGTCTGAGGGTTGTTCACCCCTGCAGATCCGAGGCGGCGATGAAGGTCCACCTTCTCCCTCCCGGACAGTTTCGAAATAACACTGCTGGGACTCCTTCCGATCTCCATTAATAACAACAACCTTGTTCTTGTTGTTCACCATCTTCAATTTCTGATGCTTTGTAGATACTAGCATGTCCCAGTTATGGATGGTCGATCTTCCCAATATAATATTATAGGGTGAAGGGAAGTCGGCAACTATGAATCTTACCCGTTCTGACTTAAAGGCTTCTTTAGTTCCTAATGTCAATCTCAGGTCGATATAACCCTTGGGAGGTGAGTGCTCCTCGTTGAATCCTATGAGGGTCGTTTTGCATGGCTTCAAATCTTCTACGTCCATATTCATCCTTTTGAAGGCATCCCAACTAATGATGTTTGCCGAGCTACCTACATCTACGAAAATCCTTTTAACTTGGCAATGTACCAGGGTTCCGGTGATGCCCAGACCGTCCTGATGTCCTGGAACTACGTCATTCAGTTCTTCATTAGTAAAGACTTACGGAGGAGGCGTCGGTTTGGTAGGGTTGTCTTTGAATTTTGGGAGATCCCTTACGGAGAGAACTTCTCTCAGGTGCTTCTTTCGCTGGCTTATTGTATCTCCTCCCCCCACCAAAGCCTCAACTAACCACATTGCAATGGAACTCGGCTTCGGGGAATTCATCATCCGCGCTAGTTGACTTTCTTCGCTTCTCATCTTTCTTTGGGACGGTGGCCGGGCTCCTGTTCGGCTGCCTTGCTTGCATTTGAAGTTTTTCTTCCCTTGAGTGTTTATCAAGTACTGGCGCAAGCTGTCATCTCTGACGAACTTTTCAATGGCGTCTCGGAGTTCGTAACATTGATTGGTGGTGTGCCCCGGGCCGTCATGAAACGCACAGAATTTGGATTGGTCTGTCGTGGGACGGTTCTAGGGTGGCCAAGGCCTTTCGATTCTTTTCATCTCAGTCAATGCCACCTCCTTCCAGATCTGTGAACGAGGTACATTCAGAGGGGTGTACTTGTCATACCTGGTTTTTCCTTCAAACCTTTCCCCGAGATCGGCTATCTTGGTTGCATCTACGGGAGTCTTCCTTACGCTTGTCGGTTTGATCTTTTTCGTCTGGTGACGTATTTCTCGGCTTTTCACTTCCGACAGCATTGGCGATCTCCATCTGTTCCACATCCAAATATTGCTTTGATCGGGTGTGGAACTCAGTGAGGGGGGTATACCTTAGTTTTGAAAACTAACTTAGCCAATCGAGATAAGGGATCCATCCCATCTATGAGGCAGTGTATGTGGACATCCTCTGGGAGTGAGCGTACTTGTAAGGCCACTTCCTTGAATCGGTCCAAATATTTTTGGAGCGTCTCCCCCTTTTCCTGCTTAATTTTGCTTAGAGTGAATTGGGACTTCGGGTGCTTCTTACTGGTTGCAAAATTTAATTCAAACTTGCGTCCGAGGTCTTCAAAATTATGAACTGAATCGACTGGTAGGGTATGGATCAATTTTTGAGCAGGTCCGGTTAATGTTGCTGCAAAAAGCCGTGAGACGATCGGGCCCTTAATCAGCCGAACAAACATGAGCAGCTCGAACGTATCAAGGTGACTGCGCGGGTCCTAGGTCCCGTCATACTTTGGGAGGTCCGCCAAATCAAAATTCTTCGGATAGGGTGCACTCGCAATTTCCTCGGAGAAAGGGCTTCTGTTGAGTTCCGTTAGGTATTTCATTTTGTACTCTCGAGGAGAGCTCCGGGGCCGCGGTATTCTATCAATATCTCCGTCTTTGTCATCCGAGATCCGTTCCAGGCATAGCTTTTTCAAGGTCGAGGTTGGGTTCTGAGTTTGAATTCATCTCGAGCTCGTTGCTTGAGCAGTTCTGTCGGCATCCCACCGTGCTGACCTCGGTTCTTCACTGTGAGATGGATCATACTGACGTCGTGTGTCGTCTTTTCTTTCCTTCCACGTGAACCCTCACGACCTTCTCCTTGCACCAATATTTTGACTTGTCTGAATCGGTCTTCCATCATCTGCTGTATTACTCTGAGATCTTCCTAGCGCTGGAGGTTATTACGCTTTTCATTGGTCTCCTTTCGCCTCAGCATTGACTCTTGTGTTTTCTGTAGGAGGAGGATGTCTGGATTTGGAGTTGAGGTTCCTGTTGCCACCACGTCATGCATTTTAGCAACAATGGGAGGGGAGGACGCCATGTCATAAACGTTGACCTCCGGGATATCCTCGTGCTGTGGAGGCTCTTGAGCTTGATGGTGTTGGCCTGCCTCGGCCTGTCGTGGATTTCTAGGCTGAGGGTTTCAACTGCTGCTTCTAGTATTAGCCATCGGTGGCCACGGGGATCAAAATTTAACGTCCCCACAGTCGGCGTCAATGTTCTAATGTAGAACACGTATATCCGACCTTGAGCTGGTGCTTTGATCTTGGATCGATATGCTCTGCCTAAGTATCTATGGAGGAGATACTCAGGATAGCGTGGAATTACTGTGCACAGACTAAGCTCTCGCCAAAGGGGGTGGTGTGTGTGCACAGTGTGGCGGAATGTAAATAGTATTGAGTTAGAATGTGTGTACCTTAAGGCTTGACCTGGTATTTATAGAGTTTACCTTAGGTAGGATATGTCAGACCTGCGTGATCCTTGGTGCGAGTATCTAGGCCGCTATATCATGAAGATACTCCTGGATTTAGGATATTCACCTCTTGTAGATAGATCCGGCATATCCGTTAGGATATGGTATTTACTACTGGGCCCTTACGTTATTGGGCCTTATGCAGGTCCGTAACAGGAAGGAAGGAGTCTAATATAAATAAAATGGAGTAACAAATATATTAAACTCAATAATGAACTTTGGAATATTTCTTGATAATCAGCATTTTAACCATCCTTTCTTCTGATATCTAATTATTTAAAATGGGGTGTTTACGCCAACCATGACATATTAGCTGTTCACCTATGGTTTGCGATAAATATTGACCTAAAAGCAATTTTAATTAAACTAAAACCCTACAGATTTTGAGATTCGATCTGTAAAAGTATAATTTTCGGCCAACAATATCGAATGAATGTAAAATTGGAATGTTGTTACAACTTACAAGATTATGGTGCTCCTCTACAATTAAAAAAGAAAATTGAATATAGGTGTAGGACTGATTTTAGTTTTAATAAAATAAAATAAAATAATGTTGTGATAATATATTGGAAAAATTATAATAAAGGACCTAAGAAAAATAATATTTATTAAGAAGGACCATAAAAATGGTAATTATTCTGAAGGACCAGAAATTAAAATATTAAAATAGAAAGACTAAATTGCTCTTAGCTAGATTTCTTATATTATCTCTAATTAAATAAGAATCTAGAGTGATTGATGGATAATGAAAAATAGAGACTGAGAGTATTTATATTGATTGTTGAAGAAGATGCTGTTGCTGGAGAAGACGCTATTGTTGGAGAAATTGAATCTCATTCGGAATCTGGGTGGTGTTGTAGGAGAGGTAGTTGCTTGCATAAGGAGATCACTTTGGAATTTGGATGCAAAAACCTCCCGGACTAAAAAAGAGAAAAGGAAAAACCTAAACCTTTATAATCCCTTTTTATCATTATTAATGATAAAAATCATGTACGGCCAGATTTTATAGGAGAAATTGAATCCAATCAATATAATAAATATAGGAAATCTCAATTTCCTATGGTATCTCTTATTAATGATAATAAATTGAATCTCATTAATCTCGGTGGTGTTGTTGGAGAAGATGCTTTTGTTGTCGTTGCTGTTGATAGAGATTTTGCTGTTGCAATTGAAATTGAGATTGTGGAGCTTGTGACTGAAATGTTTGTTGTTGTTGCTGGATAAATTGCTGCTGTTGTTGATGGAGAAAGAGAGGGTCCTGATTTAAGGTTAAAACGCTTCTTTTCTCTTTGGTGACTATGAACCAAAACTCAAAAATTGAATGAGATCATCTGATTTAACTAGGAGGCGATTTTGGTAAGTAAAGACGCTCAGTTAACAGATTCTGATTTGGCCTCTATTTGTTATTATCAATCAATCATTCTAGATTCTGATTTAATTAGAGAAATATAGAAAATCTGCTAAGGACAATTTAGTCTTTCTATTGTAATATTTTAATTTCTGGTCCTTCAAAATAATTACCATTTTTATGGTTCTTCTTAATAAATATTATTTCTCTTAGGTCTTTTATTATAATTTTCCCTAATATATTCTAGATTTTTTTCCCTTGAATACGGATCTTATGTTAAGATTATGGATATAGTAACGCAATATTGCATAACTTCAAAATATTTTTCCGAAGTTAAAAAAAATAATTTAGAGGGACAATTATGTCATTTTCTTAACTTTGAAAAGGACAAATAAGACACTAATGCAATTTTTGGATTATGAATATTCAGAACGTCTTTTTGTTTTTTGAAAATTTTAAAATTCTTTTTAAAGAATTTTCCTTAAATTATTTCTCCTTCAATTAGTTGGGTTCCATAACCAAAATTTAAAATGCAAAATAGTAATTAGATACCAAAATGAAACAGAATGAAAATCTCAGCCTGTCCCTTTATAATTCTATCAGCACGCTCATACTCAACTTGGCTCTACTCTCACTTGTTTTTTTTGGAATTACGAGAGGCATGTTAGAAAACTTGAAAATTGTTTATCACATTAAAGTCAACTTAGTTTGGAGGCATTTGGAACAAATCTTCTCACAAATGCAGATACATCCTAGAAGAGATGAGGACTTTGCAACATTAGCATGTCTCTACTCTTACTTTGACTTAAAAGAAGTTTTCTAGAAAACTTGTCCTCATAAGATGCAACTGTGTAACATCTCAATTTTTCGTTCTAGTAATTAAATAATATTAGAAGGAATTATTCTACGATAAATATTTTATTATGTAATTACTAGAATAATTTTTTTAATTAAAAATATATTTTATGATTGTAAAAGAGATTGTACAATACAAAAAAAAAAAATAGAAATTAGATATGTATCATTATTGTTGTTATTTAAAGGGGAAATTAAAAAAAGAGAGAAAAATAGTTCACATGGGGTATATTAATTAGCCATCGTTTTTTTCCCCATCTGAACCGGAGGCACCATTTCTTTTCTCCAGCACCGGCTTCCACTGTTTCAGATTTGGTGCAAGTTTTGGAGATCTTTTGAGTAATCAAAATCACATTACGTAGTTTATCAAAAAAAAAAAAAAAAAAAAATCACATTACGTAATTTTTATCTTTATAATAATAGTATTTTTATACATGTTGGAGAATATTTTGGGTTAGAGTTTTGAGTTTTGCAATTGATGACGATAAAATTGTAGAGGGAGGTTAATAGTTAATTATAATCGGTTCATATTTATTATTTGGGTTAAGTTGCAAAAATACACATATGCTTTTTTTAAAAGTGCGTCCAACACGTACTCCAACACCAAGTGTTTTTTTTTAAAAAAAATGTGTAAAAGTGACTATATAGTATAAAAATGGGGCAAAAGTCACATATGCCGTTAAATATAGAGTTAAAGAGCAATTTTGCCAACAAACTATTACCTTAGGAGTGTCCAGTACAAATAACTTTTAGTCGACAAAAAATACCAATTTTTTTTTTTATAAAAAATGTGCAATCAGTACAAAAAAGTTTTACTCTAGGAGCACTTAACACAAAAAGTTTTTTACTCCAGAGTGCCCAAAAAAAAAGTTTTACTTCATTTTTTGTGCCGATCGCACATTTTTAAAAGTTTATGGTATTTTTGGTCCATTTAAAAGTTATATGACTTTTTACCGTTGAATTTGGGTTAAACAACTTATTTGAATTATTGGAGTTTTAATAGATTTTTATTGTTGAATAAATTGAGGATTTATAATTTAACAATTCTACTTTGGAAACACTAAACTTTAAATAGGGGGTTTGGTACAATTAAATGAAATTGGTGTTAACTTATAATTCCAATAAGTTATTTGGGTTGAGGAAAATGTTAAATTGAGGTTAAAACAAAATAATTGGGATTAGAGTGTGAAATTGTAATTTTTGGGTAATTGATTCAAAACTCTAAATTTATATAATTAAGTTAATTGTTCAATTTGTGCATTAAATTTGTATCTACATTATTGTGTACATTGATTTGTAACCGGATTGTGATCGGTGCCTTTGTTTCTTAAAGCTTGTGAGGTCAAGCTTGGAATTAAGGTAGTCAAGGCTAATTTATTCCATATGCATGCTTTAATTTGGGTTTTAAGGTGTTTCTAAACCTTACCTTCATCTATACCACTTGTATATGTTTTGGAAAATAATATGTATGGTTGAATATGGACTTAATTCAATGAAGCATTGTATTTCCAACTTGGATGTAGGATCGTAAATTATGATTAAGATTGTTACTATTGTGATGGTTATGATGGAATGATGTATGTGGAATGATAATCTTGTAAAAATCTTTCGGAAACTATATTGATATATTGATTTTTCTGTTATGGATATATTAAGTTGTATGGAAGAGATGTGGTGAAATTGTGTTTATCCGCTCCCTTATTCCTAACCCAGATTTAAATTAAGTGCTTTGACGAACACTCCCTATTACAATATATCGGTGGTGACATGGGAGGAGGCAGTATTCTTGAAGAGACTAGATAACTTTTAACTGGGTATAGTAGCACTGATAGGTTGTACCACGTCTAGACAATATAAAGAAGAGTAGGATGGATGAGTGAGAATATTCTAATTGTTGAAAGTAGTGTATGATGTTTTACTATTGAGAATATTATTATGATTGATAAATTTGCTTCTCTGACTTGGATATTTTTTTTTTTTTTTTTGTATACTTTGTAAATTGATTTTAGTTATTGAGACTTTATATCTCACTCGTAGTTGTTAATATTTTTCAAGCGAGACCTCTAATTCCTATGGGAAGAAATAAGAGGCGTAGGCATTGGTAGCTTTGTAGGCCTCATGCTTATGATGTGATGTATTGATTTTTATAGTCTCTCAGGTCCTTAATATAAGACATATTTGAATAGTTGATTTTGGTTCTAAATATAGGACATAATTTTTATATTTGTCCATCTTTTCCTAATTTACCCTTATTGATACCTCCTCAACAATAATCAAGGAGGAGAGGAAATGGGTAAATTAAGAAATATGACTAAAGTGTTTTAGAAAATACATATAATATTAACTAACTTCTTTAGTCCAATCAAATTAATAAGGAGTTTTGTTACAATTTGATTTTTGTAGCTAAACTGACTTATATAGTTGGTGCATCGTAGGTTTGTTTCCTGACCTTTGTGTGATGCAGGATGTGATCATTGGAATGACCAAAGGGATTGGTAGAATTTCTAATGGACTTTATCTACTCAAGAAACAAAATCCACCTAGGACAGTGAATGCTGCCATTAAATGTAATAAAGTTAGATCTGATAATGAAAAGGGACTGTTGTGGAATCATAGATTAGGTCATGCCCCATTTGATGTTTTGAGACACTTGCATAGTGTAAAGAATGATATATCAATTGTTTATCATGATAAATGTGAAGTTTGTTTATGAGCCAATCATACTAAATTGCCCTTTGCTTCTAGCACTTCTAAAAGTTCTTGATGTTTTGAATTATCGCATATGGATGTGTAAGGTCTATATAGGACACCCACACATCAAGACTATAAGTATTTCTTGACCATTGTTGATGATTATTCTAGGGCAATATGGAAATTTTTTATGGTTTTCAAATCTAATGCAATTAAATATATCAAAACGTTTGTTGCTTATGTTGAAAATCAATTCTCTATTAAAATTAAAACAGTAAGAACATAACGGAACTGAATTTGTTAGTCAAGAAGTGTATGAATTGTTTAGCAACAAAGTGATCGTTCATCAGAAAAGTTGCCCATATACACCCCAATAAAATGGAGTTGTCGAAAGAAAGCAACGACATATTGGAGATAGCTAGGAGCATGATGTTTCATTCTAACTTTCCTATCAGATTTTGGGGTGAGGCAATAAGAGCTGCCGCAAATATAATTAATCGAGTCCTTTCTCGAATTATAGAGCATGGCACCCTCTATGAACAGTTGTATGGTAAGACACCTAATTTGTTGTCTCATTTGAAGGTTTTTGGTTGTTTTGTCTTTTGCTGCAAATATGAATCATGCTAATAAGTTTGATGCTAGATCCAAAGCTTGTGTTTTTGTGGATATCCCTCAATCCAAAAGGCCTGGATACTTTAAAATATAGAGACTAAAACCTTGATTGTAAGCGAGCATGTCACTTTTGTGGAAGACAAATCCCTTGTAGGTATACAGAGTTCAATGAACAAGGGGGAGTAAAACTGCAACACTTTGATGCCTTTATTATTGATCATGATAACCATCTACTTTCTAACAAAAACAACTCATAATCGTTTTGTTGACAATACTAACCAAGGAAAGCGAACAGTGTTGTATGAGCCACCTCAAGGCTGCACACCCATAGCTTCAAGGCCGAACCAAGCAAGTAAACATGATGTTGACCAACCTACTCAAACAGACCAGATTCGGCACTAGGGGAATAATCGGCACAGAGATAGGTTTGCAAGAGATAGGTGCTTACCGAGCAGGTTAAATGATTATCATTGTGAGTATGTTCCTTCCTCTTCTAATATGCAAGGGGAAGAGCACTCATATTTAGTAAATGGTTATGCTTTATTAGATGCAATAACTTATAACGAGTTATTAATGCATTATCAATACTTTCTTGGGGCTATTGATAGAGAAATTGAGCTTGATACATATGAACAGGCAGCCAAGGACCCTAGGTGGGTTAAGGCCATGGAAAATGAAATTAAGGCTCTTGAGTCTAACCAGACTTAAACAACTGTTACATTACCTAAAGACAGGAAGCCTGTAGGGTGTAAATGTGTTTTTAAAGTTATTACAAGGTTGATGGAAGCCTAGATAAGTTTAAAGCCTATCTAGTTGTAAAGGGCTATAGCCAAAAGGAATTAACAGACTCTTATGATACTTTTCACCGGTTGTAAAAATTATGACTATTCATGTTATACTTGCATTAGTTGTTGTAAATAACTGGATGTTGTGTCAAATGAATATGGATAACACGTTTTGGTAGGAAGACCTCCATGAGGAGGTTTATATGATGATTCCCCAAGGTTTTAAGTAAAAGGGGAGACTGGATTTAAGATATGCAAATTAGAAAATTTCTTGTATGGCCTCAAGCAAGCCTTAAGGCAATGGAATGAGAAATTAACCCATTCTTTGATAAACGGTGGTTTCCAACAAAGTAAGTATAACTATGCCCTTTTCCTTAAACAAACTAAGGATAGTAAGGTGCATGTCCTTGTGTATGTTGATGATTACTGAGAATAGCATAAAGATGATTAATGATGTAAAGAGGTACTTGCACATTGAATTTAAGATTAAGGACCTTAGAACTTTAAAGTATTTTCTAGGGTTGGAATTGGTACAATCTAACCACGACATACTTCTAAACCGAAGAAAATATGCCACCGAACTTATTGATCAAACATGTCTAGATGAACCATGTAACATCCCGAACTTAATTATGAGATTTTGGCTTAAACAATTATGAGAATAATTATTGAAAATTTAGGCTTATTTTTCCCTTAATTCATTTATTTTGGGAAAAGAATAATTCAAAGAAGGGGTAATTTTAAGCCTAAAAATTATGGAATAAACATTTTATGGCCTAGGAAAAATTAATTAAGAAGGAAAAGTCCTGATAGGAAATTAAGAATTTATTTTTCAGGATTAGCCAACAATTGCAATTAAACAAACAAATTAAATAACCTAGTTGCAAATTAGAATTAAATACTCCCTCCATTATCCAACAATACCTCCTATTCTGCCCATATCCATTTTGATCATTTGTTTTATTTATTTATTCACTCTTACATCCATTTAGCCAAAACACTGCCCACAACCATTTAATTGATTAAACAGAGAGAAATTTGTCAGAAAAAGATTTCAACCATGCTTCCATTGTCAGCACTTTCGGCGATCAACTGAGCACACAACATAACTCCATGCTTCTCCAGACCCTTCACCATGCATCTCGAGCTCCACACCACACCCTCTGCTTCTCTTTATTTACGGCATGACAGCAATACCAAGCCTCTACTGTGAGTTTTGGAAAAACAGCAATGGTTACATTCTCTCATTCATCTCTTATTTCCCACTCATTCCTATCATCCCTTTCGACTAGAAAGTGAGACTGCAGAAAGAGAAAAAAAAGATGGAGAAGCAGAGAGTCAAACCGTGGTTCATCTTCCTCTGTGTTGTATACCAAGAACAGGGGTGCTTGTTCATCCTTGAAGGTCACGTCTTGCAAGCCGAAACTGAAGTAAGTCATCAAACCTTCTTCCTCCTAGTTCTCGTCAATGAACCAACGCAGATGATGAATATTAAACCATAGGAAACAGGTCACAAGTGGCTGCAAGATTGAAACTAGAAACAGGGACCCTTTTTAGTTTACATTTGGGGTCTTCGAACTTTTTACTACTACACAGTATATATCTATGTATGGACCGATGCTACACATAAAAAAAAAAAAAAGTAAAAAGGGAAAGAGGAAACCAAAGTTTAATATATACACACACACATACATAAAGGCGTTGCATTTAGAATAAGCGGAAGAAAATATTTTTGCTAAGTATATGATCTCGTTGCACATGACAAATGAGTGGAAAACTTATTGTCTCATATATAAAATTGTTGTATATGGAGAAACCCATTTATATATATATATATATATATATGTTGAGTAAAACATTGCTAAAGAATGAAGACAGGAATGCATGCGTGGCAATCGTAAATATGTTGATATATCGCTGCAGTTGGGAAGAAAAAGAAGAAAACTGTGCTGTTATATATATATATATATAGGGACGGAGCTTGGGACAAAAATTTGGGGGGCCAAATATATACTCATTAACTAATTAAAATTTTTAAGATTATACAACATTTTTAAAATATTCAGATTTTATAACAAAATTATTTTAAAAATTCTAATGTATAAGATAACATGCTATCTCTAGTATAGATGTTATATCAATTACAAAATAAAAAAGATATCATGAAATTCTAGAAGATTGCCTATTATATAATATATCAAAATATTAAAAGTTAACAATGTAATTTATAATACAAAATTAATAAAACACTATACTTGAATGAAATAATTTAAAACTACTTTCACTTAAAGTAATGCTCTTTGTTCTTTTAATGACTTGAAATCATCAATAATTAAATCACTAGTGAAAGCGTCAATGATTTCTTTTTCAATATGAATTATTATATTATCTCGCGGTGAAATCATCTTCCATTTTGTTACATAACCTTATCTTAATTATTTTCATTGGTTGAAAACAGTGCTTACTGTGGTAGCTATTGAAACTAGAAGAGTTAATAAAAGGTGAATCAATCGATCAATCAAGTAATACACTTTAGATTTCCCTATTTTCATCAAAGCACAACATAATTTAGGTAGAGTTCATAGATTATTTAAATCGGATGACTAGAAGTATCAATAACAAAATGTTGAATTTGAGCTTCAAAATTATTTTCTCTTGTTTAGTAAAATCAGCGATAGTATTTTGTAATAAGAGAGCAAATATTATCAATGTTGAAAGCTTTACAAGCATCCTTAGAAAGTAAATAAGAGCTAAATGCCAAAAGCTCCAAAATTTTAAGTTGTCAACGTCTCGGGAAGGGAACGAAAAAAAAAAGAGGGAAAAATGTATTTAAAAAAATTGGGGGGGGGGGGGGCAAAATTAAATTTTACATTATATAAAATTTCTTTAAAAAAATCTAAACTAAATTTATTTTTTTTGGGGGGGGGGGGGCCATGGCCCCTGTCATAACAATGTTCCGTCCCTGTATGTATGTATATATATATATATAACATTGCAATTGAAATAGTAGGATTCTTGGGCTGTTCTCTATAAAACATTGCATCTTTGTAAATATATATATATTGCTGCACATTAACGTGCTTGTTGTTGATATATACATATACACGCTGCATATATAATAAAAGAGTGAACGAAACCTGAATTATTTTGCTGTTAAGATTATGAATGTATATGTATTATAATAAAATTTATAATATGTTATTAGTATTTATAAACTCCCATATAATAGGATCTAATCTAACTAATTCCTATATTATTCCACTTATAATATTATTTACAAAATAATATATATAGTGAAGCATATTTTACGTGGTGTGAGCATTTATTAAATTCCTAATTTAAAGAGTTATGATGGCCTCTGAGAGTTTAAATTAATTGTAGAGAAATAATAGTAAATAAAAATGTTATTATTATTGTTATTAGGAAAAAAGAATAGGTAATGAAATATAATAAATAAATAATAATAAATAGATATTTTTATTATTATTAAAGGAGAATAAATAATAAATAAAAAAAGGGGAATAAATAATAAAGGGCTATTATTAATAAATAATAATTAGAAAGGGAAATTAATAGTTACAATGGTCTCACTGATTTTTAGTCCCATAATATTGTACCCACTTCAAGCATTCCAAATATATTATTATTAAAATTGTATATTTTTATTTTATGAAATTATAAGTTATAATTTCGATTATGTAGAGTTTTAGAAGAGTTATTAATGGTTAGTAAATTGGTTGTGGTAGATTGATTTTTGGCATGTGTTTGAGCTTTTGGATTAAGAGCAGTGTGATAATAGTTAGCTTCGGCGAGAGGTAACAGTTTTCCACTTGTTATATGTATTAGTATGTTGTTTGTGAGTATTTTGTGAACCGATTATGAATATCTTAATAGAAATTGCCTTGTGGAACCTTATGATTTGAATTGTGAATATAATATATATATATATATATATTTATATATGTATAAGAATTGAGATATTATGACATATATATGAGAATAATTTTTTTTTTTGGTTTCCCACCGGTTCAGGTTCACCGGCTTCGCCCGACTAATCCGGATCCGACCCCGGTCGTACCTAGAGTCTCCCATGGGGATTTTGCATTCACAAGGCTCGAACCCGAAACCTTGCTTAAGATATTATGACCATATATATGAGAATGATTTTAATTACATGATATGAACGGGGAAATCTTGGAAAATCTCTGTTGAGCTATTTATTTATTGTGATAATTATGGTAAGGGTTCAATTAGGAAGAAATGGAGTAGTTATTTCACCACGTGGTGAAGCCTCCATTAGTGCATGATGGTTGGCTTTCTATTGTCCTACCTGTTCAATGAGGGACTGGCTCACTAGTTCAATGGGGGCTTACGACACCCACTGGTTCAATGAGGGGGAAAGACCCATGGTCCGGGACATGTGCTCTGAGGATTTTGGTCGGTCCTCATCACATGACCAGTGAGCTTTTGAGTAACCAATAACATGGATGTAATCTAGCCCATGGGTCTAGTCGGAGGAAATAAGGCGGTTCGGTTGGATTGATGGGTGGCATATTGGGAATTATGTGAATGAAAACCGTGGTACATAATTTCTTATACAGAATTTATGAAATGAAATTTTGTGATGTGGATATTGGTGAATTATATTTTTTAATACTTTGTTATGTAAATTGTTTCACATGGCATCTCACTAGCACATATTAGTATTCGTAATGAGTTGGATTGATGGTTACCCACATTTTTCAGGTGATAGTTCCCATACGAGTCTATCAGGGAAGACTTTGGAAGCTTATGCTACTTCTTCTGACAGTAGTGCTTCCATCTTTTGGTATATGATGGATAATTGTATATTGACACGTTAGGACTCATTTTGCATACTCTGATTTATTTGGGATATTTTGTTAAATGTTGAAGCACTATTAAGCTACTAATCAAACTAAAATATAGTTATTTTGTTAAGTAAAATGGAGCACTTTATAAATCAGAACTGGCTTTCACTCCTTTTGAGCAAAATCTCAAGCTTACAACAGAAGAAACGAAGGATGATCACTACCTTTAAGAACCAGGTTAGAAGGCTTATATGTAAATTCTTGTATCTTATTGACAAGGCCTCATATTTCATTCACTGTGTATGTGCTATCTCAATTGATGCAAACACCCAAAGAGTCACATATGAAAGCAGCTTTGAGCTTGGTGAGATATATGAAAGACACACTGGGTTAAGGCATCTTTCTTCAGCTGCTAGTCCCATGAATTTGGAATATTTCTGTGATTCAGACCATATGGGCTGCAAGGACACTAGGTGTTTGGTCACTGGATATCTGGTCAAGGTAGGAGGCTCATTAATTTGTTGGAAATCCAAGAAGCAGAGTATGGTTTCCACCTTATATGCAGAAGCATAATATAGGGCCTTGGTGATCGCATGCTCTGAGTTACCATGGATTGTAGGACTATTTAAAGAGCTACAGATTCTAGACGTAGAACCTGTAAAGGTATATTGTGATAACCGAGCAGTTATACATATAGCTACAAATATGGTCTTCCATGAATGCGTTAAGCACATTAAGGTAGATGGACACTTTGTGTGGGAAAAGCTGATGCAAGGAATGATTACATTTTGGCATGTAAAATCTTCTAAACAGTTGGTTGATGTATTAACTAAAGGTCTAAGTGGGCCACAACATGATTATAGTATGAGCAAGTTAGGAATATGTGCGTACAAGGTTCCTAAATTGAGGGGGAGTCTTGAGAATGTGTAAATGTTGTACCCCAGATTTTGTATTCAGTATGTGTGTGTACTTAGCTAGTTTGTCTTTAGGATATGGCTCAGTATGGGCAGACACTTATGTATAAATAAGGGAGCCCCTATACAATTCAGTTGTTGGTTGTAAAATTGTTTCAGTCATAATACTGAGTATTATCCAGTAATGTGGGTCTCTTGGTTTATAGTATGTCTTATATTAAGAATCCGATAGAGTACTACCACTCTAGGCCCTCATGTTTTTCAAGCCTCATTTTGTACACCTATATATTTTTTGTTATCACCCTGAAATAGGACAATACATGTGGTTTTTTTTTTTTTTTTTTTTTTTTTTTTTTTTTTTTTTTTTGCTAAAAAAAGTTTAGGTGGGGATAGACATTGGTATTCCACTGCGCAGGCATGCCTCCGCACTGAAAAGAACGCTTTACAGAGGTAATTTACGTATCGCCCACCAATAAGGCCTTTACATCGACCAGCGGGTATTGAATCTCCTCCTTTTTAAGATGAAGGTCGATGTTTTAGCCAACATTGTTGGCATAATACATGTGGTTTACATGCATGTTAAATAGTTAAAGGGACCCAACCCATTGATGAACCTGGGATTCAATTGTTGTCGCTAAACAATCCATCTTAGGATTAAGTTCTGGCAGCCAGTCGGCCAGCCACACAAAAATAGCAAGTGGCCTATCTGAAAAACATGAACAGTAGCCATTATCGTGATTTGAATTGTAGGCTGGATTTATAAGCCCAATAACGATTTCAGGCCTCTGATAAACGATAATACTTTATACAAGCGCCGCCCGCATGACTTCAAGTATGAATATTTTTCATACCAAAAAAAAAAAAAAAAAATGAACATTTCTTTTTTAATCATGGTAATCAGGGTCAAGATGATAAAATAAAGTATATACAAAAGCTTAGAAGGTAGAAAAAGAAATAGGATAATTACAAAAATATGACTTCTTCCAGTCCTAATTATAAGACATATTTATCAGATTTTAAAAAGATTAAGAATAATAGTTAAATTAGTTAATTAGATTCATTTTTCTAAAATAGCCATGGGTGCGTAAACTGCACAAACTACTACACCACAGTCTCCTGCCTTTAGCCGCCCAGATTTTATTTGTCACGATTCTATTCCATCCACTTGTTTACCACGATGCAGTTTACCAGGAAAATATATATTAAATAAATCTTAAAATTATTTTATTTAAAAATAAAAAAGAAAGTAGAATTTCTCACTTAATAGAATATAATTGTAAGATGTATGTGGTATTAATGAGTTGCAAGATGTATGTGGTATTAATGAGTTGCAAACATTACTTACTTTATAGAATATATAGTTGCATTATTAAATTATCATTGTGTTTATTATTATTGAGAAAGTATCAATAATGGTATTTTAGGAAGAAATCGACAAAAATTAGAATTTTATCTTATAATTAAGATCAAACTTAACTCCTAAATATTGTCCTATAGGACTGAAATGAGTACTGTACATGTGAGTACTAATGGAGAAGCAGGGAATGGAGTAGAAATAATTGCCTATATTGACAAAACATAAGAAGCCACCACCGTGGATCCAGCAAAGTGAAGCACGTATGGAAGCGTTGGATCGGATTGGATTATAAAGAAGAATGAGTTATCAGCTCTCCCCTTTTCCATGCAAATCTTTGCATAACAGATCATCCATGAAAGCGAATCAAGGTTTGAACATTAAAAAAAGAAAAAAGACAAACAAAGAACAATCGCAACTCTCCAGTTGGCTGAAGGGGATTAGAAAAGAATTTGCAAAGCACCAAACTTTGACTGAGCATATCTCATGTCAGCATGTGTTGGTGAAGAATAGTAAATATGAAGTTGTGGCGAGTAAGTGTTGGTGAAGAAGGTTTTGGCCGGTGGGTGAGGTGTTGAAAAGTTGACGATCCTCACTTTGACTAATTAAAACCCAACAACAATGTCGTTGCTTTTTGGATTGGGACATTGATATTCCCAAAACAAATCTAATTATGTGGTCAATTAGTTTAGGGGCCGCCCCCTCAGTACCATCCACTCTAGTATCCAACTATCCAAGGACCTATTACTTAGGCCTCATTGTTCTGCATCATATCCTGTCTTGTCCTTTGTCACTACGGGACATGATCTATCTAATCAGATCCTTTGTTTGATCATCAACTCGTCATGTTAACTTTATATGCTTGACGCTTGTTTACCTACTCCATCAAATTATATTCTTTTGCTGTGCTTAGAATGACTGGGGTGTGTTTGTTGGTTCAGCTTTTTGCTAATTGAAATTTTAGGGGAAAAAACCACTTTTCCCCTAAGCTAGAATTTCTAGCTTTTGCCGATGGATCCCACGTTTTTAAAAAAAAAAAAAAAAAAAAAAAAAAAAAAAAAAAATTGAAATACTATACTGGTCCTTATTATTAATCTTTATATATAGTTGATTTTTTTTTTTTGTACTGAATATAAATTCCTTTAATCATAATTGTTTTTCATTTTTATCCTTATTTAATTCTTATTGAAAAAATAGAAAGATATTAGAGAATTAGTTAAAATAAACTTATAATAAGGATCATAATGGTAAATTTTTATTGTACTACTTTGACTTAGGTCTATGAAAAATTTAATTGGTGAGAATTACTTGATAAATTTTCAAATTATGTTCTAATGGTCGATTTGGTCCTTGTTGGAGGTGGAAAGCTGTGTTTATTACTTAATGGTCTCTATCCATGAAACTCTTTTTCAGTTCATGAACGATTAGTTATGTAATATTATTTGATAAAAAACTTTATATTTGTATGATTTCTAATTTATACAAATTTTTATTCACTAATTAAATTTAATTATGTATTTTAGCATCGTCAAATTTTTCAAGTTAACTTTTTTCATTTTTTATAATTTAAATTTACAATTTTCTCTTATAATTATCACAATATATACACATAATATATATATATATATATATATATATATATAATACTTAATAAGATTTACTTCATTTTTAGTTATTTTCTATCTACACTTTCTTTTCAAAATAATCTTTCAAACAAGTTTTAATTTCAGAAAATTTACTTATTCTATTGTCAATTAAAATATAAATCACATTACACAATCTGAGTTTATCTAATCTTAAGTTTGTAAAAATCAAATAGAAAAAAAAACTACTTTTGACACTGCTATTCCACAAACACATATAACTGTTAAATGTGGAATTTCTTCTTCTCTTTCATAGATAAATATCTCTCTCTATAATGAGAACAAAATATTCCCTCCTGCTCCTAATATTATAAAAATTGGTTAGTGTTAGATTTGGTCCAAAATAGAATCTTTATTTTTTCCCTAATTTCTTTAAAAAACTTATTTATATAAATTATAAATTACTTTAATCAAGTGTTAACAAAAGAGATATTTTAAAGAAACCATGTTACATTTATTTAAGGGTGAAGGAGCGATTTTGCCAACCAACTATTACGCCAGGAGCGGTTTTGCCAAATAACTTTTAATGAGACCAAAAATGCCAAAAAACAATTGAATTTCTAAAAAAATCTACAACACCGTTAGATCCACACTAACTCGTTTACACGTGGCATTCAAAGTCCAGCGGTCCCTTATATTTTTTGGTCAATGCCCGGTGGCTTTTTCCCAATCTTCCTCTCACAAACTTTCGCTTCTCCCACAACAACACTTGACCTAAATCTCACTTCCATATGGTCTTTCTGCAGAACCAGACCATACCCAGAAGCTTGCTTCAATTCTCTAAAGCTCGGCCTCGGCATTTCCATCAACATAAGCCCAAATATCCTCACCTACCTCCTTCAGTCTCTGCAAACCGCCATCTCCGAAGCCACCCACCTCTCCGATCTCTTCCACAATGCAGGCGGCGGCGGCTCTTCAAACCTCATCGAGAAGCAGAGAGGTTCAATTGAAGACTGTAGAGAGCTTTATCTCTCAGCGATGTGCCAACGTAGTCTCCCATCGATGAGAGGGACTTGGATCTAGGAAATGACCAGGAGGATGCAGCAGAGGTGGCCTGGATCTTGAGGGACAAGGACGAGAACCGTCTGCGAAGGCCACCTTGGTGTTGTACGCGGCGTTTAGGAGGACCGATGATTTGTTCCTCGATGAAGAATAAATTGAGCGGGGGAGATCGATTAGCCGAGTTGTGTTAAGATAAGTGGCACTTGAATTTGAAGTAGCCATCAACCGATCTTTGAGGAGATTGAAAATAAAATCCTGATCCTGATCTTTGAACTTTCTCTCTCCTTTGAATCACGATCTTTTGAAATAAAGATCAGAGTCGGCATTCTTTGATTTGGCATTCGCATTCCCACTGTTCTCATCGATCCAACCAACTATTTTGTCTCGGGTTGACGAACGACGGCAAGCCCAATGAACTGTTCTTCCTCTTTCTCTCGTTCAGATCCATTCGTCTCTGCTCTATCTATCTATGTTCTTTTATGAGACCGCCTTGCATATTTTCTCTTTAAATGATAGGCGATGATGGGTTATTTAAATGAGCCGGAAATCAAAGTATCTTGGTCAATGCCCAGCGATTCTTTTGTTCGTTATTCATGTATCTTGCACCTTCTTTGATTTGATTCTTTTGTTCTCTCGTTGGTCATAAGGCATTGGGTTAAAGCTCGTTTTGTCCGAATTGAATTAGTGAATCTTCCCTTGCTTGAAGGCATTCGGCTTTGGGCTCAAACGAAGAAGAAGATCGGGTGTTTTAAGCACTGGTTGCGACATCAGATTAGACTTCACCAGGACGATTTTGACTTCGCTTCAAATGAAGCTTCGCAACACACGTCGAGGATCGAAAGGGAACGTCAAATAAGGCGTTTTGATAAAAAAAAAAATT
Source organism: Acacia acuminata (assembly GCA_019022655.1). Classification (NCBI taxonomy): domain Eukaryota; kingdom Viridiplantae; phylum Streptophyta; class Magnoliopsida; order Fabales; family Fabaceae; genus Acacia; species Acacia acuminata. Next base: position 608,820 of record JAFJYI010000276.1, on the reverse strand, counting down.
GGGATTCATAAAATAAATAAAAAAACCAAAAAAGCCACCTGGGCATTGACCAAAAAACATAAGGGACCAGCTGGACTTCATAGTGCCATGTGGCATTCAATCCAGACGGTGTTAAGTGAGATCTAACGGTGTTGTAGTTTTTTTTAGAAATTCAATTGTTTTTGGCCTTTTTGGTCTCATTAAAAGTTATTTGGCAAAACCGCTCTCCTGCGTAATAGTTGGTTGGCAAAATTGCTCCTTCACCCTTTATTTAAATTAAACAATTTACATAATTTTCTTAATATAATATACTCAAATTAGTTATTAATTTTCTTAATATAATATACTCAAATTAGTTAAAAGTAACTCTTATGTTAGAGATGAAAGGGAATAACTAAGGAAAAGATAACACTTTTGTCCTCTCAAATCATTTCGTGTATGAGTTAGGAAGAAGCTCTAAATCTGTTTCCCAATTCAACCTTGTTTAGAAGTTGTGCATGTCCATGTTCTCACAAGGTCACAATCTTAAATGAATTAAAAACATCGCCCCTAAAGTAAACTTAATTATAATACTCTTTTATATGTTCAACACCGCAATCAATGCCTTCTAGCTATTTCCATTCATAAAAAAAAATGTCCAATAACAGAAGTTGGTACATAGCGAGCCATTTCAACTCAAATTTTCTTTGTAACATTCAATAACGTGGAACAAGAGACAAAAGTCTGGTGGGGAACAAAGGATATACATTATATTCTTCGAACGACGTCGATCAGTTCACACCATTTATATGAATGCTGATGATGTAACAAATCAACGACTAATTTTCTTGATTAACGAATAATGATGAACAAAAAAGTTAAACTTGAAGGCACATGAATGACTTCATAACTGAGGTAGCTCTGTGAATTCCTCGGCTCTATTGTAAACATCAAACCAAAAATCCATGTCATCGCCCATACTTAACGAACTCACATGATCTCCTTCGACTTGTGCATCGTCTAGTTGAGAGAACAGGAACTGAAACTCTGACTCCACCTCGCTGCCGCCTCCGGCTGGCGGAATATAATCAGTAGTCGCCTCGGAGTTATCAGCCGAAAGGACTTCCGACCAGAAATCATCGTCCAATGCCAGGGACTCCTCCGCCGGTGCCGGAGACTCATCAACATTAATATTCATGGACATATCGTCATCGTTATTAGTCGCCGGAGTACTACTGGTCGTAATTATACTATTATCGCTGTTTGTGGCGGTGAGGGTGGACACATCACTTGAATGTGAAGGAGAGAGTGGTGGCCTGTTGCTCTCCACCGTCACTGCGGAGTGTTGTTGTTGTGGTTCCTTTTGTCTCTGTTTTCGTTTTGTTTGGGGATGGTTCTGTTGGTAATTATGTGGAAGCCTCTTCTTCAAGTGTGTGTGCCATACATTCTTTATTTCGTTGTCTGTGCGGCCTGGTAACTTGGCTGCTATTTCTGACCATCTGCATTAATGATTAAACATCACATTAGTAGAAATTAATTAAGCGACGACTCAGTTACTATATATAACTACAAGTATTACATTTGGTTGTTGACATAGTAAGATATTGTTTATGTCTTTATGGTATGCACTATCAATACATTATGTACCAACCACTCATTTCTATCAGAGGCTGGCCGACATTAATTTGCTTTTGAGGATTTAGGGGGTCGGTTTCAGAATGGAAAATAGTAGCATTATTATTAATAAACACGTGAAAATGTTGCACCTAATTAGTGAGGAATCTTTTGCTGACAGGCATGTCCATCTGACATAATTATGAATCTTAATTATTCCATTGAAAGTTTTTTTTTTTTTTTTATTTTTAATATTAAAAAAACCATCGCCGCTGGGCCCAACCCGTTAGCCATAGCATGAACAAACGGGTTATTCATCAACGTCAAGAGAATTTCCTACTTTAGATCATATGAACCAGTTTTGATCAGTCTGTGATGACAGGGTTGTCAATTAATACCTGTTTCCCAACATTTCATGAAGCTTGATGATGGTATCTTCTTCTTCTTGGGTGAAATTTCCTCGCTTGATGTCTGGCTTCAAATAATTGATCCATCGGAGTCTGCAACTTTTTCCACACCTCAGAAGCCCTGGATTACATAAAAGAACAAAGATTCTTATAATAAGCAAATTAAAATACGTGCAAAGGGATATTGAAGCTATAAGGTGTGTATATATAGATAGATAGATACCAGCTAATTTGGGGAGAGCACGCCAATTACTGTGGCCATATTTGTTGACATGATTGATCAGAATCTGATCTTCTTCTGCAGTCCAAGGACCTCTCTTCAATCCCACTTTCTGGCAGCACGGAGCTCTTCCCATTTTCTCCTAGCTATATCCTTTTTTGTTTTTCTCTCTTTCTCTCTTTCTTTCTTTCTTGCTTGCTATTATGTCCGATTCACATCCAGAGTCCTCCCGCTGGCATATATATATACCTGCTCTTTCTATATCCAGAGAAATATATATATATATATATATACACACATGGAGAGAGAAAACACTCAGGCTCAGAAAAGTCCAAGCGAAGTTCATTTCTGAATTGAAAAAGGCATATACCCACTTGGTGACCATTTCAGGCTTTTCTCCTTCTCGGAAGCCCCTCTCTCTCTCTCTCTCTCGGGCGCTTTTATTTAATTATATTATATTATGATGTGATGTTATTGATTATTTTAGTCAAATAAAACGTGGCACTTTAATTGGCTAAAAGTCACTATAATATTCATACACACACACATTTCAGGTGCATGAACTTGCTTTCTGACTGGCGGATCTGCATTATTGGCAATTTACTCTCCTGCTCCTGCCACTTATTCTGACTCTCTTCAATCTTTTTTATTTTCCCTTGAGACCAATATAATAGCTGTCTTCAATCTTAATCGAAACGTCGTCGTCTGTCTGTTATACTGTGTACGTGCGATGCTCTCTCCCCAAATAACACCCATCATCTTCAATAGTCTTTGTTCAATTCCCATGCTTAATTAATTAGACAAAACCCAAACTCCCTATATGAAGATGACATCTACTGTCGTAAGTCTGGATCGGTCAAAAAAGGCGGTTGCTTTTTACGACAATTTCGTCCTATAATAAAATAAATAAATAAATAATAATTAATTAAATCTCGCGTTGCCGATCAGTCGGGTTTAATTTTTTTTGTTATATCTTCAAAATTTTGTTTGTATTATTACTCGTTTTGCGTTAATTATATGAATTTCATTCCACTGCCAGGCTGGTTTGTTGAACAGTAAAGCAGTTTATCTCATAAATTAATGTAAAAGTCCTTCCTAACCCACATATAAAGTTTAATAATTAATTGCGAATTATAGTATCTTCTTATCATCATAATTTTCTTATACGATGCATTCATCTTGCTACTGAAAACCGCCCACGTTTCTCAATTTCTGCAATATTTATGTAAGACTTGATCTGAACTTGCGAATTAAAAGAAGACCGCACCAACACCTCACCCAAAGAGGACAAACATGAACACCACTTAGGTGTTTCATTTTGTTATATTTTTGGAAAAACGGGGCTAGCACTTCACGATGAAGCTGACCTCGCATCTGTTTATCATTATTTTGCTATCTGGGCATTTCAATATCTCTTATTCTGAATTTAAGTTTTTAACATATACTGTTTTGAACATTTTTTTATTGATTTGTATCATTTTTCTATCTCTCTGAACTTCTATGTGCTCCCTGCAATTAGAACAATGATCAGGGCTTTGTGACATTTGCACCTAAACAAAAATAATAATGTGAATAATATATAGACCGATAGCTTAGCATATTTGGTCAACTAATGGTTAAAGTTAAATTGAATAACGAATAAGACAGAATTGCTCTTTTTTCGACAATCATGATGCAAAATTGCCCTTTGGTGAAAACTTCAGGACAAAATTGCCAGTTAACCCATAATAATTTTGAAAATTATAACTAGAAAATATATGGTTGGAGCAAGATGGTTAATCGATCACATTATGTTGTCATTATTTCGAAATTTAATATTAACAGAAGATGATATATATGTAGTAAATGTATATATTTATATGAGATTATATATATATATATATATATATTTGTTTGGCCATTCAAGTAATTAAGTTAGATTCAAGTATATTTTTAGGCTCAATTAGGGGTAGCTCTAGATTTTTTTTGTTTTTAAATATTTACACATGTGATTGCTCATATACATACTAAAAAAGGCTGCGCCTGGATTATAAACGGTGGTATTAAATCAACCATAATGACCAACATGCTTAAAAGCCATTAAAAGATAAAGCAGCCACTAGCAGGATTGCCGATCATTTTATATACATGAACGACCAACCATCCATAAAAAGTTGAGATAAAGAAAGTAGAAAATCTGTCCCGGACAAATCAAAATAGATGATTAATGCAAATGAAAAGTTTTATATTCTTAGCTTTTTATTTAAATAAATAAATAACAGAGCGAACCGCTATAAAAAAAGACAACTAATTTTCTTTAGTACCTTTAAATTTTTAATTTCATTATTCTATAATTTTACCCTGAGTCAATGTTGTCCTGCAGATGGCCCCCCAAAGAAAAATTAAAATTGTCCCGCAACGTGACATTATTGTATACAAGTGTACCATATTTTTTCCAGTCAACTTTCATAATACCTAATAAGAATATTTTTGCTTTAGTTTCTCACTTAATAAAGTAGAAATGAAGCAGGAATAATAATTTAGGCTCTACAAATTCAACAGATGACAACGAATCAAGTAGTTGAAATTCCTCATCAAATATATATGAATTTGTAGAAAAATAGAAAATAATGTTATTATATACTTGATTACTTGCCATTGAATGATCCATATATATGACTCAGATCACATCACCTTATGCAGATTAACCACAACTTACTGATTAATTTTGTTATCAGGAACATATATTACCTACGATGAAATAATTCTAGTTGAATATTGACCGATAGCATTGATTTTTTTTTTTTTTAAACTTAGAGATAATAATCAAATGATTTTTTTTTTGGTAGCTAGTGATCAAGTTAAAACGTGATAATATTATAATAATAAATACAATATTTAAGGTCATTCATAACTACTAGACGTGTGTCCTTAGTAGAGGTAGCAAGGAGTGTGAATTTTGAATAGTCTACGTTCAAAGAGGTCAAATAAAGAGGCCAGAGAAGTAGTAGAGACAAAATATGAAAAGTGAAAGTTATTATTATTTAGTGTATATAAAGAAAAATGAAGCAGCATTCAAATATTGAAGTGGGTGAATAAAACCAGTCTTCCAATATGTACAGCACTTTCTCAATACATTATTATTTTTTCTCAATGAATAATTTGGAGTTCCTCTATCACACTAGGTACATCTTACTTTTATTGATGTCCTTTTTTATTGGCGTTACGTATTCCACTATGATTTTCTCTAATTTATTAAATTTGTGCGACTCTCTAATTGTTTTAGAGACAACAAGAGTTAAGATTGCATCATCCAAAATCTTTGAATTAGTTTAACAATTACTTTATTCAGTTTAAAATGCGTTATATTTAACATTTTTTAATTATTGCGTTCTTCAATACGACTCTCGTCTATTCTCACTTTTTTTTTTGACTGAGCTACTCTCATCTATTATAATCGCGGAATTTGAAGTTTTATTTCACATGGAACAATATTTCTCAGTCAACAAAAAAAATGTAACAGTGGTTTTAAAAAAATGTTGGTTTTCATCTGAGCAAGACTTGGTTTTAATGCTAAGCAATGTGCTTAGCTCTTCCAATTCATCAGATCTGAGGCTGTCTAGATCCGATTTTGGATAGTCTAGATTTGAGTTTTTTTTTTAAATAAAAAAATAAAAAATATTTTTTGAAAAATGGTAGTTAAGAGATTATTTTTATTTTAAATTCTTTACTCATTAAAATAGTTTTTATTAAGAAATATAGACTCTTAAAAATTTAGATCTGGACCATCGAAATCAAGTCTGACGGACCAGATCTGATGAGTTGGAAGAGCTAAGCATGATACTTAGCGGTGAAACCAAATCAGTCTGTGCAAGTTTTGGTTGTACACTTTATTTATTTATTCAATTAATATATCACACAGACAAAGTTGATGATGGACTGCAAAATATAAAATTTGAGTTCATCTCAAACTACACCCTTTTTTTACTGAATCAATCTCATCTGTTATATTCTTTGTATCTGTTTGGAGAGCGTTTCAAAGCAACGACCGTTTTTTTAAAAAGGTTTGTTCAAAGCTTGATTGTGTCCAATTTATAGAGATACAACAACAGATATAGTTGATGAATTCTAAATATATCCCCTTAAGCAAGATTGAGCGTTTGAAAATTATAATAATTAAAAAACATTATGTTAAGGAAGTTATCAATTAACCCCAACAATTTTTGAATTAGTATAAGAGATAATTTTAAAAATTCGAGTACGTAAGCATTAGTTGATTTATAATTTTTTTTATCCCCCCCCCCAAAAAAAAAAAAAAAAAAATTGAGTTTATATACATACTGATTAATTAAGGTGCAGAATAAGTCCATAATTGAGATTGTTGTATGTATATTTTAAATCTCCGCCTTCTCCATGTAAATTTTTTTTCTCTCAATTTTTTTGTTTTTTATTTTGACCTGCCAACCCCTTGGGTAGACATCATTCACAAATACTACACGTGCAACTAAGTACAATTTTAAAGGGTTCTCGATTTATTATTCACTATAAAAATACAATATGTGTGTGTATGTGATATAAAGAGTTGTCCGATAAATTGTCGTTGTTGCTCATTTTTTTCCTTTGAAAAAAGACCAGAAACAAAAAATAAGAAGGCAAAAGACAAATAAAAAAAAAATAAAAAAGCCATAAAAAAGCAGGGTATATATATACATGGGTGTTGTGTCACTGATGATGTCACAAATTAATGAATTAAGTAGGTTAAATCTCTAAAGCATACATACAAATAGGACGAAACTTTCAAACATAGTTGACTTAATGAGTTTGCTCGATGTTTGCTCGATGTCCCATTTAAGATATAAGCCTTTTCAACCCCGGCCACCACCAATTTATGTACTAATAAATTAAGACACTGTGTTATATATGTATATATATATATAGATGTATATGTCGGTCATGATATTTATTTTGACCCTATAATTGTAGAGTGCGGTTTTACTTGACTTAGCTTCTAAGCCAAGATCAAAACAATTTTAATTTGGAGTGGCAAACTTTCTCCATTTGTCTTTATATAAATTAATTAATACTACATTTAGACGGATAATACATGTTTTAGCCAAAGTTAAATGTATAGATACCTAATTATTATGACCTGGTGAAAGATACACCCGTGCATTGGCCAAATCTTGACCATGCTACTTTGTACTGCGAGTCCAATCTGTCACCTAAATTTTTTACGTAGAATATTGTTGGGTGTTAATTAGTTGGCCTTTCAACTTACATATAATTAATTTAGCTGTTATTAATAAGACAAAGGTAGGTTTGGAATATATATAATAACGTAATTATTGAGGTGTTTCTTTGTTTATATTATAATATAATTTAGCGTAAAAATTTATGCATGCATGGCTTATAAAGATGGAATTGGTACTTTGATTTAGTCCCAGACAAGAAAGGAGGTGCTGATGTCATCGTTCTTGCTTGGTGTTGTTGATTATATATTCAATAGTAATTTACTTTGTCCAAAGGAATAATCAGTCTCAATTAGTTGTGGTTTTCGGGTGAATTAATCATAATTACTGTGTCCTAACTGGTGACTCTTTCATGATTATATACGAACATAGAATCAAATAGTAACTAAGTCAATACACGTACCACATAATCACCCAAGATTGACCAATCTTTTTTGGGTAATTGGAAATGACTGGGCCTATAGGCAACTTGTTTTGCTTAATAATTACGATAAATATGAACACATGCCATCATCTCATGTGGGGTCCTTACCTACTGCGGACCCCCCACCAATTGATCGTGGTCCCTTCATCAACTTGATTAAACACACACAAACACACGTATATTATTTGCTTAATTGAGTATTGCCTCCCAGCTAGACGCTCTAAAATCAACACACAGTCTAACGCATTAGATAACAAAGCCAATATTATTTTCTCCATCGGTCTGCCGCTTTTATAGTTCCGTCTCTTTCTTTTAGGCTTTTGATTTTATTTTTTTTTTTTTTTTTTTTAAAAATCAATTCCTCCTACATTTAGGTTGACTTTAATTTCCTCCAATCTTTTGCTAAACAATATTTTTCCCCCCCAAAAAAAATAGTTTTTTGTTTCATAAAATTCATTTTCAGTCTAAGAATGAAATCATAAATTCACGTTGTCAAAAATATTAACATGTTCACTGAAAACAAATTAACCATATATCTATTCCCTCCAGTCCAAAATATAAGGGTTTTTTTTAATAAAAAAAAAAATTGGTCCATAAGAAAAGTTATATAGAAATCCGTTATAACTATTTTCTAGTTTTATATATCCTTATCTACTTATTCACTTGTATATTAAGAAACGGAAGACAAGTGAGACAAATTTGAATAAGAGAAAAGTTGAAATGTTTTTCATTCTAAGACAAATTTAATAAGTTAACCATTATTCTTTAGTTCAACGAGATGCATGGTTGAAACTTTATACTTTAGATAAGAAGAGATACGTGTGTGTATGGTCTTTTGTTTTATATAAACAAAATTTTAAAACTATTTCGTAAAATTAAGGCTCTTTTATGAAAATTGGAAAAATGAGTAATAACTAAAGAAAAATAATTATATCAAGTTCCTTATATCTATTTTGTCAATATCTCCAA